>CM023097.1:12343685-12771159 GCA_013103745.1 Gardenia jasminoides | reverse complement strand
TTTCGCTGCATTAAGGGCCTTGGCTTAATGCTACAATTCAAATTAATGCACCGCAAGATTCCAAGTATAAATTTTGGTATTTCACTAATCCGTTACAACACCAAAATCCCAAGATTAAGCAATACAAGTGAGATAACTCGCTACCCAAGAAAGATCACTTCCTACTCTTTCCTTTATCCTCGAGCCCCGAACAAAATGGCTTGGGTGAGCTAGAACTTGCATACAGTGGAAAATAAGTTGGAAAACAAGTAACTCCGCATCCGACATCGGTAATGCCATTGTATCAAATTGAATGGATTTTATTTGCTTGCAGCCAGCAGTAGTAGCTAACACCCAATGCTCAAACAAATCTACCCAATGTAGAACACCAGACCATACAGTAAGTCATTGGCTCGGCGCAAGCCATTGTAATTGGAAATCAAGTAGAGCCAGCTGTGCCGGCACAAACCACCATTCTCAACACCGAGCCAAACGTACACAAGTATCACAGCATGTCATCATTGGGTTTTAACAATAGAAACTTTCACATTTGAAACAGCTTATGAATACTCACCAAGTTTCACACTCGCCCACATAAATCACCAATCACCATTTAATCTCTACGCTACATCTAAGTCCTAGGATCAAGTAAAATAAATAAGACTTTCACAACGAAACCATAAGAAACTAGAAACTTTAGTTTAAAACTTTCAAGTATTCGTGACCCAAGTCCCTATTTCCTCCTTCCAAGTCTATTAACGTCGAAATGGAACATATATTTAAGTTCGCTACCTAAATCCAAAAGAGACCAAATGCATATGCTCGATGTTTTCACTCTGATAAAAATCATACTTGGATGTATAAATCACAAATGCACCGTCCACTTATGAAGGTGAGCAAATAAGAGTCTTAAATAACATCTGAACCATGCATGAGGGGCTGTAACACGGCAAGAAGGCAATCGAGAATTAAAAGAAATAAAAGTTAAGCTTTTAGGAAGGAAACCAACAATGATGTTTGTCGAGTTTCGTAATTGACCTGGCAATGTGGCCAAAATTATTGGATTGAGGTGTACCTTTATGGAGTTTCAAACTAAGACATAAACTCTACAACTTTCAAGGAAGAGGGACATCAATTCCATGCTTATTCAAGGTCAAATGGTAAATCTCGAAATGTAAGAAAACTGCTGATTATGATGGTGGTGGCTGAAAGTAGCCCTGGAAAACAGCCATAACTCAATGTAGGAAACAAATCAAGCCTCACAGTGGTGTTCAAAACTAGGTTCATAGATCTTCTAACAGTATAATTTTGCCCTTTCATGGTCAAAGGTAACCTCGGGAATATCACTGTTTTCATTCCTGATTTTCATGGTAAATTTGTAGCTTGGTGCAACTTCATCTACAACTTCAGTTATTCCATCACTGCAACATGGTGCTTCTAACACAAACGTTAATTCCATCAAAGCATCACAAGTCACACAAGACACATCAAATATAAATCCAAAATGAAACCCAAGTTCTAGTTTCAACACAAGATTTCCATAATAATCTTTCCTCTCCAAACAACCATAAACACTTTAATCCTACCTAACTAACATCCTTCTTTGAATTCTAGTTCATTAAAGCATAAATATGAAATTTTACCTTGGTTAGAAGAGGAGAAAATCTACTCCAAGAACTTCAATTTCAAGTAAGATTGAGGCTTAAGAAGTAATCTAGCCTACGGTTTCTTACCTACAGTGAAGTTTTTCTTCACTAAAAATCAACTAATCCAAGTTTGTTGTTTGGTTTTCTTTGTCCACAGAGTCTCAGCCAAGAGAGGAAAAAGAGGGAGTTTTGCCTGAGTCTTTGAAGACAAGAGTTTAAAAGAGAGCTTAAGCCGGAAGATTTGTTGGACGGTTGACAAGGTCATCTCCTCGCCAAAATGAGATAATATCTTGCAAAACTGCCAACAACCCTTTAATGTAAAATATGGACCCACTTAATAATTATATAAGTTTTGATGTATTTGGTTTACATGAAACATGTAAAAATGTAACCCAAATTAATGTCTACACATACAAAATAGGTATTTAAAGGAAAATAATGACCTTGATGAAAATCTTTATGCTACCATCATGTTTAAAGAAAATTATTTTGTAACTTAAATGAATACAATGACAAATAATTCATGAAAATTTAGAGTTCTTAGAAGAAATATAAGCAAGTAATTCAAGAAATTTTGTTAGTATAACAACAAATTTCTGGTCCCTCGTGAGAGTTCTACTCAAGAAGCTTGAGGATGAAGGCTACGGAGCTATTTCTTCTTCCACCATTAACTAAGCTTCTTGTTTGAATTTGAGGTGTTTTGCTAGACACCAAAGATTTTGCTCTTTTGTTTCATTTTCAAGAGAGCTTTTGTAGCTTTGTGATGGATTTGCTAGCTGTTGGATGAAAAAGTGGCTCTATGAAATCTACCTTACCATGTAGAACTTTGGGGCTACTGCGTTGATCTAATATGTGTGTGTGGAGGTTTTTGTGTGAGATTTGTTGGTAAAATGAAAGAAGGAAAAGAAAGAGAGGAGTCAGAGAGAGAGTCTTGAGTGCCAATCTTTCTTTGCTGCTTTCATTTCTTTCCCTCTACTTTTAATCTCAATGATTCCATGTCTCTCTTGCTGATTTTGATGCTCACTCTGATGGCCTAAGGTTAGTAGAAATTTCATGTGAACCTAGCTTTTGGTTTGTGGTTACAAAATGAGAGAGAAAAGAGGGCTTCAAAACTGGAAATTTGAGCTTGTCAATACTTTGCATCCTTCAGCTGTCCATTTTTCTCATTTTAAGCTCCATGAACTCGTGTCTCTCTTTCAATTTGATGCTTACTCTTGATGGCCTAAGCTGGAGGTAGAAAATCTATGTAAAAAATAGCTTTGTTTGATAAAGTTGCAAATTGATGAGAAAAAGCTTAAATTCTGGAAACTGCATGCCTAGACTGCCGGCTTTCTCTGGTTTTGTCCGCCTGTTTTAGCTCCACCATTTTCTCTTGGTTTTCTCGGTGGTTATTTACTCTAAAATGATGGTCTAGATGAGAGCTAGACCCCTTTGCAAAAATGAGATTTTGCATAAAAAAAGTTTACAAAATGAAAGTGGAGAACCAAACCTGAAAATTTTCTTTGTTGCTGCCAGTCCACTCTTTATATTTTCCTAGTCGGTTTTGGATTTCATTTCATGGATTCCTTATGCTGTTTTGGAAGCCTAAATGTTGCACTAGTGGGTAAAATGTTTTGCCGGAGTTCATTTGATGTAGTCAAAAGCTCTTGAATGTACGGGTTAAAAAAATCTGAAATTTTACCTCTCTCTCGAGACTTTGCCTAATCAAGGTTCTATTTTTGGAAGTATTTTGATTCAAAGTTTTATACCATTTTGTTCTACTTGTTAAAGGATGTTGCCAGAGTGTTTGTATCAAAAATTTGAGTGATTTGAGCTGATTTGGTTGAACAAAATGTTTGTAATCAAAGAAAGAAAACCTAGTGGTTTAGTTTTTTGAAAATTCAGCAAATTTAAGCCATCTAAAAGTTATTCCTCAAAATTTTTTGGCCCAACTTTGGCCACAATTAGTTCACCTAGTGAGGTTTGAGTGTCCAAAAATTGTAATTTTCCAGTGGCATTTGATGTTCAAAGCAAATATTGTCCTAAAAAATAGCCACTCTTCAATTTGGAAATCTTGCCGTCAATGGAACCCCTGTAATTTCCCTATTAGTTGTAATTCCCTACCTCGGGAGTCAAAAATCTAGCACCTAGTAGCGCTTGAAACTAGACTCACAAGATTTCTAACGCTATAAGATTTGTTTCGATAGTTCTTTCTATCACTACCTGTAGCACCAAGTAAAATGGTTGATTTCACACCATTCGCCTTTTTGTTCTCTCTGGATTTTCCAGTTTATTTTAGTCCATCTTGCTCAATGAATCTCCAAGCAAGTTTTCTTGTAGTAATTTTAGAATATTGAATCAATCTAGTTTCATAACTTTAAACTTTGTTCAAACTCACGATATGTGTGAGAGTTAGCCCAGAAAGCAGACCGCAGGCTTGGAGCTGAACTGCGTAGTTGGGTTAAATGGAGTTCTCCCAGCAGCTTGGCTGAGTGTGATAGTTCCATTTTTTCAGGTGAACCAAGAGATTTGAAGCTGACCCAACTATTGAAGCTTAATTCACCGTTCTCGCCAAGCATGCTTGACTAACCGTGATAGGTGGAGTGTTCAAGTGTCTTGTCTATTTTTTGTTTACCGCTTGTAACACCTTAAAGCATGTTAATGCGGCTCTCATGAAGCTGAAATTTCACCTAACTCACCTTATTTGATTCTTCAAATGAGCTCAACCGCTTGAATGTTTAATTGCTTGACCGCTTGAATTGCTCTATTTTTCGCTTAGAACTATGGAACGCTTCAAAACCCTATTGGGAATCCTTCATCCATGCCCTGCAATCAGGTTAGAAGCGAGAGACATGGGTGAACCATGGGCACACATTCTCGCTTAATTACGCCTACAGGTCGAGTCCACCACTCATGGTATACTCTAGGTGGGTATTGCCAAACACTCAGAATAAAATTTTGGAGTTTAATGGACCCATCAAGGTGTTAAGTAGACGGGAGAGGGATAAAGTGGTGGAATATAGATTTACAGGGTGAGATTACTGAAGGCTTTTTGCTGTAATTTGAAATTGATGCGGAAGAAGTGAAAAAAGTAATTGTAAAATTGGCTGTAAATGTTAACCGCCAACCTGTTAACTGGGATCCTTCAATTTGTACTGCTTAAATATTTTACTACAATTGACTGCTTTGTTTCTTTACCTACAAGTTACTTGTACTTATTTTTTTTTCTCATTATTCTGTTCGTGTGCATTTTCTCTTGATCTCACTGTTTTCCTGCTCTCCCTTAAGCTCCTGGTTTTGTTTTCTTCCTAATGTCTCAGAAGGGAGCCTCATAAATCAAGGAATTTAGTTTCTCTTGTAGGATTTTCTGCACTTTTGTATAAGACAAAATTACTTCAACTTGATGGATTATTATACTTTGAGATAATATTATTGTAATTTTGATAAAATATCAAGCCTAGTAAATTGTACCTTTGAAAGTTGAACTACTGATTTTGTTTGATTCTACTCAGATTTTAAGAATGAATGCTTGTATTTATACTTGAATTTCATAGTGAGTCCCCATGAGAGTTAGGCAAGCCCCAGAGTTAAGTTATGTCAGTCTCCACTAGATACCTTGGGTCTCATCTTGGTAGAGAAAGGGGCAGTATTGAGTTCAGGTGATAGAGATCTACGCAGGGGTATCTTAAGGACTTTGTTCTGGAAATGTAGAGTTGAGATAGCCTATATGTTTTAAGTATTATATTTTAAGTGAATTAGTGACTCAAGTTCCTAACTTGGGATTTATGTTTGTTTTGGTACCATCGAGAATGGAATGGGTGCAATAGCTTAATGGGCAATAATGCCTCAAGTAGGCTAATGGTGGCGGCAAATGACATGGGAGTTCTTAGGTTCTATCCCCATACCAATGACGTGTGGTGGACCCGCAAACGCTACTCTACCAGCCATCATGAAAGTTGTTGCTTTCGGTGATGATTGCAGGAGACCATACCCATCCCATGCCTTGGTTTATGGTCTCGTCAATGACGAAGGCCGAGTTGGCCGCATGCCAATAAAGCTCCGTAGAGATTAGGGATTGAGGCTGGCAGTGGAGGGCGCATGGGTCACCGACGCGCCGGTGATCCGTGTGGCGTGAGGCAGCCTCGACGCATTTCATTGGGTCGGGCTATGTTCTCGCCCTTTATATCATCCGTATAGGGGTCTACTCTCAACTACAGGGATAGTCAACCAGACCCGGACTGGGCTCATTTTCGGCAGACACTCCAGCTGATTGAGAAGGTGTAGGAGTAGGAGTTGAGAGCGTTGTTCCTCTGGAGGAGGATCCCCTGAGGGCGAGGAGCCCTCGTGAGGAGTGAGAGGTGTGGAGTCCGGAGCATGAGCCATCTGAGGCCATGTGGGTGCCAGACGGGGCCCCTACCACGCCGTGAACCAGGTTGGTGCATTTCTGACTTTTGAATATTTCTGTAGATGGACTAGCTGGGCGCAGGCCTGTAAGGCCTATAACCGCGGATTGCACGACTGCTTGTACCTTCTGTGGCACCCTGCGGTGCTGGCACTTTGTAATAATCATACCTTGCTACTCATTTCCGTGGAACTTAAATATAAATGTAGCCGCTTGCCACAGAGCCCCATTTTAAAATGTTTCCACCATTGACTCCTTGCACTTAAATTAATATGCTCTCATGAATTGTTTTATTTCTGCATTTAGACATAATTAAGACTATGGACATGCGAGGTTCGAAAGGCACTCCGTGAAAACCAGGACGGGGAACAAAATTTCAAACCCTTCGCAGTGTTCACTCTTCCGAGGTCGAAAATGCAGAGTGGAAGCTGTGGTAATGAGAACCAGTGTAGTTACAGCCTAATACAGATGACTGATATTTTGACACCGCCCCACAACCAAGGCCCCCGCATTAATCAACCATAGGACGGATCACGGGATGAGGTTTTGAGCGCTTTCTTAAGTTCTCGCCACCCAAGTTCTTGTGGAGGCTGATTCAGGTAGCGTAGAAAATTGGTTGGATAGGATGTTCGATATCTTCACACCTGAATTACTCATATAGACGAGCTTTGCCAAGCTACCTTTTCAATTTGAGAAAGGGCAAGGCCCCAGTGTAATGTACCCGAAGCAAGTGCGGAGTTGAACAAACCCCTGGACTTGGGTGAATTTTAGAAGAGAGTTTGATGAGAAATTTCTGCCTCCAATGATTTAGGAGAAAAGGGAAGATGATTTATTAGACTGAGACACCTCGAAAACGCATTGTGGCCGTAATGAGACCCAATTTACAAACCTCAAAGTTTGTTACCGACTAGTGGCCACCAATCGAAAAAGAATCAGCATTTATGGCGGGACTTAATGCTGAGATCCAAGAGACGCTGGTTACGCCCAAATCAATACCTTTACCTAAAGTTTGAAGAAAGCTCCAGCAGAGTTGAGGAGAGGCCAAAGTTAGCGCAAGTGAAGGATTTTCATGCTAGAAAGAGGACCGCCCGAAAGTAATACAGGGAGGGATCATCTGCAGAGGTCATGCCAACCCCTGCTAAGGAACGGCGTAACGCCGGAGAAGGATCACTGGAGTATCGAGAGTCTAGCGGTTGGCGAGTCTCGCACGTGGTCGGTGCCTCGTAATACCGCAGCGAGGTTCTGGCTCTATATCATGCCTCAGCGGATATGGATATTATGGCAAACCAAATCATACCGTGGACGCATTGGAAGAAAGCTAAAAAATGTCCAGATGTGGGGAGCTGCTAACATCAAATCATCAATTGTCCCATGTCCCTGCCGCGTGAAGCGTGGTGGAACACACAGCACCATAAACAGCCGAGCTGCGGGGATAATCGCCGAGTGCCCGCCAGATCGCGCTATGGACCAAAGATTCGATCCCCGATCCTACCGGAAGTGATTGAATGTACGATTCCGTATTCCACCGATTAGTTGGGTTTTAATTCGATTCTCCGTACAACCCACCATTTGTTAACCCTATACTAAGGCGAGATGCGTATAAGTCCGGAAAGATTACCGCACGACGGAGATTAGGATGTCATTAGGGAATCGAGTTTGTTATCTAACCTGATTTATAGGAATTGTAATATTTGGGTCGGGAGAGAGAAAAATTGTTATCAATCTTATGTGCTTTGCAAGGTTAATGACTGCTATATTAGGAATGGATTGGCTAACTCAATCATCTTGCTCAACTTGACCAGAAGATGAAAATAGTGAAATTGCATATTCCTCGGGTGTCGACCACTATTAGGTTAGATGCGGAGGGTAGATTAGCATTTTCAACTTTTATTTCGATTCACCCAGGGAAACCACTGAGAAAAGGAAATAAAAAATTCCCAAACCTTCTCGACACACTCGAGATAAGGGAAAATTGGAAGACGTGCCTGTGGCCAGAGAATTTCCTGACGTTTTCCCTGAGAAATTAGAATGTTTGCCATTTGAAAGGGAGATAGTTTTAAAATTGATCTGACTCTAGGACTCGCTATTATTTCTAAAGACGACATCGACGGCCGCAAAATTGGAAAGAATTAAACTTCAATTGCAGGATTTGTTGGAACGAGATTTTACAAGGAAAGCTGATCTCAACGCACAAGGTGCTGTGTTATTTGTCAAGAAGAAGGACGGAAGTCTAGCACTGTGCATAGATTATCGAGATTTAAATGACGTCACTATTAAAAATAAATATTCTCTGGCTCACATAGATGAACATTTCGATCAACTGCAGGGAGTTGTAGTATATTCTAAGTTGGATCTCAAACAGGGATATTATCAATTGAGAATTCGAGAGGAGGATATATCTGAGACAGCCTTTAACTCAAGATATGGGTATTTTGACTTTGCAAAGTGGATGCCCTTTAAGACCAATGCACCGCAGATTTATGGATTTGATGCATCGAAGTCTTTAAGCCATATTTGACTAATTTGTAGGTGGTGTTTATTGATAACATCCTAGTGTACCTCTAAGACTCGAAACCATGAACAAAGATTTAAGGATAGTGTTGCAAATCTTAAGAGAGCTCTAGCTGTATGCTAAATTCGCAAGTGTGAAATCGACCGGAGCAAGTTGACATTCTCGGGTCATATAATTTCTTGAGATGGAATCATCAGATCCAACTAAGTCGTGTTAGAAACAGTTCAAAATGACCTACGTATGCCATAAATTTTCTGGGATTAGCCTAGATATTACCGACGCTTATTAAGAATTTATTAAGAATTTCTGCAAAATAGCGAGACCCATGACCAATTGACCAAGATAGCAATTTTATATGGAACGCTTAAGTGTAAAAGGAGTTTTCACGAATTGAAGAAGGTTGATAGAGGCCCCTGTTAGTAATCTACCCAATGGAAAAGATGATATGGCATTCATAAGTTTCGAGGGACTAGACCGTGGTTTTTAATGCGAATGAAAGATAGTAATGCTGCCAAGTTAAAACCCCATGAATAGAATTATCCGACCCATGATTTGGAATTAGGTGCGATTGTATTTGCATTGCGCAAGTGGAGGCATTACTTATATGGGGTAACATTTGAGATCTTTACTGATCACAAGAGTCTTAAGTATTTGTTTTTCCAGAAGGAGTTAAATTTGAGGCAGCATGTGACGGGGAGTTCTGGAAGACTATGATTGTAAGATTAGTTACCATCAGAAAGGCTAACATAGTAGCCGATGCCTTGAGCCAGAGGGTCCAAGTAGTGGATTAATGGTGAAAGAGTGGCACATGTTAGAGGGAGATTAGTGTTTGAATCCACGCCAGGCCAAGAAAGTTGTTTTGGAAAATATTGCATTGAGGTCTTCGCTTGATAGGTTTAAAGAAATACAAAAGAAGGATCCGTAAGTGTCAAGTGGTTGAAGAAAAAAAGGAAATTTCAGATTTTAATGTTGGAAGGAGTTCTTAGGTATCAAAACCATTGGTAGTACCAAAGATAGGATCTTAAGAGAGAGATAATCGAGAAAGCTCATCTTTCATATAAACACCTTAGAGGGAATAAGATGTACCAAGATATGAATAGTTTTATTGGTGGGAAGGCATGAAAAGGAGATTGTTTTGGGTCATACCTAGGTGTCAAAGGGTTAAGGCGAAACATCAAAAGCCTTCTGGTCTGTTACAACCATTAGAAGTATTCGAGTGGAAGTGGGAGAACATCACTATGAATTTTGTGTCAGGGTTATCAAGGATGAAAAAGGGGCACGATACAATTTGGTTTATATTGGATCGACTGACTAAGTCTGCGCATTTCTTGCCCATAAGTATGAAGTACTTGTTGGAGAAATTGGCCAAATTATATATGGATGAGATCATAAAGTTGCATGGAATTCCTGTGAGAATAGTCTCGGATCGAGATCCGCGGTTTGTGTCGAAATTTTGACAAAGGATGCAAGAGACATTAGGCACTAAGTTGAATCTTAGTACTACTTATCATCCTCAAACCGATGGACAATCAGAAAGGACGATTCAGACTCTCGAGAATATGTTGAGGTCATGTATTCTGGATTTTGGAGTTAACTGGAGCCAATACTTAACTCTTGTAGAGTTTGCATACAATAACAGTTTTCATTCGTCGATACAAATGGTTCCGTACGAAACTCTTTATGGTCGTAAGTGTTGATCGCCAATTTATTAGGATGAAGTAGGAGAGAGAAAGGTGTTAGATTCGACAGTAATTTCTTAGATGGAAGAGGCTCGAGAAAAGGTCAAACTTATTAGGTAAAGGATCTTAACTGCTTAAAGTCATCAGAAGAGTTATGCAGACAATAGAAGGAAAGACTTGGAGTTTGAGGTTGGAGATCAAGTGTTCCTTAGGATTACACCTCTTAAAGCAAGTTTGATGGCAAGAAGAGGAAAGAAATTGCAGCCGAGATTTGTGGGTCCGTATACTATCTTTCAACAAATTGGGAGTATAGCCTATAAGTTGGAATTGCCGCAGAATCTATCTCGTATCCACAACGTATTTCATGTATCATTCCGTAAGAAGTACCATCCAAATCCATCGCACATTCTTCAACTTGAGGATATAGAAATTGATGAGTTCTTGACCTATGAGGAGAAACATGTGAAACTCCTAAACCGGAAAGAGAAAGAATTGAGGAACAAGCAAATCCCTTTAGTGAAGGTCTTGTGGATGAACCATGGTGTCGAGGAAGCAACTCGGGAGTTAGAAGATGAAGTCCGGAGGAAACACCCAAAATTATTCCATAGTTCAGGTATGAATTTCGAGGACGAAATTCTTTTAAGGAAGAGAGGTTGTAAGACCCCATACCATCAATTTAAATTATAAATTGCAAAATCTCATATTTTTATAAAATTATTTTAGTTTGAATTATTTGATTTTCGTATGTCAGTGGCATCGGTACAAAAAGTTTTAAAATGCATTGTACACGTTTAAATTATGTCCTTGATTTAATTATTTGAATGTTTAAATTTTGTACTCGAGTCTAGAGTTGACCACTAAACATAAGTTTTGAATGTTAGAATATGTATTTGGGATATATAAATGAGAAAAACTGAGATCGGGGTGTCGCGTCGCGCGATTTCGACATCGACGCAACATAAAGCTACCAAAGTTGACTTTTGAGGCCTCACATCTGTCCATCACTCACTTGTCTAAACTTCAAAAGCTCACCACTCTCTCTCTCATCCATTTCTTCTCTCCAAACAGCCGACCACCCATCTTCTTCTTCCTCTTCTTGTTCTCTCAAAAACCACCAACAAACCACCATTGTAGCAACCAAAAAGTTTGAGGCTCTTGCTAGTTTTTCTTTATGATTTTTGGACCATCTTGGAGAGAGGAGCAGCCGACTATGAAGCTTGAGGATTGAGGAGCTATTGTGAGCTGTTTCTTCCACCATTAGCTAAGATTCTTGTTTGAGTTTGAGGTAAGCTTGCTAGACACCAAAGATTTTGCTCTTTTGTTTCATTTTCTTGGCTAAGAGAGCTTGTAGCTCAATGATTCCATATCTCTCTTACTGATTTTGATGCTCACTTGATGGCCTAAGGTTAGTAGAAATTTCATGTGAACCTAGCTTTGTTTGTGGTTACAAAATGAGAGAGAAAAGAGGGCTTCAAAATCTGGAAATTTGAGCTTGTCATTGCCGATCCTTCGCTGTCCATTTTTCTCTGTTTTAAGCTCCATGAACTCGTGTCTCTCTTGCTGATTCTTGATGCTTACTTGATGGTCTAAGTATGGGAGAAACTTCATGTAAAAATAGATTTGTTTGACGTTGCAAATTGGATGAGAAAAAAAGCTTAAAATTTTGGAAATCTGCATGCCTAGACTGCCGGTTTTCTTTTGGGTTTTTTGCCCTGTTTTAGCTCCACCATTTTCTTGGTTTTCTTGTGGTTATTTACTTCTAAATATGATGGTCTAGATGAGAGCTAGACCCCTTGCAAAAATGAGTATTTTGGTGCATCAAAAGTTTGGCAAAAACTTGTGAAAAGTGGAGAACCAAACCTGGAAATTTTTCTTTATTGCTGCCAGTCCACTTTGCTATTTTCCTAACTCAGTTTTGGATTTCTATTTTCATGGACTCCTTGGTTGTTTTGGAAGCCTAAATGTTGCACTATGTGGGGGTAAAATGCTTTGCAAATGTGAGTTCATTTGGTGTGTCAAAAGCTCTTGAATGTACGGTTAAAAATCTGGAAATTTTACCTCTTCGCACTTTGCCGAACTGTTGCCCTATTTTTGAAACATTTTGATTCAAAGTTTTACTACCATTTTACTCCCATTTGTCAAAGTGATGTTTTTAGAGTTTTTGTATCAAAATTTGAGTGATTTGGGGTAGATTTGGTTGAACAAAATATTTGTAAATCAAAGAAAGAAAACCTGGCAGTTTAGTTCTGAAATTTTGTGCAAATTTTGGCTATCTTAAAAGTTACCTTTCCGTGTGAATTTTTTGCCCAATTTTGGTACACACATAGGTCACCTAGTGAGGTTTAAGTGAACAAAAATTGGTAATTTTTCAGTGGCATTTCGATTCCAAAATATTGTCCCAAAAATAGCTCTTCAAATCTGGAAATCTTGCCGTCAGTCAATGTGTACCCCTGTACTTCTATTGGTTGTAATTCTTTGCTCAGGAGTCAAAATCGAGCGCCGTCAGTGGCTTTTGAAACTAGACTTCACAAGCTTTCTAACGGTATAAGATTCATGTGCTAGTTATTTCCCTATCAATACCAAAAACTTTGCAAAATGGCTGATTTTACAGCCTAATTTCCTATCTTTTGTTCTCTGCTGGATTTTCCAACTTATTTTAGTCCATCTTGGTCAATGAATCTCTGAACGAAATCTTCTAGTGATTTTTAGAATATTGAATCTAGTTTCTGTAGCTTTAAGTTTTGTCCAATTCTGACGTATATTGAGTGTGTTATGGCCTGAGAAAGAGACTGCAGTTGAGCGACTTTGGTGATTTGGATAGTTAGGTTAAATTTTGAGTTTTAGCCGCTTGGGTTGAGTGTCCGTTTTGGCTCAGGTGACCAAGAGATTGCTGAAATTGACCCGACTGCTGCAACTTAATCATCTCGCTTATATACTTGACTAACTGCATAGATGAGTGTTCAGCGTTTGTCTATCTGCACGCACCGTTTGCCAGTAATTTGAAAGCATGCTAGGTGGCGGTGCTAATGCTATCAAGGCCACATTATTTGATCTCATTTCTAAATGAGCTCACCGCTTGAATTGTTAAGCTTTAACGCTATAACTATGGGGACTTCAAACCCCATTAGAATCCCTTCACCCGTCGCCAATCACAATTGGGGCTAAAGGTGAGGGATGGGTAACTATGGGTTATTACTTTCATTATCGTTGGAATGAGTCCACCATGGTATACCCATAAGGTATTAAACAGTTTAAAATTTTAGAGTCTGCACCCCGGGTGTGAAATGAGACTGGTAAAGGGATAAAGTGGTGAATATGGACTGTGAGGGTGAGTGGTTGGTGGAGTGTCAACGTGTGACCTGAAATTGATACTGGTGAAGTGAAAAAGATAATTGCAGAAATTACAGAAATGTGTAGTTGGCCAACTGTATCCTTCAATTTGTACTGTTTAAATATTTTACTGCTAAATTGACTGTTTTGCTCTCTTTACTACTTTACTTACTTATTTTTCTGCTTTGTCTTGCCTGTGCATTTTTCTCTTGACCTCACTGGACTTTGCTCATCCCGTAAGTTTTGTTTTCCTTAACAGGTCTTGAAGTGGAGTTCGTAAATTGAGAAATTTAATTTCTCTTGTAGGATTTTTCGCACTTTTGTATAAGATTGAAATTATTTGCTAACTTGATGGATTATTGTACTGGGAGATAATATTACTGTAATTTTGATAAAATTACTGGGTTTTTACTCCTGAAAGTTGAACTAGTGATTTTGATAGATTTCAATTATGATTTTAGGAATGAATACTTGTATTTATATTTGAATTTCGTAGTAAGTCCTGACGAGAGTTGGGTAGGCGTCCCGCCGATACTCTTAGATTCACCCTAAGGAGAGGTGGGGGCATTACAACATTATCTTTGGACCTCGGACAGCAATCAAGTCCCAAGCCTCGATAGACCTCATAGCTGAAGGCATATCTTAGTGAAAAACACGAGACCCTTGTCAAACTGAATAAAGAAGTAGGCAGTTCGGTCTGGACCTTGTACGTGGATGAAGCATCCAGTAAAGACAGCAGTGGGGCTGGTTTACTTCTCCTAAACCCTACTAGGGAAAAACTGATGCACGCTTTGAGATTTAATTTCAAAGCATCTAATAACGAGGCCAATATGAAGCTTTGTTAACAGGAATGAGAATAACTCGACAGTACGGAGTGACTGCTCTCAAAGTATAAAGTGATTCACAAATAATTGTGAATCAAGTTCTAGGCACTTACGAGGCAAGGGAAGAATCGATGAAGAAATATCTAACCAAGGTAGCCGAACTGAAAGATCAGTTCAACACTTTTGAGATTTATCGGATACCGAGGTTCAAGAATAAAAGAACTGATGTGCTTTTCAAATTAGCTGCTTCATCTTTTGCTCATCTAAACAAAGAGGTGTTGGTGGAAGTTGTAAAGAAAAGAGGGTATGAGTAACATGAGATAAGCACCGTTACCGAACTGAACTCGTAGATGAGTCTTGTTATCAAATACCTGTCCATGGGTGAACTGCCCCTAAATAAGAGTGAAGCAAGGAGGTTGCCATTGCAAACAGATCGGTACACCCTCTCTCATGATACTCTATATAGGAAGTCTTATTTATCCCCCTGGTTAAAGTGTATAACGCCGGAGGAAGGAAATTACGTATTGAGGGAAATACATGAGGAAATTTGTGAAAATCATATCAGCCCCCGAGTCATGGTCAAAATATGCATGTTGTTCGGATATTACTACCTTACCATCTTCCTTGACTCTACCGAACTGTATAAAAAATGTGTGGCCTGTCAGGCACACATTTCAGTTCGGCACGCCACTGTTCATGACATAATTCCCATTCAAAATCCGTGACCCTTTGCGCAATGGAGAATTGAATTGCTTGACCCATTTCCAAAGGCACTTGGAGGGCTAGAATTTTTAGAGGTGGCCATCGACTATTTAACCAAGTGGATTAAAACCGAATCTTTGAGCACAATAAGTGGCAGGACAATTTAGAATTTCTTCTAGAAGAATATTGTGTGTCGATTCGGCATACCGCACTGCCTAATCTCTAACAATGGAAGGCAGTTCACTGAGAATTCTTTCAGAGATTGGTGCAAGGAGATAGGAATCTAGCAACATTTCTCATTGGTTGGCTATCCCCAAACTAATGGACAGGTGGAGAATGTTATTCGGATAATCCTGCACAGTCTAAAAACTAGACTGGAATATGCTCGAACAGCATGGGTGGATGAACTACCCAACATCTTATGGACCTAGAGAACCATACCCCAAACTGCCACGCAGGAAATCCTTTTGCCTTAACTTATGAGGCCGAAGTGGTAATACCTGTAGAGGTGGGGTTGCCGACACTTAGGACTCAAAACTTCGTGGCTAAGGTCAATGAGGAAGAATTGAGGTGTAACCTGGATGTGCTTGAGTATAAGAGGCAAGAAGTTGCAATCAGAATGGCTCGATACAAAAACCAACTAGTTCGGTATTACAATTCTAAAGTCAAACACGTCTATTTCAAACTTATGGACTTGGTGTTAAGAAGGAACTCAGTCAAGGTTTATGACCCGAACAAACTTAGACTGAGTTGGGAGGGTCGCTACAAGGTAGTAAAGAGTGGCAACTGACTTACTGCCCGGATGGGAGCAGTAATTCTAGTGCTTGGCATACTTCTAATTTGAAGATTTTTTACTAATAAATCACTCTTTCTATACTAATTATTCTGTTCGGCATTCTGAGATTAAGATTCTGTTTTGTCTAGTTTTGTGTGAAACTGTTTACTCTGCTCAATTTCCTCTGGTAATTGTTTTGTTCGTTCTATTAGCTAGTTATAAGACTACTCTATTTAGCCTTTTTAGCAAAGTTTTTCCTTATTTGCTCCTGTTACTGAGTATGGACTGTTTAAGTAAAGTTAGACCGAACTACCTAGTCGGGTGGATGTTAACTATCCGAACAATGTGTGTCGAACTGAAAAGCAACTACCCAAGTAGAACGATCTCAACTCAGTATACTTAGCAAAAATTACTCAGTATACTTGGGGGTAGAATAATATAGGTAAACAAAATGAACAGAAGGAAGGAGTGATAATTTTTTCATTAACTACAAAAATATTTACAATTTAGTGTTGATACAAAAGGGAGGACCTAACTAGTAGCCTGTTTGGCACCAGCTGCCGGATCCTCTTCTACTTGGCTTTTACCCGCCGACTCCTCACGAGCCTCTTTTTCAGGGGAAGTCAAAGGCATTGTGAGGTTATTAAGAAAGGTGTCCAGATCGAAACCCTTGGTGTATCCCTCCACAAAGCACTCCATCTAGTTTTCCACCTGAGGATTATAGGCAGGGAACTTGACCAGATCGAAACCCGGGAGGTTCATCACCTGAACAGTCAGGAGGGATTGGGTATAGCTGTATTAGGCCACTGGAGTGTTGAACTTGGTTAGGTCAGTTTGAAATTGAGCCGACCTGACAAATTCCATGGCCCCAGCAATCTTGCCATTGTTAAAGGCAACGGCTTCATTGGCCCTCAGGTCAACCACGGTTCACTGCTCGGCTTTAACAACTCCTTCAGCGAGGTCGTTTTCTGCTGCTCCAGGCTCAGGTCGACTTGGGCCTAGTCGAGTTACTTTTTCAATGCCTCCACCTCATTGGCCAGCTCATCCTTGTGAGTGATAGTATTGGCCAAGGCAGGAATCATGTCCTTGAACCTTCTGGCCAATTCCACTTTAACTAGGTCGTGTTGAAATAAAACAAATGAGACAGGTCAGTTCGGCTTGATAGGGGTGAGATAAAAGAAAGGGAACTAAATAGAGAAGGACTCACCTGAGACTTCCCAGTGTAGTAGTGTTTAAGCAGCTCTGAGTGGGAGGCTACCCTAATGAAATCTCGATCTCGGAGAAGGATGGCACCCTGAACCAACTCCCGAGCAGCCATAGGAAACTAGGCTTGGTCATTGATTGACAACCCCGTGAAGGACAAAAAAGTAACGGGATCATGGGTACGAACTCTTCAAATGAAGGACATGCTCCCTTTGACCCCATATCAAAGACGTGACCGAGTTTGCTCTTCGCAGGTTGACCCGTGAATGAGAAAGGCCCTATGATGGGTCAGAATCAGAATCTCGTGACTGGAATGGTGGCCCTCCTCTGGGTGACTCACATCCCGAAGTCTTGGACCTTTCTCTTGGCTGTAGTCTTTCTCTTCTTCTTCTTGCCTTCGGCCTGCGCAGGATGTTGAGCTGGAGTACTAGCAAAGGGTCCGTGGCTGGTTTGGTCGATGGAGTAAGAGCTGAACTGGCAGGTTTGTCAAGATTCAAAAGGCTGGCAAACTTCTTCACGCAGAAAAAAAAAAAGAACCCCGGTCGCAATGTCAGAAAATAAAGTGCTACTGCCAAACAAAATGGCATAAAGATACACCTAACTCTTCAAGCGTGAGGATCCTTTCCTCACTAAGAGAAGTGATTACTTGGGTGTCGAGGACGAGGTTAGAGAATCCCTTGATGTTTGACATAAGGCCCGAACTGAGGATTCTATCCAATTCGGCCTGGGAAATGATCTTAGGATAATGATCAGACACCTGTATGCCTTGCCTCCAAAAAAGAGGACAAAAGTTTAAATTTTTCACGAAGATAAAATTAAATTTTCAGCTCTTAATGGAAGAAAGGCTGCTGAAGAAAAGATCCCAAGTAGGGTGTCTCACCCCACTTTGGCGGGTGAAGTAAAACAACGCTGGAACGTGGCCTAACAGTTTCATTAGAAAGTAAGCTTGGAAGAGATTTAGGGAGTACGGATGCCAAGGAATTTACAAAGGATGAAGAAACCTAATATGGATCGAATTGCATTCGGGATCATCTAAGTGATCTGAATAGACCGAAAAGTCGATGTCGCATAAAAAAGCCGTGACGGAAGCCTTAGCCAGCCCTCGAAGCTTATCTCTATAGATGGCTACATACCCCACAGGGGGGCCACTAGTCACCTCACTCGTTTGAGCAGCTTGGGCTTCATACTTCGAAAGAATGGAGTAGAGTTAAACTAGTTTGTCCACTTAGGCCTGGTATAGAGCGAATGGGATACTACCGGCTTCCTGGAAATCCATGCTCAAACCCTGCTTGGCCTAAGCAGGACTGGCGGCCTGTTTGGCACTACCTACGGATCCTGCCTGAGCGGGAGGAACTACCACGGGGAAGGGGCACACAACCTCTAATGGAATCGGGTCGGGAGAACTCGACATCTCTATAGGGAGTGAGGGAGAGATGAGAGATACTCCGAACCCAAAGATGGACTAGATGAGGAAGAACTAGAGGAAACTACTTCTTCTGACGCTACTCATTGAACTGGTCTATGCCTAGGTGCCGAGATGGTGGTATTAGAGTGTTCGGAAGAAGGCATACTAACTCTTCTAGGGACCAAATTGGACAAAGCCGAACTGGGACGACTGAACAGAGCTTTGAGCACTATTGAAAATTAAATCTGAAGGAAGAGAATGAAAGTGTGAAAATGACTGTGGCCCCCTCTATTTATAGGCAAGTAGAGGCGGGAACTAAATGGTTACTTTTAAAATTTGAACTGGTGTGATCTGGCGCATTAAGTGAAGCGGTTACGAAGTGACACGATGAAGCGTTGCGACAAAGTTGAAGGGTCAGAGCCATGATTATATCCATATCTGTCTAATGCCGAGCTGCCACGTGTAAAAAGAAAATGAGACTAAATTCATTCAAGGGAAAATGAATCTAGTTTTGGAGGGCTATTATAAGTACAGAGAATGGCCATGGTACATGTGGCACCCCCACACTATCAGTTCGGACTTAAGGGGCTAGCTGACTAGGCTGAACTGAGTTGTCGTGAGCTATGGGAGTCGTTCAGATAAGTAATAACTCTCACTTAACCTTATTTTTTTAAATTAGGGGAAAACTCTTATCGCTATCTAAACTAACATTTGAGATCAATAATAACTGCTAATCCCTTATCTCATCATTACCTATAAATATATAGGTAAGACTACTACAAGGTATGATAGAATTACTACCACATTTTCTCTCCCATTCCCTTATATTCGGAAGGCTCTCTTCTAACTTAGGCATCGGAGTTGCCACGGGGAGTTAGTCCTGCTTTGTGTTGCGCAGGTCAGTTCAGATTGGTTTGTCCAGTGGGAGCTCCGCAGGTCTGTTCGGCATGTCAAGTTCTTTGCTCATTCAGACAATAATGTATCTTGAAAAATTAGTCAAAGTCTCATGTGGTACTGTCCATGAAAACATAAAAAATTCTAAGGATTGGTGCAGTGGTTTATACCAATACTTTGGTAAAGACTTAGGGATGAACTGCAATGCATGACACGACAGAAGATGCTAGATTCTAGGCTATTTTTGATGAGCACGTGGTTGGCAAATGAAACCAGAACTGAATGGATTCCGTATGGGTGAACATGTAGACGGACCATTGTATTAGAAAATGCAAATAAAATGATTTATTTTTTGAAATCCTATTTTATTACAAGGAGGGATCTCTAAGAGAAGGGGATTGTACAATTAGAAGGGGAGGGACGCCTCCTGTTGTGCTGCCACTGCTGCTATCTCTCTCATGTTGAAAGTGAAGGCCACATTTTTGTGGCAATTTGATGGGAGGAGGGATTTGAACCCTGACATCGCACCCTACAAAACCTTTAAGAGGCTTGTGGTGGCCAACGGGCCCGTTGGTTACAAATAAATTGATAGGGGAAGGGAGGCTGTCCTAATAGAGTAGGGTCCACAGTGAAAGAACCAAAGACAAATGATCAAGTTTTGCAATAATTTAGACTCCATTTGTTTCTATTTAAATGTCTTGAATAACCAAATCTCTTAGATTATCAAAATTAGCTAGTTTTCAAAATTTAGCAAAAATTTTACTTGACTTATGAAAACTATCCTTTATCTTTCTACCTATCCATATTTCTCTATATTTAATGCCTGTAATGTACTGTTTCCCAACTCAAAAAAGTTGAGAGTATAAATAAGTGTAAATTTGAAAAGAATTTCATAAATATTTTCTTGATATAATAAAAGAATAGATAAAAAAGAGCATAGGTTGGGGACACTTAAATAGAAACGAGGGAGTATTAAGGTTCATTAGTTTGTAGTGTTCGTTAATTTGTAGTATTCATTAGTTTGAGAAATTATTACTTTCGTATTCAATACCTATACGTCTAATTAATACTTCTAGCTACCTATGATTACACACACAAAAATAAAGAATCATACCGTGCAATGCTATATATGTTTTTGGATAGGAGGTTATTTGGGATAATTTTTTGAAAAAATACTATAACAATTTTTTGATATGATATATATGATATAAAAAAGTAATTGAAAAATGTGTTAATGATACAAGCGGATAAATTTGTATAAATCATATGCAATCCAAACACATCTTATATTGTAATTCTTGATCCCAGATTTTGATTATTACAAAATAATTGGATAATTCAATCTAATGTATTCCATTGAGAATTATGGCAGTTTAGATCATTGGTGAAAATGATGCAATTGAAGAGTTCAATCAAAAAGTAGAAGCAAAGGACATTCAACTCTGTCGGACGCTCGATAGAACGTATCGGACGTCCGATAAAAGTCGAGAACTCTCCATTGGACACTCAACTTGAAGCGCTGGACGTCCGATAGACAGGGGGAGTATCGAATACTTATACCAGACGCATATCAGCATCACTGGACGTCCGATTGAATTCAAGAAAATTTCTAAGCTCTCTAACCAGTGTCAGACGCAGAGTACATCAGACGCAGAAAAATGCATCGGCCGTCCGATAAAGTTTGAAACAACCTTTCGGACACTGGCACCGGACACATAACATTGTATCGGACGTCCGACAGCTCCAACGGCTAGTTGACTCTTCAGCTGCCTTCTATCCATTGACAACCATTATCAATGCACTTTTTGGTTTCCTTTAAATAGAGTCTTGTCTGAACTTCAAAGTAACTTTTGTATACTTAGAATACAAGTTATTAAGAGTGATTTTGGCAAGAAAATACTCTCCTAGTAAGATTTGTGGTTCTTGAAGTGTGACTAGTAAGCAAGCCATTTAATTGTGAGTGAATTCTTCAATAGTGTAGATTTGAGAGGGTTATCCGAGTGATTGTAAAACTTCCTAACTTGACCGAGTGCTGCTTGAGGCAATGAGGAAGTGAGCCTTCCATTGTACACAAGATTGGTTGAATTTCATCAAATTGAAGTTGCTTGTGTTGAGAATTGTTCTTCAAGCTCAAGAGGAGTTTGGAAGAAAATTGGTTTGATTACTCTCATTCTAATTTATAGCTTACTTTACGATTCCTCTATTGCTATATCTTCTATCTTTCTTGAATTCTATTGTTCCTTCCTTGATAATTTTATTGTGTAAGAGACTACATTTTTTATTGTGAAAAAGGAGCATCATAACTTGATTTATTTTTAATAAACCTAATTCACCCCCCCTTAGGTTGTCTTTGGGCCTTACAATTGGTATTAGAGTTTGGTTTCTAAGATCAAGTTTAACTGCTTAGAGTAAAGATGACAACCAACAATGCTATGTTTGTAGAAGAACAATCGGTAACTAGACCACCTATGTTCAATGGATCGAACTATGTTAGTTGGAAAGAACGAATGATTATCTTCTTACAATCTATTGATATTGATTTGTGGTTTATTATTAATGAATGTCCATACACTGCCACCATTGATGATCCTATTACTCATGTTCCTAGACTAAAAACAAGAAATGAATTAACTCGTGAAAATAGAGCCAATCTCACTTCAAATGCTAAAGCCATGAATGTTTTATATAGTGCTTTAGATACAAATGAATCTATTAGAGTTAAAGGATGTAAATCAGCTAAGGAAATTTGGGATAAGTTGAGGAAAATTCATGAAGGCAGTGAAGATGTAAGAGAACAAAAGAAATCTATCTTGGTCACCAAATATGAATCGTTCAAAATGGAGTCTCATAAAAATGTAGATAAAATATATTGTAGATTTAATGATCTCATCAAAGATTTAGAAGTATTAGACAAGGAATATACACTAGGTGAGAAAAGTAAAAAAATTTTGAATGCTTTACCTAAAGAATGGTAAAGTAAAGTGACTGTCATTAAAGAGGCAAAGGACTTGAACTCAATGTCCATTGAATCTCTTATAAACTCTCTAACATCTTATGAGTTAAAGTTTAAGAACGAAGTGCAGGAAGAAGAAGATGCAAGGGTAAAAAGAAGCATTGCTCTAAATGCATCCCAAGATGAGGATGATTCGGCCTCATTGGATGATGAAGATATGGATGGTGGTGATAGTGATCGCGCTCTCATCACTAAAAGTTTCAAGAGGATTCTCAACAAAATGAGATTTAGAAAAGGAGAACCTAGCAAAAATAGCCCCAACCAATTCAACACAAGATACAAGGAAAGACAAGATGCAAACAAAAAGTAAGGAGATAAATGCTTTGAATGTGGATAGCTTGGACACTATGCAACTGACAGTCCAACGAAGAAGAAGAAAGAAATAAAGAATGAAAGGAAGACAAGATTCAACAACTTCCAAATCACTTGGAATGAGTGCAATTCGGAAGGTGAAATTGAAGAGGAAGAAGAATCTGCTCAAATAGCTTTCATGGCAATTGGAGACAATGAGGTAACATCTTGTAATTCTCAATCTGAAAGTGATGATGAAGATGATGATCTTGAATCATTTATTAAAAAATTGCATGATAGCTTTAAAGAATCTTATGTTAGAAATAAAGAGTTAAAATAGAACATTACTTTTCTCTTGCAAGATAATACAAATCCGTTCCAAGAAAACAAAAAGTTGAAATATGACAACGATCGCTTGATAAGAGCTGAAATTGAGTTACAACAAGAACTTGATAGAAAAACAAGTCTTTGTGAAATGTTTAAAGAAAAACAAAGTGACTTGAAAAGAAGAATGGATAGTCTAGACATGCTTCTTCAACATAAGAAACAAAACTGCTTTCCAAGAAATGAATTGAAACCTCATTTTAATGCTTATGAAAGAAAACTAACTTTTAGTGCAAATGAATTCACAATTCATAGAAAAAGAGGAGTAAGGTTCATTAAATAAATTCATGTGAACAACCCCACCATTATGTATAGTTTTTGCTGTCAAGAAAGGTCACATGAAGCATGATTGTTATGTGAAGAAAAACATGAAAAGAGACATGAAATGTATGTGGTTAGTTAAACATGATACTAACTATCAAGGACCCAAAAATTAAAGGGTACCAAATCTGTTTATCTTTTGTATAGGTGAACAAGGAGAAAATTGTGAAGGAATCAAAATGGTTCATAGATAGTGGATGTTCAAGACACATGACTGGTGATCCATCTCAATTCGTGAAGCTCAAGTCAAAATCAAGTAGAAAAGTGACATTTGGAGATGATATGAAAGCCAAAACAATTAGAGTAGGAGATGTTGGTAAGAATGGTGAAACGTTTGTTCATAATGTACTTTTAGTTGATAATCTAGGCTATAATTTGCTAAGTGTTAGTCAACTATGTGATAGAGATTTGTTTGTTTTATTCAAAAAGTATGAATATTTAGTTCTTGATTCAAAGTTTAATATCATTTTCAAAGGAAAAAGATTCAATGACATTTATGTTGTGATTCTTGAGAAAATCAATTCTTCTGGTTTTAAATTCTTAAAATTTCAAATGAAGATCCTTGGTTGTGGCATAGAAGACCTTGTGATTTCAATATGGATGTATTAATTGAAATTTCAAAAAAGGAACTTGTTAGAGGCTTGCCTAAAATCAAATTTGAAAAAGATAAAATTTGTGATGTTTGTTAATTGGGTAAACAAACCAAAGTTTCTTTTAAACTCAAAAAGTGTGTTTCTACATCTAGACCATTGGAACTTTTACATCTTGATTTGTTTGGTCCTATACAAATTGCTAGTTTGGGTGGTAAAAGATATTGTCTTGTAATTGTTAATGATTTTTCTAGATACACTTGGACAGTTTTTCTTGCTCATAAAGATGATACTTTCAAAAATTTTGTTTCCTTGTTTGCAAAAGTTTAAAATTTGCTTGGCTTAAACATTGTCAAAATTAGAAGCGATAATGGTTCGCAATTTAAGTATTGTGGTTTTCTGGAATTTTGTGATCACAATGGAATAACTCATGAGTTTCCAATAGTAAAAACCCCCTAACAAAATGGTGTTGTTGAAAGAAAGAATAGAACACTTTGTGAAGCCTCAAGAACTGTGTTAAGTGAAAATGATTTGCCAAAATATTTTTGGGCCGAGGCCGTGAATACGGCATGTTATGTAATGAATAGAGTTCTCTTGAGACCAATTTTGAACAAAACTTCTTATGAATTAATGTTTGGTAAAAAGTCAATTGTTGGCTACTTCAAAATTTTTGGGTGCAAATGCTTTATTTTAAATATTAAGGAACATCTTGAAAAATTTGATAAGAAAACCAATGAAGGTATTTTGTTGGGCTATTGTGAAAATAAAATTGGATATAGAGTCTATAATAGAAGGACTCTTGTTATAGAGGAGGCCATACATATTACATTTGATGAATCTAACAATGATTCTTCTAAAAGTACTTGCAAGGATGATGATGTAGGTGTTCAAGAAGGTCTTGAGAAACTTACACTCCAAGAAAAAAACAATGCTGAAATGGAGGAAAACTCAAAGGAAAATGGCTTTCAAGAAAACCAAGTGCAAGAAGAAGAAGACAAGAATGATAATCTACCCAATGATCTTCCTAAAGCTTGGAAGTTTATTCAAAATTATCCCAAGGAGCTAACTATTGGTGATCCATCCGAAAAGATAAGAACTCGTTCTTCATCAAAACCACTACTTGACAATTTTGCTTTAGTGTCACATTTAGAACCTAAAATTGTTAATGATGCCTTGAAGGATGATAATTGGATTCTAGCTATGCAAGAGGAATTAAATCAATTCGAAAGGTATAATGTTTTGACTTTAGTTGAAAGGCCTCAAAATCACCCTATTATAGGTACAAAAAGGGTATTTAGAAACAAATTAAATGATAGATGTGAAATTGTGAGAAATAAGGCTAGATTAGTGGCTAAGGGATATGCTCAAGAAGAAGGTATAGACTTTGATGAAACATTTGCTCCCGTAACTAGATTAGAATCTATTAGAATGTTTCTTACATTTGCTCGTCTCAAAGGTTTTAAATTATATCAAATGGATGTTAAAAGTGCTTTTCTAAATGGTTTTATTGATCAAGAGATTTATGTGGATCAACCTCCTAGTTTGAAAGCGATAAATGTCCAAATCATGTATTTAAACTTTCAAAAGCCTTGTATGGTTTAAAACAAGCTCCTAGAGCTTGGTATGAGCGTTTAAGTGGATTTTTGATTGAAAATGGTTTTAAAAGAAGTATTGTAGACACCACTCTTTTTACAAAATAAAAATTGAATGATCTTCTTATTGTACAAATATATGTTGATGATATTATTTTTGGTGCTACTAATGAAAGTTTGTGCAATGATTTCTCTACTATTATGCAAAATAAATTTGAAATGAGTTTGATGGGAGAATTAAATTTCTTCCTCGGACTTCAAGTCCTTCAAACTCAAGAAGGAACCTTCATTAATCAAATAAAGTACACAAAATAAATCCTCAAAAGATTCAAAATAGAGGATGCAAAGCAAGTTGGCACACCAATGTGTACTTCTACCAAACTTGACAAAGATGAAGAAGGTACACGTGTTGATAAAAAGAAATATAGAGGTATGATCGGAAGCCTACTTTATTTAACCGCAAGTAGATCGGATATTATGTTTGTCGTTTGCTTCTGTACTCGTTTTCAATCTTGTCTTAAGGAATCTCATTTAAATGCCGTTAAAAGAATTTTTTGATACTTGAAAGGAACTTTGAATTTTGGTCTTTGGTATCCTAAATGTCATGAATTTGCTTTATGTGGATATATGGATACTAATTTTGGTGGATGTAGAATAGATAGAAAAAGTACTAGTGGTTCATGTCACTTTCTTGGTAATTGCTTGGTATCTTGGTTTAGCAAGAAACAAAATGCTAGTTCCTTGTCTACAATTGAAGCGGAATACATTGCCGCTAGTGCATGTAGTACTCAATTATTATGGATGAAGCATACCTTGAATGATTTCGGTTTGTTGTTTGATAACATGCTTGTTTACTGTGATAATACAAGTGCCATAAATTTGACAAAAAATCCCATTCAACATTCTAGGACAAAGCACATAAACATAAAGCATCATTTCATTCGTGATCATGTTCAAAAGGGTGAGATTTGTGTAAATTTTATTTGTTCGAAAGATCAAATTGTTGATATTTTCACAAAAGCTTTGCCTCTAGATCAATTTATATATCTGAGATTGAAATTGGGAATTTTAGAAAAGAACTCTTAAAAATTTTTGTCAAACTTTATCGGACGTCCGACAGTGTTCTAAGTTGTTTTCCAGAAAATTCTATCAAACGGATGTGTCAGACGGTTCACTTCGTTCGGACGTCCGACACACCAACAGTTGCAGCTTATAAGCCTATTTCCTCTTATTTCTAGCACAAACTTTTCATAAGCCTTCTGCAAACCGTGCTGTGTCAACATTTCACATTAACAATTGCACTTCTTTTCAATTCCAAATTTCTTCAAAAACTCTAAAACTGATTTTCCTTACTTTCTGAACGATTGATCACGACATTTTCATCAAAATAGTAGCTTCAGTTCTCAGCATCTCATTTCTCATCTCACTCATTACTTAAAACACACACACATCATAATGGTTCGAATTTGGGAAGGGTCTTCAGCTACCGGATGCAAACGTATTCTCAGGATGAAGAAGTGCAACCTCCTACTACTAAACGAACTTTGAATAGGAAGAAAAAAGACTCTGGAAGTACCCGAGAACCTCGGATTATTCAGACAGATTCTCAGGTTTCCTCACTACCCCCTCCATTACCTCAGTTTATTGATGATGAAGCCAAAGAAAAGTTTGCATTCATTTCGCAACAAGGTTTCATCATTCAAAGATCAATCAACCCTTCTGAATTTTGTAGGATTGATCTTGATTCTGTTCTTAAACTTTTTGAATTTCAGAGATGGTCTCACATTATCACAATGCCTAATGTCTACTATCCTGAAATGCTTTATCTGTTTTTTGCTAACCTTAGGAAAGGCACTGAACGTAATGAAATAAGATCACGTGTTAATGGAGTAGATCTTGTCTCTGATCCTGATGTTGTGAATGAGATTTTGAAAACTTCTATAGAACCTGGTTGTAGAAGTAAAATTGCCAATTTTTTCTCTTATGAAGAAAATCTGACAACTATCAATCATTTTAATGCTGAAAAACTAATGACATATTTTCAATCTCCATCTGTGTTTTTTAACTCGGACCGGACCGGCCGGTTCGATCGTTCGGACCGGCCGGTTTGATCGTTTGAACCGGGAACCGGCCAGGCATCCGGTCCGAGTCAACCTTCAAAACTGGAAAATTAAAAAATCGGTCAAAGCCGGTCAAAACCCGGGTCTGACCGGGTGAACCGATTGACCGGGTTTGACTATTTGACCAGTTTTTTTTTGTTAACCTTTAACCCATTATATCTTTTCAAACTCAATTTTGAAATTTTAGTAAATATGCTTTAACCTCTCGTTATTTTAATAAAGTGTAAAATTAATCCAATACATTTTTTAAGTTACATTTCTACCTCTATATATATATTATATTCTTTAAGTCAATTTATTTATTAAATATAAAATTCTCTAATTTATATATAAAGTCACAAATCACCAATTTAAGAAAAATTTTTATATATATAAAGTTGAAAACTACCAATTTGAGGGAATTTTTATATATTATTTTTTAAGAAAATTTTTTTATATACTATTTTGATTATATATTATTAATATATATATTTATGACATATTTATGACGTCATCCGATTCGACCCCCGGTCGGACCCATCGACCCCTGACCCCTGAGCTCGGCCAGTTTGATGCCCGGTCCAAGTCTGAAAACATAGATCTCCATTCCAAGCCCCTGCTGATTCTAAATTAGAGGACCTTTCTCCCAAAAATTTGATCATTTTCTCCATCATTTCAAATCTTTTAGTTCCTACTGATGGGTATCATATTGATGCAAACAAGATGGAACTATATCTATTCTACTGTTTTGTTGAAAAAACCCGCATAGATTTTGGTTTTATCATGTGCAAGTTCTTGTTGAAATTGAGTATTGATGCTCGGAGAAAGCTGTCCTATGGAAAGTTTTTAACTCCAATCTTTGAGCATTTTAAAGTTCCTATAACAGGAGTATGTCCTAAGGACACTTTTACCTCTGTTTTCACAAAATTTTATTTTGAAAGGAAAAATCTGAAATTTTTTGATGGTCATTGGTTTACAAAAGAGGCAGTTTTTGAATTTCGTTCTAAACATGCTCATGATACACCTATCACTTCCAACACCACACAATCTCTTCGTTTCACTCTTGGTCCATCCATCCATCCTAGAAAATCTTCTTCTAAAACAAATTCCTCTCAGTCTGAAGTAGTTGAGTTGCTCAAAGAGCTTAAGGATCATGTTACTCTTCTTGAACATGGTCTCATGCTTACTATGACTCCTAAACAGCAATCTGAGTTTTTGGATAAGAAAAATCTTTTGTTTTCTACTGCTATATGGTTGAGAATGCTTCACATGCAAAAGAACCACGTCTTGACACCACTCTTGGCACTCAAGAAGTCACGGATTCTCAGACTCCTCACCGTGATCCCTCCACCTCTAAGAAGGGCAAGGAACAAGCTACTGCCGAACCTGAAGAAGAAGATGATGAAGATACTGAGAAGAAAGACCATTCTGAATTTTGTATCAGCAGAAGAATGCACTTTAGGATCAATTGCACTTCACCATTAGGATGCATCTTTTCTGTTTTGCTCCCTTTTGACTATGGATGAAGTATGTAATCTATTAAGTACTTTGCTACCTTCATTGTTGTTTCCTTTTCTATTGGATACTCTATTCAATGTTGGCTATTACGCATTTTGCTAAATTCAGTATTCTGTTCTTGTTATATGGTAATTATTGTATTGATGCTTATATGGTGCTAATATTGTTTTGGTACTAATCTTGGTTTTGTGGATTTGTGATGGCCTTACAATTGTGATGGCCTTGTATATTGGTCTTATATTGAATTATTGGAATTCTGGTTGTAAATTGAATGGCACATTAGATGGTATTGATCTTAGATTTCTGATATTGAATTGTGAAACATTTGGTATTGAAGATTTCATATTGGAATTATCATATTGGTATGTTGGTTATGGTACTGATGGGTTATGGTATTGTTGTTGGTATATTGGTATTGGAATTATTGAACTTGGATGGTATCAATCATATTGGATGACATATTGGCATAGTGGATGGTATGGTTTCGTTTTCAACCAGCTATTATTTTTGAGATGACAAAAAGGGGGAGAATGGGCTATGATTCATTGATATGGTATTAAAAGTGATGATTCATTCATTGATGATTCATTTATGATTGATATGGTATTAAGATTGATATGATCTATCGATTGTTTTAGTAAGGGGGAGTAATGTTTAATTGGCTGAATAGTTTAAATAGTTTAGATGCTCGATTCATATGAGTAATGATCAAGTGAGGGGGAGTTATGTATGCTTTCTCAAAATTATCAAATCAATTCAATTGTTTTGTTATCATCAAAAAGGGGGAGAATGTAATTCTTGATCCTAGATTTTGATTATTACAAAACAATTGGATAATTCAATCTAATGTATTCCATTGAGAATTATGGCAGTTTAGATCATTGGTGAAAATGATGCAATTGAAGAACTCAATCAAAAAGTAGAAGCAAAGGACATTTAACTCTGCCGGACGCTCGATAGCACGTATCGGATGTCCGATAAAAGTCGAGAACTCTCCATCGGACACTCAACTTGAAGCACCGGACGTCCGATAGACAGGGGGAGTATCGGACACTCATACCGGACGCATATCAGCATCACCGGACGTCCGATCGAATTCAAGAAAATTTTTGAGCTCTCTAATCAGTGTCAGACACAGACTACATCGGAAGCAGAAAAATGCATCAACCGTCTGATAAAGTTTGAAACAACCTTTCAGACACTGGCACCGGATGCATAACATTGTATTGGACATTCGACAGCTCCAATGGCTAGTTGACTTTTCAGTTACCTTCTATCTGTTGACAACCATTATCAAGACACTTTTAGGTCTCATTTAAATAGAGTCTTGTCTGAACTTCAAAGTAACTTTTGTACATTTAGAATACAAGTTCTTAAGAGTGATTTTGGCAAGAAAATACTCTCCTAGTAAGATTTGCGGTTCTTGAAGCGTGAACTAGTGAGCAAGTTATTCAATTATGAGTGAATTCTTTAATAGTGTAGTTTTGAGAGGGTTATTCGAGTGATTGTAAAACTTCCTAACTTGATCGAGTGGTGCTTGGGGCAATGAGGAAGTGAGCCTTCTATTGTACACAAGATTGGTTGAATTTCATCAAATTGAAATTGCTTGTGTTGAGAATTGTTCTTCAACCTCAAGAGGAGTTTGGAAGAAAATTGGTTTGATTACTCTCATTCTAATTTACAACTTACTTTACGATTCCTCCATTGCTGTATCTTCTATCTTTTTTGAATTCTATTGTTCCTTCCTTGATAATTTTATTGTGTAAGAGGCTACATTTGTTATTGTGAAAAAGGGGCATCATAATTTGATTTATTTTTAATAAACCTAATTCACCCCCCTGTTAGGTTGTTTTTGGGCCTTACATATATGTATACTATATATAAAGAGAACATTAATTTTGTGTACCTTTTTTTTTGTCACTTTTTAAAATTTGAGTTTTATCCTTACAATCATTTAATTATACTTTTTCCATCTGATTACATGTTGTCCATATATTGTCAACCAATATAAGCATAATTAACTTTTCCCTATAATCAACCATAAACATCATCACTACCAAATTCATTAAAATTATATTTTAAAAAAAATCTAAAAGATCAAAGTTCATTTTTTTATGGAGTAATATTTTATACCAATTTCTTTTATATAAAAATGATTTTTCTAAATTGCACACAAATTGAGTGTGCCTTTATCACTAATAGTACTAATTCTATTCGTACTAATATATACATGCTTGAGCTCAAATGTTCATAGACTCGTATTGATTACACTATGTAGTGACACAGCTAGGAATAAATTTTAATGATGATAAAAATAAATATATAACTTCTCATTGTCTATTCTAAAAGCATTGCATGTATTTTCATGGATAATATAATAGAAGGTGAAGTACTTGAATTTACTAATATAAGAATAATTTTCTTTTGAATAACATAAGAGACTTTTTGCAATTGTTGCCTCTGAACTTGAAATTTTTTTAGGTAGAAGAACATAAAAATTTGTGATTCATGACAAAATAACCTCCACTTTATTAGAAAATGATATCACAAGGATAGTAAAAATAAATCATCACTAATCAACCACAATGAATAAAATTAAAATAAAAGTTGTACCTAATACATGACATATTCCAAAAATTTAGAAGAAATGTAGTTTTTCCCCATATAACTTGGCATATGCACTAAACTAATCGTTAATGCTTTGATTAAAACAAATTTGGTGCCCAAATTTCAAATCTTAGGCACACTTAAGACAATTGACAGAAAATCAATGGTGACTAACAATTAAAGTCAAATTGCCACTAGTCAATAGCTTTGTCTTTGCATTTTTTCACATGCGCATTAACCATTAAAAATTAATATTACAAAACAATGGAGTTCAGACAAAATAAAATGTTTTGGCTATTGGGAAAAGTAAAGGTGAAATTTCTAAAAGATCCTATCAAACCAGCGGCCAGTTAAGATATAGTTCAATTGTCGTGCTTTTGAAAAAGTAAAGTTTGCATGCGAAAGTGTATGAATGCAAGAGAATCTAATGATTAATATATGCGTTAACACTTGTATGTGATTAAATATTGATTCGTGTCCTTCTTTCACTTAGAGAGAGATTATTTGGGTGAGAAAATTACTTGAAGTAGGATGTGGGTGGTAAATTGGCTTAGGAGAAAACGTTAGGATTTGGGAGGATAAGTGGCTGCCGAGGCCGCGACATTTCAAAATTTCATCTACGCCTCTGGAGCCCTCCCCTACTCATATGGTCTTTGGTATGATTGATTAGAGTATTGGACGGTGGAATGAAGAGCTGAGATTATAAAGTCCATTCCTTTGGACTCTTCCTCCAGTTAGGATAAGCTTGTTTGGTTGCCGACTTTAGATTAGGAGCCTCATATTTGAGTTTATTTAGTTTAATTAAAGCAATTCGTGTAATCCTTACTGTATTTGATGTAAATTCATACAATTTTGATATAATCACTAACTTAATTGTATCAGTTGATAAATTCAAATTTATATCCAAATTATATAATTTCACAATAATAGTTGTAATAACTATACAAACCAATATGAACTGGATAGACGTCTAACTTGTAAGGCGCCTGATCCGCGGACCTTATGGTCCAACGCGTCGTCTTCAAAACAACTAGATGGATAAGAACGTATACTAACCTTCAACGATTAGTTCATTGTTGATGGAAGACCACGAAGCAACGTAAAAAATAAGCATATGTGGAATTAATCCTTGCCAGAGCTATGAAAGGGTTCATATACGTGTCAAGGGGTAAGAAAGGTGGCCATCTGGAACGAGCATTAAATGCTAAAGAAGAACTTCATGACAACATCAACATCCATGAGAGATACTAGGAGACCACCTATTCACCTACTAGAAATCAATGCTTATTTATTTATTTTTGGCCTTTGTTTTCTACCCAAGTAGTGTTTTCTTAGTCGTATTTCATAGTTATAAATGCTTTTAGATACAATAAAAGGACAAATAAAAAGAAACATGGTTTAGGGACACTTAAACATGTTTTACATCCAAATTATATAAATTCACAATAATAGTTATAATAACTATACAAACCAATATGAACTGGATAGACGTCTAATAACTTGTAAGGCGCCTGATCCGCGGATCTTATGGTCCAACGCGTCGTCTTCAAAACAACTAGATGGATAAGAACGTATACTAACCTTCAACAATTAGTTCATTGTTGATGGAAGACCATGAAGCAGCGTAAAAAATAAGCATAGGTGGAATTAATCCTTGCCAGAGCTATGAAAGGTTCATATCCGTGTCAAGGGGCAAAGAAAAGTGGCCATCTGGAACGAGCATTAAATGCTAAAGAAGAACTTCATGTCAACATCAACATCAATGAGAGATACTAGAAGACCACCTATTCACCCACTAGAAATCAATGCTTATTTATTTATTTTTGGCCTTTGTTTTCTACCCAAGTATGTTTCCTTAGTTGTATTTCATAGTTATAAATGCTTTTTAGATACAATAAAAGGACAGATAAAAAGAAACATGGTTTAGGGACACCTAAATAAGAATGGAAGGAGTAGTTGGCTGTTCTCATAGGCTTAGATGAAGAGAGATTCAAGAGAATAATGCATAAGAAATAACACAAAAATAAACATGCTGTGGCTCCCACACGTTTGATTGGTATTATGGAATGGCAATGACAATGAGTATCAAGACGTCTTCAATCATAATAGCCTCAGGAAATTCCTTTTAGTAGGAGTTATTTGGTTCGAGTTCCATAATCACTGTCATTATTAGTATCATAAAGTGGTCAACGATAATGGGTTTTGATAAAACCCATTGTATATTTATTAATGAGGAATGGATTTTACAATTTATTATTTTTTTTCATTATTTCATGTGCTCTTTTCTTTTTTTTCTCCATTTGTTAAAATGGTAGCATTTTATTTTCTTATTTTTACATTTAATGAGAATAAAAGGGTAATTAAAATAATTTAAGGAGAATAAGATGGGTCTCATTAATTTATTCCCATTAACCCAAACAAATATTATATATGTGTATAATTAAATTTGAAACCCATAGTGAAAGTTAAAAATCTATTTACCAAACCCATAATTAGTATGTTGTGGTGGAATGGGAGTCCGCTGAATTTTCTTTTTTATTTTTCAATACATCTAATTTTATTCCCTCTTTTAGCTAAACTTTGTTTTCCTATCTTTCAAACTGGACACGACTGCAACTATAACGCCACCAACTAACATCAACAACGGCCACTAATATCACCAATCCATTCTTGCCAAACTTGAAATACTTTCAACTCTTTGAAAAAACACCACCAATTTCCAACCCCCCCAGTTTCAATGACAGCACACTAATTTTTTTTTAATTTTCATAAATCTACAAAACTATCAACATCGCCACCAACTGTTAGATCACATATTTCATCCACCATGAATGCTCGACATCATCTCTACCACACCAAATATAGAAAGGTTGATCCACCATAGTACTAACAAAAAATACCTCAACTATCTCCCTCCAGCTTGGCTCCCACGGTTGTTGCATGGTGGAGAGAGGGCTGATTGGTAGGAGAGAGGATGGGCTAAGAGGTAAAAATGATGGTGGCAATAGGGCAAGAGAAACCGAGGTAGACAGACTAAGATGAAGATTAAAGACGAAATAAGGAGATATAAAAGGATGAGCGAGATAGAGTAGAATGAACATTAGGAGAGCGACAGAGGAGTGCGTCCCTCCTTTTTTTCCACCTTTTTGGAGGATAGGTAATCAGCGAAAAGTGACCAATTTGTTCGTGCATGGAATGGCGATTGAAGCATTTTAGGTTTTTTTAATTATTGTAGATTCGTTGTAATAGTAGTACACCAAACTCCATCAATGAATTAGATGGTACTTGGGGAGGGGGAAGGGATGGGTTGGGCGGTTTTGGGGGAGGGAGTGTCAGTGAGAGGTCCCCAGTTCGAGACCTCCCACTCACACTAAAAGAATTATATGGTACTATGTTTGGATGGGGTGGATTTAGATGGATTTGATTTAAATCTACAATCCAAATCTTTTCCACCGTTCTGCAATTTTATTTTAAAGATGAGATTTCAAATCCTCATATAAAATGGAATGGGTTAGTTTAAAAAATTTCAAATCTATCCTATATAAGAGTTATTTGAAATCTGCCTCTCCCAAATCTTTCTCCAAATTCAAATCTATCAAATTAGTTTAGAGAATTTTAAATGCATCCAATACAAAAGTCATTTAAAATCCGTTCCTCTTAAATTTTTCTCCAAATCTAAATTTATCGATCCAAACACAACCCAATAGAATACCAAACTGCATCAATGGTTATAACGCAGGATCATTCCCATTGACGACTATCCCGACAACCCATGAACCAAACGGCTAATACTCACTGTCAAAGTTTTAGAAAATTTTGCGGGTTGAGCCCAAGCTGGTCCGTCCTTGACTATGGGAAAGTCTGATATAGACTTTTTGTGGTTTTTTGTAGAAAAGAGGAGGGAGGTGTGTTCTCACTAGGGGTGAAAATCAATCGAGCTACTTGACTCGGAATCAGTAGCTTCGATTCAGCTCGATGGTCAAAGTCGACTCGAGTCGAAGCCTGACAACAAAATCAGTCAGTTTGAGTCGAAATACACACTGGTACGTCGCCGAAGCTCACTTGGCTCGGCAATTTAAAATTAATATATTATATTTATTAATTTACCATTTTAGCCTTGTTAATTAAAATATTACCATGAATTTCGAGTTCTCGAGCTCGAGATCGAGATTGATCGAACGAAGCTTTGATTAATTTCGAGGCTCGAGCTCAAGTTTGGCTGATCGAGCTCGAGAGCGCTCTTTGTGAGTCGACTCGAGTATCTCTCGACCTCGACTCACATTCGATTTCAGCCCTAGTTCTCACCATCTCAGCAAAATAGTGGACCCCACATATGAGCCCTTCATAGGAACGCACATCTGTGTGTGGGACCCACATGTAACCAGGTGAATGCCCCTTGAGGATGGTAGTTATAATTAGACATGGCCACAGTTTCAAAACTCAAAACTGATGGTTCCGGTTTAACAATTGACGGTTCTTGTTCTTTTAAAAGGTGGAATTTAAACCGACACTTTTAGGAATGGTATGGTTATGGTTTTTGAACCTCCGATTCCAATCCAATTACAGTTTCAATTTCTTCCAGTTTTGGTTCTAGTTTTGATTCTTTTAGTTACGTTAAAATATTTGTTATTACAAAATTGATTTTAAGTAAATATGACAATGAATGTATAAAAAAAATGAATTTTGTTGTATTACCATTTGGTAAGGAAAAAGAAAAAAAATACATATATTATTGATTTAGTAAATTGCTATTTTTTGATTTAGCAACATCTATTTTCTTGATCCTTTTATATTTACTAAAGGATTGGAATAATAAGTTGGTAGACTAAAATTGATGCTATTGGTGCTGAGAGCTCACTATTAAAATTAAACTTTAAATTGAGTCAAAGAGGTCCAACCACTCAGGATGTAAATGTATTTTTAGACAATTTGAATGGATTTTAAACTACCAATTCCGATTTCAGTTCAAGTTTTTTGTGAATTTGAACTTGAACTTGAATTTTAAATCACGATTATGGTTTCGGTTCCAGTTTCTTAAATCCGATTCCGATTTCGATTTAATAAAATGCTGATCCTGTTCCAATCCGGTTTCGATTCAAATTTAAACCGTGGCTACCCTAGTTACAACTCCATAATGCCGAGTGTGAAGCACACCAATCAGGACCACAACTTTAAAATTTAAATCAGGACAATGACGTCTTGACGAAGTCGGCACATGCTATTGCTATCCCAATAAGTTGGATTAATAATTTGTGATTAATTTTAAGTTAACGGGTGTGGCTGGTTGCTAAAATTGCCCCTTCGTTGTGCCTAAAAAAAGAAAAAGAAAAAGAAAAAGAAAAATTCTAGTCTACCTATGCCTGAAAAGACTAAAGTGCCTAAAAGATAACAGGGTAGGCATAAACCTGCCAAAACTAAAGTTCAAGGACAAAATCTCCGTCATGAAAAAATATTGAAGGACTTAATTAATGAGTTATATACCTTGTGTAAAGTTAGCTTATTCCCGGGTTTCCATTTGTGATAAATTCTTTCAATCCATTGGATTAAGAAAGAGATTAATGTTAGATCTAATCCAACAAATAGCCGATAAAAATGTCTTAAAATACTTGTGGATCTGTATAAATTAAATATTTTGGATTAACTTTTTATACATTGAAAGTGTAGTTTTTCTTTTACACTAACAGATTTAGATGCACGCCACATATGTATGATTTGATTCAAATTTATATTTGTATCATGTGACATAATTCAAATCTACTAGTGTAAAAAAATTATACAATGATAGTGTATAAAAAGGTTATCCAAAAATTTTTAGAAGTGTTTTTGAAATACCGCATTTGTGGCATTGTACATAAAAGAAGGGCCTGTTTGGCACCATGAGTTTTTTGTGAGTTTGTATAATACTAGTTTTTTTCCTACTTTACCTACGGAACCTCAAAAAACTTCCTTCATTTTTTAACATACATTCCAAAAAAACTACACAAAAAAACTCCTTCATTCCTTTTAAAAATACATAAAACACCTCCTTCTTCTTCCTTTTCTTTCTTTCTTTCTTCTTCCCCTAACCCAGCCAGCCCATGCCGCCATGGTCAGCCGGTGATTCGTTTTTTTTTGCCTTTCTTCCTTCCACTCTCCTCTCTCTCTTCCTCCCTCGAGTTGCGGTCGTAACTCGTCTTTCTTGTTTTTTTCCTTTTCTCCCCTCCCTTCTCCCCACCTCCCCCCCCTATCTGGTGGCACCAGGTGAGACCAGATCTCAACCTGTGACCGGCGACCGGCCGTGGGTTAGGGGAGGGGAAGAAGAAAGAAAGAAAGAAAAGGGAAGGGAAAAGGAAAAGAAAAAAGAAAAGGCAAAGGAAAAGAAAAAAGAAAAAGAAAAAGAAAAAAACAATTTATCAAAAAGTTTGTACATATCCAACAAATTTTTCTACTACTTCTATAGTAAGATACAGTAGAGTTTTATACCTATTCACAAAAAACTCACCTACCAAACAGGCCCGAACTTCTAAACGCTATATAACGTCGCCTTCATCGAGGGTTTCTTCTTAATGCAGACATAATCAAACGCGCTACATAAGGATCCCTTTCAATGAAGACCAACAATTCGCCTATACAATTCCAAAAGCTAACAAAGTAAACATACCAACGTGAGAACCAATTTCAATATCCACAGAAAAGGTAGACTAGAAATAGCTGAAATTCTTTGATATATGAAATGTAGACTAGAAAAACAAGGGAAAACAATGAACAAAAAATGAAAAAAAGAACAAAACTTATCACGAGGAAAATCTACACAAGTCTAGGAGAGGAAAACTATACAATTAGAAAATCTAGCAAGGAAGAATTTCTCACTGGCAGAACCAATAAGAGAGAGGAAACTTGTATAGGCTCAGATGGAAGAGAAAAACTGTTGGAATGTATGCCCTAAAACAACTATTTTGTTTAAATACATTCCTAATTAAAGTTTTGTATTCTATGAACTTCCAATTTTATCTGTTTAATATTTGATATAACTGATAAAGTCCTTAGAATATTTATTAATGTGATGGTAGTCACAAGAGTTGTTGACTATGAGATATCAATCACATTTATAATAAATATTCTTAAATTTCCTTAGTCATAGTATTAATGAGACAGGACATCATTAATACGGACAGACTAGTACACAGTTAGCCCCTACTTAGTGTAAGTAGTGGTTGTTCTCATCAACCATGGTATAGGGATACCTAGGCTAATGTGTAGATGAATTGTAGAGTACTAATTCATTGGAGTGATCCACACAGAGATCCCATTAGGATATCTATCTAGTGCTAATGGTTGAATCTCTTATGGAAAATTGTGTAAGTGATCCTAGACTTAAGATCACCATAGTATCTTGAGTGTGAATCACTACCTTTTGATTCTGTTTCTTATTACTCACCATGAGTGACTTAAAGAATAGAAATTGGGGGTAGTGTGAAGCATGGAAAGATAGTGAGTGATCAAGAGAGGATTCACCACTCCAATAGTGGGAGCTGATATCCAGTAAGGCCACTAGTTGGAATGTAACCTTAGTAGTCGACTGCATTAGGTTAATTGAAAAGTGTCTTCAAGATTAACCTAATCTAAGGTTAATTCCGGGAACTAGAAAATTAATTAGTCATTAGAGAATTGGCACTTGTTCCTTATTCCCTGACTAATAGGACGTCAATGGTGAAAGGATAATAATTACACGGTAATTTTCCATGGAAAAGTTAGGTCGGAATTCCCCTTGACCAATTCTGAATACCTGGGTGATTGTGATATCTTGCTAGACACTGCTCACAATTTATAATTATGAATAATTAATTATTGTAATTAATGATAAAATAAAAGTGTTTATTTTATCTAATTCTTTTAAGAATTATAATTCATAATTATTACCAGTGTATTTGGGACCTATTGGATCACACGCATAGAGATTGGGTTCTGGATTAAATTGTGTGTCCAAGTAGGGACTTGGAAATAAATACTTCTGGGGTTTAATTATAAAGATAAATAAATCCTGAGGTCATCTGACAGATAAGATAAAATGGTTATCTATTATCTGTCAGATAATAGAAGAAGATAGGGAGCTATCAGATGTTACGGTGGTTTGATTCAAAATCAAACCACCTGACCCTATCTCATCCTTCTGTTACTCTCTTATCTCTCTCTCTATCCTATTAATAGTATCAGATACTACGATAGGTCAGTGAGTTGAACTTCTGATAGTCAGATTACAGAGAGAAAAGTTCTCCAGAGAAACATTACGTAGAGAGAAAAACAGAGAGTCAGTGAGTTAGAGTGAGAAAGGGTAGCACCTATTCTTCACACACACACACACATAGATCGTAGAGACGATCAGGAGTAATCCAGAAGCACTCTCGCGTGGATTTCAGTGTAGGTAGGACATCTGGACTGCTGCTCAGGGGATCTTCAGCCTTCTCAAACAAGTCAGAGGCGTCATCTGCGGATTAAGGTAATCTTCTAGAACCCCCTTCATGAGGTCATACGTAGAACTAGGGTGATTCCTGATGGGAGTTGGGGCTAAAATTTTTAATTTTTCGCTGTGCCTGATGCCCCAGTTCCTAACAAAAACTTCGTAGAGAACTTTGTAAGGGAACTTTGCAGTAAGAAGGAAAGAGGAGAGAAAGAAGAGAGTTATAGTAAGTTCGATTAGCAATACTTAACACAAAAGAGAATTTGGGATTTGAGGGAGTTGTATTTGGTATTTTCGCCGGTTAAATTTTTATCAAAGTTGTTGAGCAATATCCATAAATGCACTTGTCTTCACGTGGATTTGATAATCGTTCAACACCTGTTCATTCACTAATTTCAACTGTTTAACTGTATGTCAAGCCAGGCTTTTAATTCTGAATCTTTGCTGTTTACGTCTTCAATTACACAAAGCATAGCTTATACTTCTTTCGTACTTCATGATCTTACAAATAGGGTATGCTGAGCATCTTCAAGCTAAGGTGGGATCCTGAATGCTACCAAGGAAATTGTAGGAAGATCAACTTCAGTGTAAGTTCCATTATATTTCTATTATGTAACGTAGCTGATGTGCAGCTTTTGTTGCTTAAAGCCACCATAAAGTCTTTCTGCTTCTGTAAAAATCACTTTTCTCCATCTTCTCTGTCCTTTTTCTTTTTTCCTTTTTTTTGCATAATGCACAATCATTTGTTCTCGATTATCACTTCCATGTACCATAGGTAGATCATATTTTGTTTCCCCTTTTGGAGAAAGAAAAAGAAAACATCATGCATCTTTGAAAGTTCAGGCAGAGTGTGTTTGCATACATGGAGGAGTTATAGAATATAACTTTGAAAGTTCAGGGTGATTCTTGAAGGATTCATTCAACCAATGTCCTTTTAAGTGGTTTTGCTCTCAAACCATCCCTTTTCTGAGTCTCCCTTGAAAAAAAAAAAATGGCAACATGGGAAAACTGTGGTTTGTTGCTGTTTGTTACCCTATACCGTCCCATTAAAAATAGTTCGATTGCTCAAACGCTTCAAAAGATTGTCCAGTCTGATGCTCTTGAAATACCTGTAAATGTAATATAGATGATGTAGAATCAAGTAGTAAACATATTGAGTTGGAGGACACATACTGAATCACTAAATGTCTGGATGTAACCATTTTTATGTTGGAATTGCCCACAAAATTATAACAAACAGTCAGATATAAAACTCTAAGAAATGATAAGGAAAATAGGATTAAGCATATACACTAGTCCTTTGGATGCATGTCTCATAATTTGAATTTGAATTTGAATTTGAATTTCGTTTTTTGCACATATGACATGCATTCATGGGTTTTAGTGTATGCAAAATTACAACAAAAAAAAAAAAATTCAAGCCTACATTCATTTTGAAAAGAGGAAATAATATTAACCGAACTACTCCTAATCTACGTTTATCAGCTCTCATGCAAGCAACAGCCTTTAGGCTAGAATTATATCTTAAGAGATGATTTGTTGCGTCTGTAGTTTTGGTATAATTTCCATTGCTACTCGGCTTCATCTCTACTAGGCTTTTATAGAGATCTCAATATTAGACTTATTATTCATGGTGAAGTCCTCTTGCTAATTTGATTAACCACTGATCTCCACCGCAGAAGGAAAGTATATGATTAAATAACTCATTTCCTAAACTGTCACTGCAAAAACTTTTTTACACGAGTGGGCTTTGATACACTCCATATCAGTAAAAGAAAAGCTTGAAATTTAAATAAAAATAATGTTTCATGCATTCACTCTTGCCAGTATAAAATATTTTTCACACTGGCAGAGTATATAAGATTAAGATTAGTCCTTTGAAGATATCACGCTGACAAAATCTTACATCTACTAATAATACCAAGGGAAAATGCTTTGGTCCCAGCACTTTCTCCTAACTTCTTTTTTTTCTCAATTCAAGTTAACCTGAATTTCTTAAAACACAGGTTGTTGAGCGGCCAATAAGGCCTTTGTGAAGCATTAGGATCTAATCTCTCCTGCTGTATACAATGCCAAGGTATGAAAGATTCAGTGCCAAAGCAAGGAAGAGACCAGGGGAAAGCTTCTTTCCCCAATTTTGGCATATTTCAGTTAGTTTCTAGGAAATTTTGAAGACAAATGAAAGCTTTTATTTCACCCCCCCCAAAGATTTTTGACAAAATTCTGTTTCCCTCCTCTACAATATTTTTTGCCTTGCAAGATTGTTAATTGATTTATAAAATTCAACTCAAATTATTAAATACTTTAGCATTACATATTGAATTTTTGAAAATTAGTCTATTACATCAACAAATTGTATGTAAAGTTAAATTGCATATACCTTTCAATTAACTTTTACATTTGTTAAATTTTGTTTTTTATTACTTGGTTTTACATACATATGATCTTTTAAATGTCACCAAAGATAATAATATTTTTTGAGATTTTAACATAAGTTTTGGATTGAAGTGCGCAAAACTTTGGGGTTTGTGATCCAAACATAGTTGGACCTTAGACAAGCGTTTCCTGGAAAATTGGAACAGTTATTAGATAGGCTACTAGGCAATTGCTTCGTGGTTTTATCCAAAGGCAGCAGTGAAGTCAGCAGTAGACCGGGGCCAACTGGCCCCCAACTTTTGACATATTCCTATTAGCTGTCAGGAAGTATTAAAGATTTTCATTGAAAGCCTCTATTTTGTCCCAACCCCCCACCCACCCAAAAAAAGATTTTGACAAAATTTTATTGCCTCTCTCTACAATATTTTTGACCTTTACATTTACTTAATTGATTTATAAAATTTAAATTCTTATTTATTTCTCTAGCATTTCATATTGACATTTTAAAAATTAATCTATGATGCCAAAAAATTTATTTTAAATTAAATTGTACACATTTCAATTAATTTTGCATTCCAATTCATTTTTGCTTTGTCAAATTTCATATTTAGATAGTTGGTTCTGCGTACATATGATCTTTTAAATGTAAAATTTATGCCAAAAGAATTATATATTTTTAAAAGTTCTGTTTATAAATATTTTAAATCAAGATATAGATCCAAGTAACAGTGCTATTTGTGTAGTTTTATTTTGCAATAAAAAGTCTGATTATTTTTCAAAGTTTGGTACAATGGAATATTTAAACTATACCCTTTTCCATTAGAAATATGAGTACATTAATGTATAAAATATATAGCTAGCTTATAATGTTTTATACACTTAAGTTTATTGTGGCTTTGTTTGGATAGACAATGTATTTAAATTTTTTTTTTGTAGTATCATAAATATGTTTCTCAATCATCCTTTTTTGTTTCAATCACCTTGTCATTCAAATATATCACATTCCAATCTATACGACAATATTATTTGGAAAATTCTTTTCCAGATCATCTTGAATCCAAATGGACCCACTCTTTTGTTAAAATAATATAGTGACAAGAAATTTTATTAAAAGCTTTTTATTTTGAATTGCAATTGGCATCATGGTGTCAAAAAGAAAAAAAAAAGACTCATGATTCTAAAATCACACTAGTAAACTTACAATTTTCTACACATATAAGTCCTCCCCCTTGCTAAAATCCTGGCTTCCTACTGTCCAAAGGGGAAGAGATTAAAGTGCTAAAATGAAAAGAACTAAAACTTGAGGCGACCAAGAATACTACCTCATAGAAGGAGCTAGGTGTCCCTAAAGAGTCTTGACTCTTGAAGATACCATGTCCAAACACATGCTCAAGGTAACATGGACATGGAGGTAAAATTACTCTACTAACTGAGATTTTTTACGATGCAAGATATCAGTCAAAGACTTCTTGAATTGAGCTCAACTTTTTGTGCTCTAAGAGAACAATGACAAAGAGGAGTCAATAGTAAGGGCCTTAAACCGGATTGCATTACCCCAGCAAAGAGGGAGTCAATAGTAAGGACCTCAAAGAAGAGGAACCAATAAAAAATGGACCACGAGTGATATGAACAGACTTGGCTCGATTTAGTTTTGGGTACGTAGATATATGTCATATTTTTAGCTTAGACCATTCAAAGAGCTCTTAACTCTCCCTCTCATTCTTTCTGTGACATTGAATTACTTAATTTATAGTAGGTACTTTTAAAAATTTTGAATAAACACTAACCTAAATATTCCACTTAAATTCGAACGTACAGAGGTTTAGATGTCCAAAAGTATATTCCCATCTATAAGATGGTAGGTTATATCTTCTACGGAGAATTAGATTTCTCCCCAAATTGATCGATGGATGTAAGAATGATACCTATTGACCTTGACATTTGGGTTCGTTCTAGAGGCAAGAGAAACAAATGGAATTGTCTTTCAACCATTAACTAGCATGTAGTATGGGACCCACATACTGATATTGATACGTTCGGAATGCAACATGAAGTTGTCCGACGAACACATTATCTTGCTAATTTGGACAATGAAGAAATTCTAACTTTTTCCTGTATAAACTATTGACAAAGAAAATGTTTCATAAATTCGTAAATAGGGAAGGATTAACTTCTCGTAAACTCTTACGCTTTTCTATAACTTCTTTTTTTTTTTTCAAATACATCACTATTTGCTTTTTCTTAAACATTATACATATAAGTAATATAGCATTAATAATGAATTACATGTCAAATCATGTTAGATTATTTCTAGTCATAATTAATTGTACTTGAGTACAGCCTAAATAAAAAATTATGTATAGATTCTTTAGTGTTCATATTTTATTATGTTATAAATGCATTAGTTTTAAAATAGTTTCCATAGTGCTTTTTTTTTTTTGTAATTATTTGACAATTTATAACAATTTGAATCGACTCTTCTCTATTCTATTTTCTTTTCTTTAAAATATATTCATTTTAAAGATGAAAACTCGTATTTTTCTTTTGACTTAGTATATAACAAGCATGTCATGTGACTAGTGGAAAAATTTTACCAAATTTATACGATACTCTAAGGATTTAAGATTGGACAACAATTGTATCCCATTGCAAGATTGGTTTCTAATAAAACACAGTTGTATTAAATACCAATTATAGACTGACTAAATGTAATTGTTTCATAGTCTTTTAAATCTTGAAGCGGATCGAATGATTTGATTAGCTAATTAATATCTAGTCATAGTAACAGTCCAATTATAAATTAAACCAGGAAAATAAAAATGGTCATATCCCACCAAAGACCGATTTGTTAAAGCTGATAAACCTTGGATAATTGAATCAATTAGCCACTAAGAAAATTTTCTCTCGCTATGTTTAAATATTGTTACAAAATTTTAAGTTTTAGACAAAAAGATTGAACCCTTGGCCTGATTGATTAAACCGCAATTGCAAACAAGAAGCTCATCTCATAGACCAATATGGATTTGATGGCATTGGCTCGATATATCTTAATGGGTCATTTGTGAAGATAAAACTAATATTTGTATAAAAAAGTGGCAAAATAATAAATTCAGGTAATTTGAAAACAACTAATCAATTTAATACTATCAATGAGAGGATTCTTTTATGCAAGTGGAATTGAATAGGTGCTATATGTTTAAAATTGAACTTAAATAAAGCACCATTTTAGATTTTTAAAGCAGCAAGCCAAGAGAGCGAAGAATTAGAGGTACTGGATTCAAATCTCCCTACTCCTTCTCTACTTCTTAAGTTTTAACCCTTTCCTACTTTGAGGTGGAAAAAAGTCAAGCGGGTCCACTTGCAATGCTTTAAAATTGAGGGGCCTAGCAGTACTTGGGTCGAATTACAAGAGATGGAATTGTATTTAACTCTTATGTGAAATTATTTGACAATTCAACCAATGCCTCTCACATCACTTTTTCTCATATTTTGCCACCTTAATTTTAGTATTCTAAGATGTTAGAATTATGTGAGTTCGCTCTATATGGGGAGAAAGTATATTCTCCACCGTGTAACCATCCTAATATGGTAATTAACATATCTAGTCTATCCGCCAATGCCATTTTGTCCAATTGATTGGCAGCGCTGACGTGGCGCTCTCTCATTTGTTAATTGGTGGTAGTCCCCCAATTGATTCCAATTTAGAATTGCTGGTGGTGATGTGGCTCTTCTTTTTTTTTTTTTGGGTGATTGATGGTGGTCCTCCAATTTTTGTTGTGATTGGTTGGTTGGTCATGTGCGAGATGTTTAATTGCTATTTATTATTAATTATTATTAACATATCTAGTCACTACCTAAATGGGCAAATGTTACTGAATACAAGCAATAGACAACATTAATGCACTGCTTCAAACTTGAAAAAATCGAAGTCTACAAGGGAAAAAGAATTCCTATTTCATAGTAGGATAATCCTACTTAAGTATGTAAACCTCACAAATTATAGACACAAAAAAACCTCTCTACTTTTAGTTTTATACTCATGATTTGTAAATCTTATTAAAAATTAAAACAAATCAACATCAACAAGTTATTTTAATCCTCTTCACTTTGTTAATCAAAGTTCTTCATTCTTAAAACTCAAAATATATATTTATCTATTATATTTTAGAGAAGGATTTTTTAGCCTAGAGTCTCAGATCAAATCCTCATTCTAATATCTTAAATCTTTTAAATAAATTTACTTTTTATAAAGGTACTTTGGATTGATCTTTTTATTTGACACCAAATATTCAAGTAGTTGTGAACTCTCATCAATTTTCTTAATGACATGGCTGTGAATCTATTATACAACAAAAACTCTGAAACTTTCTACAACATGTCGTAATGAAAGAATTGCAATCACTCCTTGTTTTACCTTGGCTATGACTAAAAGTAAACATGTATCTTGTATCTCCTTAAAATTTTCAGTTCTACCTAAAGACAAAAATTACCAAAATTAGTTTAAGAAGGATAATCGGGAACCATGCATAAAACTTTATTTCTCATGTATCTTCTTTTTGAGTAGATTTTTTTTCTCATTTAAAACCAATTCATCTCAAGTAAATGTATTGTTCTACCTCATAACCTTTTTATCATTTGAAATATAAATTAAGTTTCAAGTTTTAGTATAAATTAATGACAATTATAGATATTCCATGAGAGCATCAATTATTATCGTATTGCAATATCCCAGCAATATATGCATGTATGTATTAAAGGATTGTTGACTTATTAGTTGCCTGCAAAATTTTAAGTCCTCAGTTCATCAATTTTCCTTGTGGAAGGTTTAAGTTGCACAATTGAGTGATTAGAGTGTTTTCTACATGCATATGTTGTTCTTTTTTTTACAAAAAGGATTAATTTATAATTTTATTTGATTCTATTATTTACAACATGTTGCTACTTTTGTGTCAATGTTTTAGTCCAAATGTACTACATTGTTTCTTTTGGTTTTTTGATGGATTTAAGTAATGTAGCATGAGACACTTTATCATACATAATTTTGAAATGTACTTTTTTTAGAATTTTGAAACTGAAAATATTTTTTCTTAATATTCTACATTTGATCATCTTGACAATTTTGTTAATTTTTAACTGAGATAGTAAAATGCATCAGATAGAAAAAAAATTTATGTAATAAAAAATGAAATGCCACTCTTTACATGATAGTTATCGTGCTACACAAAATGTAAAAGAAAGAAAAGAAAGTGCCTAGAATTAAATGAACCAAAAATTCTTTTGAGCACAAGAATAAAATTGCAACCTTTTAAGTAAAATTGGAACAGAAAGAAAATGGGAACAAATATACACTTTTAGTCCTCAAATTTTGGGGAGATTGCACCAAATTGTTCCTTAATGTTTTAATCAAAATAAGTATACAATTTATTCAATTTCAACAGAATTAGTACATAATGCTTTTATCTAAAAAAGTTAGTCCTTAAAGTATATTAATTGATAAATTAGTCCCAAGTGTTTTATAAAATCTAAGAAAACTTTTTAATATGATATAAATAAACTAGAAAAGTGTTAAAAAATCTGAAAAATATTAAAAGTGTTAGGCAATCACTTTTGACCAAATAAAGATCATTAGTAAACACGCTAATATTATAATTTGTATAGAAAAATATAGTGCACATACCAGTTACAATTATTGATCAAATTTTTATAAAAAGAGCACACAAAATAGACCACATGCACAATACATGCTTCATTATAGTATTAAATTGGATTTTAGAGTGCATTATTTATAGGATTATTTCATTTTAAAAAATTTCATTTATTTTATGCAAATTATATGGAATATTTGTGTATTTTACAAAATTTTAAAAACTAATTCCAAGGCACATATGATTATTTTTATTTTTAATAAAAATAGCTTAAGCATTATTGTTTGTGCATGTATTTTTGTATACTCTTTACACAAATTATAAATTGGCATATTTACTACTTATCTTCAATTGACACCAGCTAGGTAAACTACCACTCTTAGGTTCCTAACTGATTTTACCACAAAAACTAACAATAAGTTTTGTGTATATTTATATCATACTATATAAATTTTCTTAGATTTTATAATGGCATTAGGCATAAATTTGGGTAATTATTATACTTTAGGGAATACATTTGTTTACATCAAACATCAGGACTAATTTGATAAAAAATGAACATTTTGCAATTTTATTTGTCTTGGCTGAAACATTAAGGACCAAATTGATCCAACTCCCAAATTTTGAGGACTAAAAGTTCAATTTTCCTAAGAAAATGGGACAAACGAAGCATCGTGTCTTTATTCTTCTCAAAACTCGAAGTAACATTGTACGCCTAAGTTAAATTTCCAAAGCTACTTGATATGCTTCTTCTATTCTTCTAAATATTCTTCTTCTATTTCCTTTTTTCCCCTGAAAAAGGATTGCTATGGTAATCTTGTCATAAAATAATGTCTTTTGGATGAGAGAAGGACAAAAATTTGAACTAATTACTGTTTGTTACTATTCAATAATAGGTTTTTATTTCACTAAATATTTTACAAATTGACCCTAAACTTCATTTTTTTTGTCCCAACGAATAAAGAATTTACCAAATGCATTTAAACTCTTTTCGTTTTTTTAACAACTAATTATCCATTTAAGTTCCAATTATTCCTCTTAGTGAGCAATTATACTCAAAATCATATATTTAGGGAATTCGTACAAGTCTTCCTATGCATAAGTTCAACGCGGACAACTTAATTGCTTAGCATGAGAACAGTATATGACAATAATACCTATTTGTGTTAGATGTGGTTAGTGTGCAGCATGTGAAACGTTAAAAAAGAAGCCACATTTAGTTCTCAACCTCCTGCGAACCGGTTCTCTATCTTTCTATTTACTTTGTAAAAGGTTAAGATTCTACTTGAGAAATCAGAAAAATGACATTTACTTACGGTCTGCATAATCGGTAATTTACATACCAAATCATTGGCTTAGTAGCATGAGGAGGGCATGAAATAGGTACAGCTTCACATTTTTTTTTAGCTTCACAAAATTTCTTTTGTAGGTTATCCAACTACTGACTTTGGCTTCGGTTTTGCAAAATATTGTAGTCTTTTATTTTCTTGCTCTTACACATATTTGTATGTTAATCTGGTAAATTATGTCTATATGAATATTTCGATAAGTTAACTACACATCCAATTAGTTATACTTTCACTCTTAATCTTTTGGTCCACCAAATTGCATGTTATTCTATTAACAAAAACTTTATGCTTTGTTTGATGTATATCCTTCCTTTTGTTTTCTTAGTTTAGACATATGAAAAACATTTTTTTTTACTCTGAAATTATCTTATTCTTAGAAATGGCTGTTGAGAAATGAACTAACCTTTTACTACATTTTCATTTTTTATTTTTTACAAGTTTTTTGATCTTAGAAATGATGGTTGGGAATTGAATTGTCACTTCAGTATTTATTTCTTTTGTTGTTTAGATATATATTTTGACATGGTAGTTTGTTTCGACATATTCCTTTTAGCACCTAGAAACTTTTGAAGATTTTCTTTGAAATCCTTTATTTCACACCCCACCTACAAAGATTTTTGACAAAATTTTGCTGCTTCCTTGCGCAATATTTTTGAACTTGGTATTTAGTTAATTGATTTATAAGATTTAAGTAGTTATAAGATGCTTTAGCATTAGATATTGACTTTTTGTTATTATTTAGTTAAATCTAAACTAACATAATTGTATACTTTTAAAAAGTCCTCTTCATGAATATATAAAAGCAGGATTTAGATACAATTAACAATTTTGTTTGTATAACAGAAATTTGCAAAATTTATTTGTAAAATTTACTTTGCTTACATCATAATCACACTTTCCAATCACCTTTTTATCTTCCCAACAACATTTTTATCTCACATACATCACATCACAAAAAGTGCTACAGTAAATATTTCAAATAAAATCTCAAGTAAATTCTCTATCCAAACAAACCCATGTCATTTGCATACTTTCAATTTACACCAAACAACGTGATTGTTTTTCAAATTTTGGTACTATGGAAAAGTGAAGACAAATTTTTTGGCCTTAGGATCGTAGGTACATTAACGTATAGAATATATAGCTTGCTTTATGTTTCACACACTTAAATTTACTATGTAGGCAATGTTTGGATAGGTAATGTATTTCAAGAAAAAAAAAATGTTGCATTATAAACATGTTTCTCTATCATTTTCTTAAATTTTTTCAATCATCTTTTTATCTCACATACGTTACATCTCAAATTATGCTATAGTATTATTTAGGGCTTTTTTGTTTTCCAAATGATCTTTAAACCAAAGAAACCCATTTTTGTTAAAATAATTAAGTGGCAAAAAATAGAAATTTAGCTAAAAGCCTTTTACTTTGAGTTGCAATTAGAAATCATTGTGTCAATAAACATAAGATTAGTAAACCATAGTTTTGCACTAGTAAATTGAAAATTTTCTACACATACAAGTCTGCTCCTGACTAAGAATTCTGGCTCTGTCATGTACGTATCTACAGTATTTTAAACTAGTCTTTGTAATACGATATATATATATATATATATATTTGCACAAAGCTATAATTGAGCAGCCATCTTGTAGAACATCCTACAAAAATAACTACACTTAGAAAACGCAAAATAAGTCTCACCATTTCCTCTTCCATTCTGCCTCTTGTAGCCTTCATAAATCATCCAACCTTGTCTCCACCATAATTCCTTCACCTTAGCTAGTTGCAAACCACTAAGTAACCTACCTTCTTTAACAAATGCTCCAATTTAATTATTCCACTGCTTTCCTTGGAACGTCGATTATTTTTTTCTCATTTTTACACGTTTGTCATCCATTGGGAATATTTTCCAAATTTACCACACAATCCAACTTGCCGTAATCTTTTTTTTTTTTTGTTGAAATGATAAAAGCTTTATTACGCACATATGATACAGAGTTGGACTACGTCCTCTGAAAACAAAAATAGTGCAACACAGCACTAAGGAGTGGAGCAACACCATTCCTCATCTGAAACTATCCTTAACGCATAAAAGCTAAGCTTTGAAACTCGATCTATAGTAGTAGAGCTATACCAACTAAAGAAGCACAATTGAAACAAACTAGCTATTTCCTTAATATCTTCAATAAGGGCTGCTATTGTGATGTCATCTGATCTTCCTGCTCTGAGCCACCTTACCAGTTGTTTGTTTCTGTCTGTTACTTTGATTCTGCACCACTGGAATTTAAGAGTTTTGCATGGTGCTAATCTGATCGCCCTAGCCTCATCTTGGATTTCTGAATTCAATCTCCTTTCTCTTATGGCCCGTTCAGTCTTTTCTTGGTTCTCATAGGATGCTATCACTCCTATTCCAAGCATTTGTGTTTCCACCCTCTTGGTGGTTGCAATCCTCAGCTCTATGCAGTTTTCTTCCTTGTCCTCCCCTTCTCTTGATTCCTATGCTTCAATTGTTTCTGTTGTGCTATTTTGAACTTCTCTTTTTATAGCTGTGTCATATTCTAACGACTCAATGTTTGCTTTTTGTATTATTTTGATCTCCTCCTTGTTTTTTCCATTGAATTCCATGTTGTTTCTTGCTTTCCAGATTTACAAGAGGATGTTAACTGTTAATGCTAGATGACCATGTCCTTCTTTTCTGTTTTTCACTTGAATAACTTCTACCCACCATCTTCTAAAGCAAACCTGTTGATCTTTTGCTCCATCCTACTATGTTGGTGCTAGCTTCTAGATTAATTGGGCTTTACTGCACTAGAAAAAGATGTGTTCTATTTTCTCTATCCCTTCTCCACATCCTTTGCACAGAGGATTCCCTTTATGTGTTCTTGTGTAGATATTCTCCCTTCCAGAAAATGTGTTGTTTATGCATCTTCATATAAATATTTTTAACTTATGTTTTATGTTAAGCTTCCAGAGTGTCTTCCATAGGCTGCTGTGAGATTCTTGCACACTGGACCCTTCCTTGTGTCTCTCCTCCTGGTATTCTTTGTCCTTTTTTCCCATCAAGTTGTTGTAGCTTGATTTGACTGAATAATGTCCATCCTTGCTGTGAATTCAAATCAGTCTGTCCTCTCTTTCACTTATGCTAATTGGCATTTTCAAAATGTTTTGTGCATCTTCCTTCCTGAAGGTTCTGAAAATGATATTTCTGTTCCACATAAAATTCAATATGAGCTCATTAACCTTTTGGAGATTGCATCCTTCTGGTCTTGCAGTTGTTGGAGTTCCTTTCTTCATATTTTGAATCCACCTATCTCCCCAAATTTTGGTATTCTTTCCATTGCCTATTAGATACCTTATTCATGTATCTACCACATCCCTGGCAGACATAGCACTTTGCCAGAACCAAGAAGAATTTTCATGCACTCTATAAGAGAATATTGAGTCTTTTGGAAAGTATTTTGCTTTTACCACTTTGTTTACCAAAAGGTTTGGAAATTTTATTAGTCTCCACACTTGTTTTCCCAACATTGCTTGGTTGAAACATTGAAGGTCCTTGAATCCCAATCCTCCTCTCTTCCTTTCCTGTGTCATTTTATTCCAAGAATGCCAATGCATTTTCTTATGTCCTTCTTCATTTCCCCACAAAAAAATTAGCCATTACTGTTGATATTTTCTTGTAGAGCTTTGCTAATATTTAAAGCATGACATTGCAAAAGTAGGCATGGCCATTATCACTGCTTTCAGCATAGCCTCTTTTCCTGCTGAGCTTAGAAATTTATTTTTCGAGTTGCGTATCCTACTTTTGATTCTATCTTTAATGAATCCAAACACCTGATCTTTTGTTCTAGTAACCACCATTGGAAGCCCCAAGTATTTTCCTTGTGATACAGCCTAAACTCCACCAAAAATTTCACAAATTTCCTTCTTAACTCTTCTTCCAAATTCTTGCTGAATAACAATGAAGATTTTTTCAAATTTATCAATTGGTTTGAGCTCTCTTCATACTGCTTCAAGATTTCCTTGAGTTTTTGTGCATTTCCTTTGTCAGCTTTACATAAAACCAAAGTATCGTCAGCAAAGAAAAGATGAGAAATAACTGGACCTTGTCTGCTGATCTTCAATCTTTAAGTTCCTTTTTGCAAACTGCTCTTGTTAGTAAATTAGAGAAACCTTCAGAACATAATAGAAAAAGGTAAGTTGACAATGGATCACCTTGCCTTATGCCTCTCTGAGGAATGATATATTCTGTAGGTTCTCCATTTATGTTGAAGGAGTAAGTCACTGAAGTTATGCAACTCATCACCCATTCAATCCATCTTATACAAAAGCCCATCTCACTCATTATAGTCTCTAGAAATCTCCAATCAACCCTATCATAGGCTTTTGACATGTCCAGTTTCACTGTCACGAAACCTTACTTGCCTTGCCTTTTGTTTTTGAGGAAATTCATGCATCCATTGAGAGATAATTATATTGTCTAAAATGTGCTTGTTAGGCACAAATGCTAATTGATTTCTACTAATGCAAACCTCTAGAACATCTTTGAGTCTGTTGGCCAAAATTTTCGAGATCGCTTTGTAGAGCACATTGCATAGGCTAATTGGTTTGTAATGTTTAAGCTCAGTTGGACAGCAGACTTTGGGGATTAAGGAAATAATAGTGTGGTTTAGTGACTTTAACATGTGTCTAGAATGGAAAAATCTAGTGATGGTACTTACCACGTCCTGTTTCGCTAGGTCCCAGTATTTTTGACAAAAGAATGGAGTCATTCCATTTGGTCCTGGTGTTTTGTTAGGATTCATTGAGAAAATTGCCTCTTTGATTTCATTTTCTTCTACTAGTTTTCACTAGATTATCATTCATTTGCCTAGTTATAGACACAGGTATAACGAACAAAATCTCATTGGTATTAGTATGGCCTGAAGCGGTGAATAGATTCCTGTAATACCTATCCACTTCTTGTCCTATTTCCTCTTCATTAGTTGTCCAGTCCCCATCTTCGTTTTAGAAGTTTTGAATTTTGTTCCCCTTCCTTCTCCTTTAACAGTAGCATGGAAGTACTCAGTATTTCTTTCTCCTTCTTGGAGCCATTTGGATCTTGCTTTCTGACTCCAGAAAATCTCTTCTTCCTAATATGCTTCTTTTAGTTGTCTTTTCAGAGATGTGATCTTATCACCCTTCTTGTCCACTTTTTCCTCTCTTATTTGTTGTATTTCCCGTTTGATGGAATCTATTTTTCTTGGAATTGATGTTTGCAGTTTTTTTTCCATTTTAACAAAGCTATTTTGCAACTGGTAGTTTTTTTGCGCACCTTGAACATCCTTGATCCTTCCTTCTATTCCTGCCATGCCTTTTTGATGACTTCTTTTGCTCCTTTTTGTGCCCATCTCTTGTCAAAAATGAATCTTTTCTTTCTCTCTTTTTTTTTTCCACTGGTGCTGTGTCTAGTAGTAACATTGAATGATCAGAGGCTAGACTATCTATGCGTTTGCATTTTGGGTTCTCAAAAATGGATGCCCATCCTATGCTGCTAAATCCTCTATCCAGTCTCTGTTTAACTTCACCAGTATCCTAATTGTTCCTTCAGGTCCATGGATTGCCTTGAAATCCTACATCTACCATTTGGTTTTCTTCTATGAACTGTCTGAAGTCTTTAAAACTACATTCCTCCCTTATCCTTCCACCCCACTGCTCCTCATTAGACAAGATATCGTTGTAGCCTCCCATGATTATCCATTTTTCACCTCACCATCTCTTTCTTTCTTTAATTACTTTCCATTGACTTTTTCTCACTTGGTCCTCATAGCTCGCATGAATACCTATGAACCACCAATCTTCTCTAGTCTCTAGATCTTCTACTAATGCCTCTATTGCAAAGGCTGATTGCAATATTTGTTTGATTACTATTTCTCTTTTCCATAAAAGTACCATTCCTCCACCTTTATTCATGGCCTCCACACAAAACTCTCATCAAAGTTAAGAATCCTTCTAACCTTCTGCATATATTTATCTTTATTTTTTGTTTCACTTAAAAAGATTTATCTCCAGGGAAAGGAGGTTATTCACCTCCTTCAGGTGGGGAATTGTCAAGAGGCTCCTTGCACCTTGACAATTCCACACCAAAACCTTCATTGAGGTGTTGGGGCCCTTCTTAGGGTGGCCCCTTCCCCCTCTTGGATGGTGGCAAGTAGACTTCCAGTGGCTTACCCTCTGAATTTTTTCTAACGCTGCGTATCAACTTCAGCTTCTACCATGTTTTCATCTCTTATCCGATTCATTCTTTTCCCTTGGAGTGGTAATTTGTTAACATTGATTTCTTGAAGAGCCTGTCTATCTCTTTTAATTGATTGAGGAAGTTTCCTGTATCTTTTTCCTCCTTTTTGAAAATTCGTTTGTTCCTTGCTTTCTTCATCTGTTTCCATCTGCGTGATCCTTACCTCTTGTTCCTCACTTTGTATCTCCTAGTTCTTTTGTCCTATTTCCTCGGAGCTAACTAGCTTATCCTTTTTATCTTCCAACCTCTTAGTTATTTTTTCCTTTTCCTGAACATTTTCTGTCGATTTGCTAGTTCTAGCTTCATCCATTTTCTCATCCGATTGTATTGGAATCAAGGCCGTTTTATTACTCTCCTCTTCTGAAAATTATTTGACATTCTTTTTTATTGCTGGTTCTTTTTCTCTCTTTTCAGTTTGGGTGTTGACCCTTATTTTAATTAATTGCTCCCCTCTGGACTTGTTTTCTTCCCCAATCTATCCTTCTTGCATGCTTATCACCTAATTTAGTTCCTTTCCTGAATAATTCCTAACTAGCTCACCATCTTTGAACCCCCAGTGTTGTTTGTTTGGGTTCCACACAATCTGGTTATTCTCTTCATGAGGGTAACTCTTTTTGCTTTGCGACCTCATCCATGGACCAAACTAATTTTGCTGTTGTCTTTTACTGACTGTAACACTATTTTTGCAATTCCTTTCGCTATGTCTAACTATACCACACTTATAGCAAAAATTAGGACTCTTTTCATACTTAACGGTTATTCATTTGGTAGTTCCCTGCACCTGAATTGCTGTCCCTCAAAGAAGTGGCTGCCATACGTCTGCTGTTATCATCAATTTCACATGTCTGCCGTCTTTCTGCCCTACTTGAGGGATTATAACCTCCCGCACCTCATTGAACACTACTCCTATTTTCCTTCCTGCAGATTTTGAAATCCAGTGAATTGGCAAATTCCAAATTTGAATCCACAGTGGGGTGAGGTTAAAAGGGCAAATTCCTCAGAATATTGTCGTTTGTAAAAAAAATCCGCAAATTGTGCAAGGGCTTTTGTGCAATTTTTTTTTTTTTACCAATTTTACTTTTCCATGTTTGAGGTACGCGATAGGCCATATCGACACCTCAAACTATCAAATTCTTCTTGACGTGGTGTCAGACACGTATATCAAATTTTTGTTAATTTACGTGTCTTGCGAAAAAAAATTTTGTTAATTTAGTTTGCAAAATATCGAATTGGGTTTTTTTTTGGTGTAGAAAATGATATTGGGTTTTGTGTGTCTAAATTTTGAAAGAGTAGAAATTTAAAAACTTTTGGTTAAGAGAAAATTGAACAGCACAAGCTGGAAACTTAAATGGCATAAATGTAGTAATTATCGAATTGAAGTAACAAAATTGTGGATAGAATGGTACAATTTAAAAAATCAGTATGTTTGAATCTTGTATATTAGGGTTTTTATATTGTGTATTGGGAAGATATAAAGATTTAATATATGTACACAAAGTTCGAGAAATATTAAATAGTGAATGTTGAGGTTACACTGGGTGATATGGTTAATGGTTAAAAAGAGTAAAGACAAGGCTTTTATTTTATAATTAGATAATGAATAAAGTTTTGTAAAGTATGTAATTGGAAAAGTTGGAAAAGTTGGTAATTTAGAAGTTAGGGTTTAGAGATACACGGCACAGTATCTAGGGCCTATTTATTGTCAGCGATAAAAAAAATTTGCGAGTAATAAATGAAGTGTAAGCAGAGAAAAAGTTGATTGAATTGTTAAAAATTGAGAATCCAACGTATTTTAGGGTTCAAACAAAAAACATTTATATTAAGGTAAAAATAGTGATATTAAGGTAAAAATCCGATTTGTCGGATAGGGTACAGGTGTCTTGCCCTCTCCATATGCGCGGCAGAACAAATCGATCTCAAGTGCACTACCGCGCGGAAGTCTGTGCGGAACTTGGAAAAACAAACCTCAGTCTTTGGAGTTTTTTTTTGCACAAAGCTCCCTCGCCCTCGCAAATTGGTAAAAAAAAAAAATTGATTGGTGCCGTGCGTCGGCGTCGGCACCTATAGATGAAGAAAAAAAAAAATTCAACAACACATTCCGGATTTTTTTTCCAAACATCAATAATTTGAGGAATTTGCCGGTTAAAAGCCTCTTCATCTTCCTCTATACCTTCAAACCATTTCCTGAGCACCAAGATTTGATTGTCAATTATCCAGGCCCCCCATTCAAGATCCTCTGTCTTTCCTTACAATCTGGGATGTCAAACTGAAACATGTTAGGACCAACTCTGTTACTCTCAGATTTTTGGGATAGCTCCATACAATGGTGATAAAGTTCTTCACCCCTGTAAAATTAACTATCTTCTCCCCATTTACCCTTCCAATAATACTCTCCTGACATTCCAAAATTCCTTCATCTACATCACTGATGTCAAGTTCAGTTCCTCCAATCTCCTTGCTACTCAGAGCAAACTTTTGCATAATATCTATCAATTCTTCAGCCATACTAATATCTATAGATTATATTAATATACAAGAGTCTAAAGGAAGCACAAATATGATAGCCGAGTAACCCAGTCAACGAAATGATTAAGATGTAATTTTTTCAAGGTAATTACCAGTCCTAGCAGGCAAAGCGCTATAGAGAGAAAGATGCTGATGAATGCAAGCACTAAAAAACAAAACGCAAGACACCAAAGTTCAAGGCAGGAACCTCCTATAGCAAGCTTACCAGAGAGATAAATGTTGCTCTGTTTACTTCTTGGCTTTTGTTGCACCTCGATTTTCACTTGTACTTTACATTTGCCTTAACTCTATCCTCTCGATGCCTTTATACTTAGTGTAGAGTGAGCCTTCCTTCCAAGTCCTTGTTTTATTAGGTTCCTCTTGAATGTTATTAGTATTGTGTTGCAGGATTCAGCATTAAAGATGATAAAATCTGATTTTGCATCATGTATCTGATTTTGGAGTAGATTTTTGAAAGTTTGAAAGTTTTCAAAAGTTTGGAACTCCCACCAGGGGGGATGGCTCTCATCCCAAGAGAGAGAAAACACCCTTACTATGAAGGGACCCTAGCTACTTTGCTGCCCTTGGTTCCAACTTGTCGTAATGACTTGGCCAATTGAGTTTTATGAAGAATAACCACAGAACATCGCATCTTTGACATTCCTCGTAAGGTTCTTCTGATTATGAGATCGTAGTTCCATAATTCAACATCATCAGACATCTTTGGTGGTAGAGGACAGTAACTTAGTTTTATAAAAGGTAAATTACTTATAACTCCCTGTGATTTTCCTCAAGCCACATGATTCCCCTAAAGTTTCAAAATAGCCACATAACCCATCTGTGGTTTTATGTAAAGTGAAAAATGAACGGAATGCACAATCAGTTATGGTATTTAAAACAAATGCGCTATAAAAGCGCGTGTAATAAAATCTTAATATCCATTTAACCCCTTATGGTCAGTATAAATATCCATTTTACTCCCTTATGATTTTACATTTATCCACATAATTACTCTATACTTTTATATATGGTGGTTAAACCGTCATCTGATTTATAATTAAGTAAGGGCACTATAGGTATTTCAACTAGGGACGTTACATAGGTTATTTTCCGTCAAATTTTCACTTTACATAAAACCATTGGGGTGAAATGGGAATTTTGAAACGTTAGCCAGATCATGTGACAGTAGACAAAACTACAAGTGGGTTATATGTAATTTACCCTTTTATGAATTAGAAAAAAAAAATTTAGTGTCATTTTGTAATTAATTATGAAGCAAAGGCCTATAAAGGAAAAAGGATTGCACATAATCACCTTTCAGTTTTGTGTAGTTTTGTGCTTTGTACAGAAAATCTGATTTTCGGACAAATGCTCAATACTAGTGAGTTCTCTGATTAAACTAAAGGCTCACAATTTTGTGTAGTTGAGAAGTTGTTCAATTTGAAATAATAACCTTGGAATTGTTCTATACCAATCTCCACCCTTCAGGATTTCTAATTATTTAGTGCTTGTACTGGTGTCACAGGTAAAACGGCAATCATGAAGTGGAATATATGTCAGCTTAGGCAAAGATCATTTCGGTACCGAGGAAAAGATAATCCCCTAAAAAGTAATTTACGGGAGCTCAAGTTAAAGTCTGATTCCTTATTTGATAAGAGAGACGGCATCATCAAGAATTTAGTGCGAGAGCTCAAAAAGGGAGAGATGCCCACAGGAGAGTGCCATACATGGCTGAAGAAGGTGAAAGAGATCAAAGATGAGGTGTATGATTTGCCGAAATTTGGGGCACATGATTCTGAGTTCGAGATTTCTACTATCCGTTCGCGCGTGGATGCTGTGATGAACAAGATATCCGAATGTTTGGACAAATCGCCAAATAAAAATGGCACAGTGTATGATGCAATGGTTGGGAGAACCAAGAGAATAAATGGATATTCAAAGGTTGGAGGCGATGAATATTGTAATGGGGAGATGGACAAAACACATAAAATCCGAACAGCTGTTCATCTTAATGGTGCTGAAGGGGAATCATCCGCAGTGAGCAAAAAATCAATTTTGGGAAACAGAATGCAGAATAATGACAGAGAGACTATTTCTGCACCATTAGCTGCTGTATCTGAATCTGCAGAAACTTGCAGAATGGAAGATGGACGCGTAAAAGCTGAAAACAAAATCTCATTACAGAATGAAGGGATATCACTATCAGCTTTTGGTCAAAGAGGTGGAGAAACTCCTAAAAAATTAGGTCTTGAAGGATTAAGGTTGGAAAAATCAGCCTCATCAAAGCTGCGGTCACAATTACCCAGCATGGCACACCTGGAGTTGAATGGATATGAGACAACGCGAGATACAGAATCTCTTGAAAGGGCAGAGACTCAATCCAATATAGTAGAAAAAATGATGAATGCAAATGAAATAAAGGATTCAGAAACAGAAAGATCCATTCCTGAAGCAGAAAATTCAACCTCTGAAGCAGAAGGAATTGAACCAATAGAAACACAACAAAAGCAACATGGATATTGTAGATCCAAAGGCAAGATGCCAGTGCAACAAGAGACCAAGGAAAAACTAGCTCTGGATGTTGAAGCAGGAATGGCTCCAAGAAAACCAGATTCTGAGGAAGTCGGGAGGGCTATGTCAACTTTACCAGGAAAGGCCATTTCCTCCAAGTCTGGAAAAAAGAGAGTCAATCAGATGAAGCCTAATTTACTTGTGAATATGAAAAATCGTCTGTTTTCCAGGTCTTCTTCAAGAAGTGCAACTGTTCTAGTAGCTCCAACATCGGATTTAACAAGAAAACATGATATGACTTTTCCTCAGGCTGGAGAAGGAAAGAGAATTAGCTGCATTGTCAAGAAGATAATTGAGTGCATGAAAGATAATAAACACAGAAGAATTGGCATCTACGGAAAAGGTGGAATTGGCAAGACAGCTGTACTTAGGGCTTTATTATGTACTCCCGAAGTTAAAGATAGATTTGATTATCTTATTCAGGTGACTGTCTCGAGATATTGGAGCAGGGAAAAGATTCAGCTTGAGATTGCAAGGCATATAGAGCTCAACGTGGAAGGCCTTCAATCAGCCGATGAACTTGCAAGCAAGTTATTTCATGCACTACAAAGAAAGAAATATTTGCTGCTGCTTGATGACGTGTGGGAGAGTATTAATTTGGAGGCACTAGGTATTAATTTGGAAAGTCATTCTAGATTAGTGGTGGCAACAAGATTGGTTCATATTTGCAAAACAATGGCCTTCGATCAACAGATAGAAGTAGGTGCCCTTTCTTGGAAAGAAGCTTGGAATCTGTTCCAAGAGCAGGTGGGAGGTGTCCTACACTCGACCGATATAAGGCACTGTGCAAAAGCAATGGTTTCAGAATGTGGTGGTTTGCCGCTGATGATCATTGTGATTGGAAGAGCCTTGGCTAAGGAAAATGATGTCTTGGGCTGGAGGTTTGTTCTGAGTAATCTTTTATCAGTTACCAGCTTAAAGTCTAGTGGTGACACTGAAAATCAAGATGAAGCTCTACTCCGGAAGCTGAAAGTTGTTTATGACAAATTGCATGACTATGATTTGAAGCATTGCTTCCTGTACTGTGCCTTGTTTCCAGAGAATCACAACATTCCAATAACTGAGCTCGTGAAGTATTGGATCCAGGAAGGCCTTGTCACTGGGAATTCATCAGATGCATCAAGGAAAGGGCTCAGAATTATTAGTCATCTTACTCAAGCCTCTCTACTGGAACGTGTTGATAGCGTTTCAATTAAAATGCATGACTTGATAAGGGATTTGGCATCATGGATCATCCTATCAGAAGAAAATTCCCTGGAGTTCTTGGTGGGAAAGAAATTCAACAAAATCGGGAACCAAGGGCAGAAGTTGGAATCAACAACAATGCCAATAGCAGACGGCCCCCAAAAGTTGACCAGGGTAGAAAATTGCCTCCTGTCAAGAGCTGGGGCAGGTTTACAAATACCAGGAGAAGAAAGTGAATGGGAAGAAACTGAGATGATATTTCTCATGGATAATGACATTTCAAAGCTACCCGAGGAGCCAAATTGCCACAAGTTAAAGATGTTGTTTCTCCAAAGAAACAGACGTCTTACAACTATACCTGCATCATTTTTCAAAAGCATGCCATGTCTACAAGTTGTGAATCTATCCAAGACAAATATAAGATCCTTACCATCATCACTTTACAGCTTAAGTGGACTCCAAACGCTAATTCTTCGCCATTGCCCATGCTTATCTGAGATTTCTCCCAGAGTTGGGGATGTAAAGTCCATAGAGATTCTTGATCTGACAGGTACTGAGATTTATAGCCTACCAGATTCCATTGGCAAATTATCATCTCTGAAGCATCTTCATGTATCTTTTTATGCATGCATGGATGACAATGAATTTCATAACAAGCACAAAAATTTGATTCCTGGTGGTATAATTTCTAAGCTTCAGTCACTGGAAGAATTGAGCATTGAAGTGCAACCATGGGATACTTGGTGGAATACAGATGCAGAATTTGTCGCAGAGGAATTGAGCAATCTGAGCCAATTGGATACTCTTTTTATCTGCTTCCCTGAAATAAAGTTTTTAAAGACTTTCCTCGGATCCAGTCCTGCTTGGAAAGCTGATAATTTGAGGAAGTTCAGATTTGTCATTGGCCATGACATCAAAAGGTCGGCATCTCGTGTCCCGAGACATACGGAGGTGGATTATGATCAGGATGATAAGTGCTTGAGATATGTCAATACTGATATTCATCACATACCCAATGAAGTTAAGGAAGTCCTCAAGCGGGCCACGGCTTTCTATCTTGATCACCAATCCAGGATGAGAAGCTTAACAGAGTTTGGCATTCAAAATATCAGAAAACTGAAGCTCTGTATTATAAGCGAATGTTCTGACATGGAGACAATTGTAGATGGTGGCAGTGCCATTGATGAAATTGCACTACCAAATCTATCTCACCTAAGTCTTCATTACTTGTGGAGCTTGAACAAAATCTTGAAAGGTGAGATAACTGCTGGAAGTTTCAATGCTCTAAAAGTTTTGTCGGTTCATTCATGTCCGAGGTTGGAATTTGTTCTGTCATGCTCTATGGCGCAATATTTTCCTAGTTTGGAAGACCTTATGGTAGAAGATTGTGCATCTGTGACAGAAATAATAATATGTGAGTTGCAGACCGAGGTATGTACTGCTGAATTTCCAAAACTTAAAAGGTTGGAACTTCATTATTTGCCTCAATTGCTTAGAATCTGCCATCGATCTCATCAGAATATTGAGCATCTCACAATTCTAGACTGCCCAAAGTTGAACTCTAGCCCGCCTCCCTGAACTGATAAGGCGTGCACACTGAAACCCTATCTAGGGGCCTCGTCAATTTATGAATCTTGCGTGAGAAACAACTCAGTTTAATCAGTACAAGCTGATTGTTGAATAAAAATGTGTACAAGCAGCATTGAAGCGTGCTTCTTTCTTTTCTTTGTTTAAAAAAAAAAAAAAACTTTTCAAAGCTTGCTTCAAATGGATTTGTAGTACAATTATGCTGCTCATGTAGAAATATTGTACAGAAGATCAGCAACTATAATGGGTCAGAACTTGTACTCGTGTTTTAATGCAGTTGTATACATATCGACGCTTGTATGATAATGCTGCAGTATTGAAGGATATTCGTTCAAGTAAACGATTGTATGTACCTAGTTTGCGATGCCTTGAGTCTATTCTAAACCACAAGGAATTTGTTTATTATGAGTAACTGACATTTGCTGAGTTTCTCACAATCAGCTTTACAATTTGCCATGAATCACTAAATCATAATAGGTGAAAGATGTACTCTTTTTTTTGATAACAGAATTGCGGGGCTTTTTTATACTTATATCAACCTATGAAAGTCTTTGGCAGAAAACTACTACAAGATTTAACAGCGTGCATGGTTGTATATGATTATCATTAAGAATCAAAGGAAGACTAACATTCTATATTCGAAAATGACATCTCTGTAAAAGATGCATTAATAGAAAAGGTTGCAACTAGTAATAGTCCAAAGGCATTGACCATATGGCCATAATCCAAACAAACAGACACTGCTAAATTCAGCAAATCATGCAAACACAAATGTTCTCCTAATTATATTCTTGTTCAAATAATCATCAATACACCCAAAAAAATTACATATCTAAAATAGGAATACAGTAAAACGCCTGACAAGGCATCTAGAGAAATCAAATGACTCTTTTGAAGTTTAGGCTGTGGATGTGAAGTTAAAGTTGGCGCATGTAATTTGAGATCCAAAAAAGTGTAAAGGTGAAGTCCAACCTTGAAGTTGCCAAATCCGATTGTAAGAGTAAATTTTCCAACGGATAACCACCAATCACAATTTTCAACCCGCCATCAACAAATCCAAGGCAAAAAACATTATCATTCACATTAACCATGGAGTTTGAACCAGTGATGGTCCAAACCACATTTTGACCCTGCAAAACAAGATTGATTTATGGAGCTGATTCACCAAGTCTTGTGCCAAGAACATTCTCTGAGCTGAAACACACCTCAAAGGGTGCTACACCAGCAACTCTACTGATGTTCCTTGCAGCAGCTTCACTAATAAAGGCATTGGTGACTGCTTTAAAGATGGAAGTCTCCAGTATGGTGCAAGGACTAACGCTGCTGATCTTCGTTCTACCATTTCCTTGTCTATCAATGGTCAGCAATGTGATATTCAATTTCAAAGCCTTATCACTCACCCTCATAGATTTTACTCCAATGAAGTACTTGTCCAAGGGCTCGCCCTGGCTGAAAACTCCTGCAGTGCTAACTGGATTTTGATGAAAAGCACAGTGTATTGCAAAAACCTGCTGCCTCAAAACTTGGAAGAAAAATTGTAAGGGCCATCACCAAAAAAGACGACACCATCAGCTGGTTGAAGATGGTAGGCAAATTGCGAACTTTTTATAGAAACTGAAGGCAGCAGACAGCTGAGATGGCAATCCAATTCGAGCCCAGCCAAGTCCAGCCATGCCTACAGTACCACGCACTTGCAAGGCCTTCCAACAGAAAAGTAGAGCCATGTTGGTGATATCCAGATGTGAAACACACTGCTATTGAGAAATAAGTCACAGAAATTTAATAATGAACAAGCCATAACTATGAAAATAAACTATGCACAAAATTTGAAGTGGCCTTTCTCCATTACTAAGCCTATATTTACCGAGAGAAAATCCATTACATTCTTGATTATGAGAGAATAAACTCCATACAAAAATACAACTTGAATCCAAATCCAATCCTTGTAGTTCTTTTCATATTCCAAGAACCATCTCTGACCCATGTAAAGACTATATGGCTCTGACCTCCACCTATTTATAAGTAACCTTGTTCAACACCCAAGTAATGCTGGTCTACACTCATCATCAAACTCAAACGCCACATCTTTTTGTAGGAACTTGAATAGCGATGCTCCGATCTTGGAGAAGTCTTTGATGAACCTACGATAAAAACCTGCATGCCCCAAGAAAGAACGTACCTCCCGCACACTTGGGGGGTAAGGTAGAGAAGATACAAGGTCGATTTTGGCTTTATCTACTTCTATGCCCTTAGATGATATGACATGTTCCAAAACTATCTCGTGCTCAACCATAAAATGACATTTCTCCCAATTGAGCACCAGGTTAGTCTCGATGCACCTCTTTAAAATTAAAGCCAAATTATTCAGGCAATCATCAAAACTATTTCCATATACGCTAAAATCATTAATGAACACCTCTATGATCTTTTCTACATATTCAGAGAGAATACTTACCATGCATCTCTGGAAGGTGGCAAGGGCATTACATAACCCAAAAGGCATCTTTCGATAAGCAAAGGTACCAAAGGGGCATGTGAAAGTTGTTTTCTCCTGATTCTCAGGAGCTATTGCTATCTGAAAATACCCTGAGAAACCATCTAAGAAATAGTAGTAAGCACGACAGACTAATCTTTCTACCATTTGATCTATAAAAGTAAGAGGGAAGTGATCCTTTTTCGTTACCGCATTTAGCTTACGGTAATCAATGCATTGGCGCCAGCCCGTAGGTTTATGAATTGGGACTAGTTCTCCTTTGTGGTTCGCCTCTATAGTCACGCGAGACTTCTTAGGAACCATTTGAATTGGACTTACCCATGGACTGTCAGACATGGCAAAAATGATACCTACGTCCAAAAGCTTGAAGATCTCCCTTTTTACCACTCCATCATCATTAGATTCAGTCGCCTTTGCGGTTGCCTTATGGGTTTTGCATCTTTTTCTAGCCTAATCCGATGCATGTATGCAGATGGGCTAATTCCCTTTATATTCGCAATGGTCCATCCAGTGGCTTCTTTATGATCGCGAAGTACTCTAATCAGTTTAGCTTCCTGACAGGGTGATAATTTTGCAGATATTATCATAGGTAATGTCTCCTTATCACCCAGATATGCATACTTTAGATGGATTGGAAAGGGTTTCAATTCCACTTTAGGTGCCTGCATAATAGAAGGTAATGGCTCTGTTTGGATTCTTGTTTTACCCTTGTTTTGAAAAGCTGTTTTCACACCCAAATGCTATTAATACACCAATAAAAACAATCCCAAAACACCAATCCAAACAAAGTATTTCAAAACAACTTATACATACAAAAATAAAAAATTATCCCTTCTTCTTCCCACTTCCCAAGACTTCACACTCCACCCTTCACTCCACTCACTCTCCTCCCCCTCTCTCTCCTCCCTCTCCACTCTGCTCGCCTCCCCCTCTCTCTTTCTACCCTCCCTCCCAGTGACCCCTCCTAGCCTCCCCTCGATCAAAGTTAAAATTTATTTACGATTATTTTTGGGTATTTTAAAATTAAAATTTATTTAAGGTAAATTTTTTTAGGTACTTTGAGGCATTTTAAAATTAAAATTTATTTGGGATAAATTTTTGGGACATTTTTAAAATTAAAAATTTATTTGGGGTATTTTTTGGGGCATTTCTAAAAATAATATTTTATTTGGGGTAATTTTTTGAGGCATTTTCAAAATTAAAAATTTATTTGGGGTATTTTTCGGGCACTTTTAAAATTAAAAATCTATTTGGAGTATTTTTGGGGCACTTTTAAAATTAAAATTTTATTTGGGGTATTTTTTGGGGCATTTTTAAAATTAAAAATTCATTTGCAGTAATTTTTGGGGCATTTTTAAAATTAAAATTTTATTTGGGGCAATTTTTGGGGCATTTTCAAAATTAAAAATTTATTTGGGTATTTTTGGGGTATTTTCAAAATTAAAAATTTATTTGGGGTAATTTTTGTGGCATTTTTAAAATTAAAAATTTATTTGTGTAATTTTTTGGGGCATAAAATTAAAATTTTATTTTGGGCAATTTTTTGGGCATTTTAAAAAGGGATAATTTCAGAAACCTCCCCTGAGGTTTCTGAAATTACCCCTTTTTAAAATGATAAATATAGTTTTTATTGAAAACTAAAATGATCTTTTCATATGTGTAAATTTTTGATGGTGTAATTTTTTTTCTTGTTTCAGTAAAACTAAAATAAATATTTTAAATGAAGAATTTACCTTGTAAAAAATTTAACCTTAATTTATTTTTCACTGTTATTGTAAATTCCACAAATAGGATAATATAAGGGTAGTATTGGAATAAAAGTTTTATCTTTCTTGCATTTTCTTCAAAGGGGCTAAAATGTTACAAAATATGTCAATCCAAGGGAGGTAAGTGAGATTTTCAAAACCTCAAGAGAGGTAAGATTATGAGAAACCTCAGGGGAGGTTTATGAAATTATCCCTTTTTAAAATTCCAAATTTATTTGAGGTATTTTTTGGGGCATAACTAAAATTAAAAATTTATTTGGGTAATTTTTTGGGGCATTTTTAAAATTAAAAATTTATTTGGGGTATTTTTAGAATAATTTATTTAGAGTATTTTTTTTTTCAAATTAACCCACCCGCACCACTAGCCATCAAATAAATTTTAATTTTAAAAATACCCCAAAAAATTACTTCAAATAAATTTTTAATTTTAAAAATACTAAAATTACTAAATAAATTTTTAATTTTAAAAATCCCAAAAAATACCTAAAATTAATTTTTAATTTTAAAATGCTCTAAAATTATCTCAAATAAATTTTGAATTTTAAAATGTCCCAAAAATTAACTAAATAATTTTTTTACGAAAATACCATAAAACAAACACACACATGCTAAAAAGTTTTTGAAAGACAACTGGTAGTTTTGAAAGACTACTGAATTGTTTTTTAGCTGATATCTTCACAGATCTTTGTTTTGAAATACAACTTCAAAAACAGCTAATCCAAACGGACCCAATAATTTTTGGTGAGTCTCAGGCACAAAAATAGGAGCAAGCCCATGCCTTACTGAAATAGGTGCCAATGACTGCAATGCCCCAATCATATATAGCAACTCATCATGTAACTCTACATCCAAAGTTATTTCCAACTCAAGATGTTTAGTTAGGGCCACTTCCAGCTCGTCTCTTCTGTGAGGGCCTCGAAAAATCCCGATTTTATTTTAAAAATGCCAAATATTGTTTATATTGTGTTTATTCATTGAAATATGAGTGAGTATATGTTTAAAGTGAATATTTTCTAATTTAGAGAATTTTATATGAATTATTTGCGGATGTGGTTTCGCACTAAATTAAGTGTTTATTTTGTACGGTGCGTGATTAGTGACTTTAAGTTGAAATTGAGCATATGTAAAGTGATATTAAGAAAATATTATTAAGATTGGACGGTGTTGGAATGGAGTAAACAATTGTAAGTTGACTGTATGGCGTCGTGCACATAAAGTGCCAAAGGCACTTTTCCTTAAAAGGAAATGGCCACTTTTTGTCCCCTTTTGTCTTGACTTTTGGCCTCTTGAGCTTCACTTTTCAGCTGCCAATCTTGGAGCAAAGAGAGAGGGAGTGGTCGAGAGATTGAAGGAGGAAGAGAGAGAGAGAAAGCTTCCTAGTTCTTCCATTTTTCTTCCTTCTTGTCTTGATTCATCAAGCCACCATAGAAGGCCTTCATCTTCTTCATTCTTGCAGATGTGAGAGAGGGGAGAGAGAGAGAGAGGCTGGTCCGAAACTTGGGGAAGAAAAGAGAGGAAAAAGCTTGTGGTTTGATCATCCATCTTCTTCTTCATCCAACCCCTTGAAGTGGTGAGACTTTGGTGAAGGATTTTGGGCTGTGTTTCCTCCTTCTTGGCAGCCGATTGAAGGTGAGAGAGAGAGGGGTGAAGTCCGAAAATTTGGAGGAAAAGAAAGAGGAGGAAAGCTTGGGTGGTTTGTCTTGAGCTTAATCTTGAGCTTGGTGTTGGAAATCATCGTCAAAGCTCGAAGATCTTGGGCTAAGATCGAAGTTTTTGGGTATCTCTAAGCTTGGAAGCAACTTGCTTGAAGAGGAGCTCGAGAGATCGTGTTGGATCTTGCTAGATCTTGATAGATCTAAAGGTATAAGCTTTAAAACTACTAGATGTAGCTTTATTAGCATTAAATATCATAGATCTGTGGTTTAGATCGTAGAAAAGATTACATCTGAAAAGATGAAGTTGGGCTCTTGAATTCCCAACCTAGGTAGTGGACTTGAGGTGGCCTCTAGGTAGCGGACTTGAGGACCTGATTGGGATTTGAATGATATTTGTGAAATTTGTCATGATATGGTTAGAAAGTAGGGTTTTGTTGTGGGAAATGGTGATAGAAAAATGTATGAGATGGCCAAACCCATGCTTGGTAACTTTTATGTTTGATTTCGAGACTTTGTGGTTATCTGTGATGAATTTCTGATTAAGAAAATATATGTTATGTTCATTTATGGGTGTATGAGTTTTAAAAGTGAAAAGTGGAATTTCTCGTGAATTTTGAGTGAAAAATGTCATTTGAAGGAATTTGAGAGTTTTACAATATTGTGGCTAAATTTTATGAATTTTGAAAGTAAAGATATGGTTTGAAGTGTTTTAAAGTTATATTAAAGTACTATCAAAGAGTGAGTGTTGAGTTTGTGTTAAAAGTGATTTTGAGGTGATAAACCTCACCTAAGTGTTTTATTAAAGAAAATATGAAAATAGTGGTTAGTGAGTACATCGGTGACGTGTCATATTTGAAATGAGTAGTGATCTTCCAAAGATCCATTTGAAACATTGTATTTGGAATGATTAAGTGATTTTCAAAGAGATATTTGAAATACGATATCATGTGATATGAAAACTTTTCCTTGAGGGGATTTTGGGAAAAACATTGATTGAAAACTAAAAAGTGAAAGTGAATTGTTTTAATTAATGAGTGAATGAGTGAATCTCAATTATTGTTTTAAATTGTTTTAGGGGGTGTGCAAGGAAGTGAATTTGATCCTTACGTGGAAGCCGAACCCTACTATTTCGGTGAGTTTCCATATTTGTTATGTGATTTGTGAATATGATTTGAAGTGTATTGGTCAAGTGATTTGAAGTGATTTTGGATTTTTAAATCGATAAGTGGGGTAGGGTGTATTTCATCTCCCTTACCTTTATTGGAAATAAAAGAAATTGTGAAAGTGTTTTGTAGTGTTCTATAAGTGTGAGTATTCCGATTCCTTTATAAATCAAATATTTTACTACTATGTGAAAATGACTTGTGAAAATAATTTGCTAGACTCATAATTGCAAAGATATGATTTACCACTATTTCCAAGAAAAAGTGCTTTTACAAGTGAAATAATTTATGAAGGAGATGTGAGTGTCTTAACTCATTTTCAAATGAAAATCTTGCCATTGTTTGCAAAGAAATGATTTGATGAAATGATTTACTAGCATTTATAAGGAAATGAATTTGGAATGTTTAAAAGACTTGAACTACCATGTGAGTGTTTACTCCTTTCGTGTGATTTCGGGAATTAAAGGAATAGTGCGTTATCTTGTGACAAATGTGACGTCGATGGGCGAAATCCCTCGACTAGTTTCAATGAAGTGATGTGACGTCGATGGGCGAGATCCCTCGACTGGTTTAAATGGTATTTGTGGCGCCTCAGTCCCTCGACTAGTTTCAGTGAAATCTTGTGATGTCTTGGCGGGAGTCCCTCGACTAGTCTACTTACCGTTCATGAGGTCCCCAGTAGTTTTAGAGAAGTATTGTGATGTCGTTGGGCGAAGTCCCTCGACTAGTATGTGACGTCGTTGGGCGAAATCCCTCGACTAGTTTTCATGAAATAAAGTGACGTCGTATGGCGAGTACCCTCGACTAATTTGTGACGTCTTGGGCGAAGTCCCTCGACTAGTCTACTTCGTTGGGCAATGTCCCTCGAGTAGTTCATACGAGCAATATCCATTTAAGTGTCTATCTACTTGATTTGAATTGTATACTTGAAGTATGATTTGAACTGTTTTACGTGAATTGTAAGCCTTTTTGGAACTCACTGGGCTTTTTTAGCTCACTCTTTCCAAATTGTTTTCTTTAGGACCAGAACCCAAGTGAGCGAGCCAACCTTTAGAGTTAGGGTTTGCTTTTGTATTGATGTGACAAATGTGGATTGTGATTTGAGAGCTTTTGTATTATGAGAATTTGAACGCTTGATGAGTATTTTATGTAATATGGGATTTTAAGAATGGTGTAATGTGATTGTAAGTTAGTGTTGAGTTTAGATTTGAGATTGGAATGTTAGTCTCGTGTTTTAGCAATATTTATGTGAGTGAGTCCCAGGCTAGGAGCTGGGGATCCACGGATACCTTGGGTGCATACCTAGGAGAAGTAGGCTGTCACACGCCAAGTTAAACTTCGAACATTTCTTGCACTAAGGGGTCAATCACACTCATAGAGAAAACAACATTAGACTCATGTAGGTGTTTCATAGTATCAAATATGTTGAAATGAACAACTGCTCCATCAAACTCCATAGTTAATGAACCCTTATTAACATCAATTTTTGTACTTGCAGTACTCAGGAAGTGTCTACCTAACAAAATAGATGAGGGGTTTGAGAAACATTCATCAACTATGTCTAAAACATAAAAATCAGCAGGAAACACTAGTTCATTAACTTGCACTAAAACATCTTCAATTAGCCCATCAGAATAAGCATTAGTGCAGTCAACTAATTGAATTATAATGCCAGTTTCTTTCAATGGACCCAGATTTAAAGAAGCATAAATGGACTTTGGTATTACGTTAATAGATGCTCCTAAATCCAACATGGTATTTCGAATTCTAATGTTCCCTATCTTGCAGGGGATGGTGAACATACTTGGATCCCCACATTTAGGGGGAAGTTTCCTTTGTAAAATTGCAAACACATTGTCTCCCACCATTGCTCTCTCATCTCCCCGTAGCTTCCTTCTATTGATGCATAAATCCTTCAAAAACCTAACATATCGTGGCACTTGCTTTATTGCGTCCAATGGGGGGATGTTTATCTCCACCACTCGGAACATCTCCAGGATCTCTTTCTCCTTGTAAGGTTTATGTGGCTTCTTCAACCTGCTAGGAAAAGATGCAGTGTTAGGGTTAATCTTAACAAGAGGGTCAAGTATTACCTTAAAATCAGAATTTTCTCCTCATTCTTCCACAAATTCCTTCTTAATGTGCTCCTCGCTCTTATCCTTGGGGACTACTGGTTGAGGTCCTTCAACCTCTCTACCACTCCTTAAAGTCATGACACTAACATTCTTTGGGTTTGCTTCAGGCTGAGATGGCAACTTCCCATACACATAAGACTCCAAACGGTTAGCTGGTGTTGCCAAGTGACTTATTTGAGTCTCCAGATTTTGCATACCAGACCCCATCTCTTACTGAAATTGAGTCGTGCTCTGCTAAAATTGGAAGGTACTCTGTTGGAATTGGGCAACATTCTGTTGAAGTTGGGCAGTACTTTGTTGAAGTTGACTAGTACTCGTGGCCAAACTCTTGACGAGATCTTTCAAGAAGTTTTCTCCACTCGAGGATGAGGGTTGAGATTTTTGCTGGTATTGAGATTGGAACCCCTATTCCCTATTCGGGCCAAAGGTTTGCTGTCGGTTCCCTCTATAGCTAAAGTTCGGATAATCCCTCCAATCCGGATTATAAGTGGAGTATAGATCATACTGCCTCTTAGGCGCGGGCACATTACCAGTCATATTAACTTGTTCAGATCTCTCCTCTTGCAGCATCGGGCACTTGTCAGTAGTATGTCCGGTATTGGTACAAATCCCACATGCTTTGGCCTGTTGCCCATTTCCTACAGTCAACTGTCGGACAAAAGAGTTTAATTCGGATAATTGTTACTGAACAGACAAAATTTCTACCTCATTTACTCGACGAGTGGTGAAATTGTCCCTAGAGGCGAATTGATGTGAGTTCTCAGCCATTCTCTCAATTAGCTCCCATGCCTTCAGGAGTTTTATTTACCAGTGCTCCACCACTTGCAGCATCAATTAAGCTCCTGTCAGACAAGCAAAGACCCTCGTAAAAATATTGAATTAATAATTGCTCATATCTGATGTTGAGGGCATCTGGTATAGAGTTGCTTGAAACGTTCCCAATAATCATATAAGTTCTCCCTTGGCTGCTGCTTAATACCACAAATTTCTTTTCTCAAACTCACAACTCAGGAGGTAGGGAAGTACTTCTCCAAGAACTTCTTCAATTGCACCCAAGTAGTGATACTACCTGCTTGTAGGTAATATAACCAATCTTTCGCTGAGTCCTTGAGAGAAAAGGAAAAGGCTTGTAATTTAATTTGCTCATCTGTTACCCCGAGAGGTTTCATACTCGAGCACACCTCATCAAATTCTTGTAGTTGCTTGTGAGGTTCCTCACCTGAAAGACCATGGAAAGAAGGTAAGAGGTGAATTAATCTAGATTTAAGTTCAAAAGGAGTTTTATCATTTAAACTAGGAAAAGTAATGCAAAGTGGCTAATGAGATAAGTCAGGAGCAGCCAACTCCCTCAATTTTCGATTTCGGGCCATGATAATCTTTTTCTCTTCAGAGTCACTTGAAGAATTACTTAAAGAATTCTCTAGAGATGTAACTAGTGATTATTGCTCTTTTTGTTCTCTGGTCTTCTTCCTCAATTTACATGCGGTCATCTCTATCTCGGGAATATATACCAAATTACCTATATGAGAAGAACGAGACATAAATTAGAAAATAGACCCAAAAACAAAACAAAGCAAATCGAGACAAAATAAAATAAAATAAATAAATAAACTTGAAAAGAAACAAATAATTCACACACCAGTCCCCAGCAATGGCACCAAAAATTGATAGGTGTCGAGCCTGTGCAAAAATAATAAAAACCTAATTGCCAATAAGAGTAGCCAAGATTCATTTCTAGGTACTGGAGCAGAGACTCTAAATGTACAATATGTTACTTAATTCACTTGAACTCCAAAGAGTTTGTTTAATCCAATATACCAGAATTGCAGACTTACGAGAAATTACTAATTTGTATATAGTGGCAAGTAGAATTGTCTCCACAGGGATTGGGAAAAATTTGTTTCTTCTCAAGTAATAAATACGGGGGGATTTTGGGAAATGTAAAAATAACCATTCAACTAAATAAAAAAACAATTCACTAAAATAGGAAGGATTAAATTAATGAAAGGGAAACTCTAGTCAAAGATCCAACTTCTCCGACACAGTCCATATATCTGATCATCAATGCAAAGTTAATTCATTCAATTCATTAATAGGTTGGTTATAGCTCCTGGATAAACTCTCTAACAACCAACTTTTTCTTAGATTATAGATAGTTAAGGTACGCCCGTTAACTACCCCTAACCAAGAAATAACCCTAGGTACGCCCGTAGGATTTAATTTCTCAATTGCACTAAGAACTAGAAAAGCTCAAGCCCTAATCAACAAAAACTACCAGGGTTTGTTTAAGTTAGATTGCACGTTCCCCTAACGTGTGTTAATGTTAGTTACCACTAATATTAATTAACTAAACAATTACGGATTTAGCAGATTAATTTAGCAATAGATTATTAGGTTAATCTGAATATCGGGCCCTTGGCATTCAACTAACAAAATATTCTCAAGAACGTAAAACAAAGAACGCACAATACTAAAGAATTCAACGAACAAAGAACAAATCAGTTAGAATTCACAGATAATCGGGACTGCGTCGTCGATTTGATTTTTGATTAGACTACGGAATTAGGCACGCATCGTGGAGAAAATTCCATAAAAGATTGTAAGGAAAAGATGAAACATCAGCTTCTTGTTTTTCTCAAGTGAAAGAGCCGAGAAAACGAAGAAAACAAGACTATTGCTAAATTGAGTTCTTCATCCGAAGTCTCCCAGCGAAGCCAATGGAATAGAAACTACTAGTCACTAGGGATTCTTATCCTCCGCGCGACTCAAGTCCCTCCTCTTTTCCAATAAAGAAACGAAAACTAAAAATAACCTAGATTCCTAATGTATTAGGAATTTCCTAATAGAAATCAAAAACTACTCTTTCCTAATCTAAAATGATTTTATAATAACAAACATTAAGATAATTTCCTAATAAGAATAAACTATTAAATAGTAAAAGACAATAATTATTCCATCACAGTTTCAGATTTCGAATCCGCAATTCTTTGGAAACTGTCCACGAGCGCGCGAGATCCCGACAATCCGGACCTGGAAGCATGACTTAGGCGCGCCCACGCCTAACTACCAAAAAGTCTTCTGGAAAACTGCTTTTCAGAACCTTTTGTTATCAATTTCTGTATTTATTACCAAACACAAAAACTAAATAGAATCCACCAAATAGTGTAATATTTAGCCCAAATAATTAGGAAATATTAACAAATTAATGACTAAAATGCACCCTATCAATCTTTGAATAGGGTCTGGATTTAGTTTTTTAATTTAGATTCTATCCAGACCCTTACCCAAACCTAGATCCTATAAGAGAATCATGGATCTGGTTTTCTATGATCCTTGTCCAAAGTTAAATTTAAATTAAATCCTATCCAAACTCATGTATATGTGTGTGCTTGTGTGTGTGTCTATATATATATATATATATATATATATATATTCTAAGATATATTCTAATATTTTATGACTACTGGATCGAATATAGTAAGATTTCATTACTGTTAGATTAAAAGAGAAAAAATATAGGTGAACAAATGAAAGATCAGATGTGGATGTAGATAAAACTTTGAAAATAAATAGAAATAATTGATAATAGTTTTTTCTTTGAATTCACAATATTGCATTCAACTTCTTGAGTGTGAATTTTATTTTTTAAAAAATGAAAATGAGATTATATTTATGTTATTTTTAAACTATATATATATACAATATTTTTATTTTACTTCTTTACCTTCAGAAATATGCTCTTTGGATACCCAAATCCATAACAATTTGGATCTAAATTCAGATGTAATTAAGTCTAATAAGTTTGAATTTGGAATAAAAAGATTCTACCCAGATCTATTTGGGGCTATAGCTTGAAGCAGCAGCTTGCAGATCATACGCAAAAGAGTTATTTTTTGAACAAAAAGCCAAAGTTCCCATTTGCATATGCTATAGATTATACAAAACAAACTTCCTCAAATTTATTGGGTTTCAATCAATTGGTCATAGCTCGAAATATGTAGCCACAGATTTTCTCACAGTTGTAGCTCCTATAAGAATGCGGCTATAGATGACTTAACAGTACGGCAAACGCAGTTGTATTAGAAAATTTATAATGAGGACCGCATCTTATATTTTTCAATGACTAGAGTCTTGTTTACATGCTTGGCATTTGTTTGTACATGATTAAATCGCAATTAATCATTCAAAATATTTGTCTATCAATTCTCTCAAAATTACTTGAAATCCCTTATCCTTTTCTTAAACGCATAACTGCATGGGCAAAAGTCAATTGATTAGTGGTCCGCAAAACAAAATTTTGCAGCAAAGTTCTGCACATTATTAATTATGGCAACTTCATTTTTTAACTTGGAAGTCATGATAATATATAGAAGTGAACCCAATGGCTGGGCACAAGTACAGCTGTTAAACGAATCGGGCAACTTGCGAGTTCGGCTCGTTAACAGCTCGACTCGGCTCATTTATCTTAGTAAATGAGTCGAGTTGGAGCTGAAGAACTACTCGTTAGACAAAAGAACCAAGTCGAGCCCGGCTCGCGAACTACTCGGTGGGCTCGAAATGTAGAGGCATTAATGTCATTTCACGATATCTGATATAACTCTAACCCTAATTCTCAAATTGTTGTTGGTCCCAAATGCAACCAAAGGGGGGTGAATTATATTGTTTAACAAGACACTCAATTATAGCAAGAATTCACCCAATAAAATAAGTACAAACTATTTCTCAAGTATGCACAAAAGTATGTCAACTTAAGCATAATAAAGATATCACAATTGAGCAATAAAGAAAAGAGATATAGAAAGAATTGCAAACCAAATTTCCAAGTTGCACTGAATTTGGATAAAATCCACTAGTAGCTTCTTCAATTGTTGGTGGAGCTAACCAACTTGTACAAGTGAAGGTTCACTCCTTCCTCACCCTAAAAGCCTTTAGTTGAGCCAAGGAGTTTTATAATTATCCTAGTTAACCCTCAACAAGCTACAATTGAAAGCTCACACAACCAATTAAGAACTACTATTACAAGTGAGGCAACCTTCATCAAGGTTTTACTCATCCTATTGAGTAACCACACAAACCCCACTTTTCCCACACCAATACAACAAACAAAGAATATTTCTACCCAAATATTTCACTTGTAAGCTTGTATTTTATGTAGTCAAAAGTCACTTATCCTCTTGAACTTGTGGGTATTTATAGAGCGTGAGAAATGGCCTCAAGAAGCTCTCCAACGGTCAAAAATATGGCTATTAAAAAATAGCCGTTGGAGCTATTGGACGTCCGATACAATGTTATGCATCCGGTGCCATCGTCCGAAAGGTTCTTCTCAAACGTCTATCGGATAGCCGATGGGTTTTGTGCATCCGATGAAGTCTGGGTCCGATGCTAGTTAGAGAGTTTGGATTTCATCTTTAATTCTATCAAACGTCCGATACTTCAGTTTGAGCGTCCAATAGTAGTTCTTCTGAGAGTTCTCGATCTTTATTGGACGTCCGGTACTAGTTTTCAAGCGTCCGACAGAGTTGAGTTTCTTTTACTCTTTTTGATTGAATCTTTCGATGTCTCCATATGCACCTAAGAATCTGAATTGACATTTTCTCAATTGAAAAATATTAGATTGAATTATCCAATTGTTTTGTAAACATCAAAATCCGAGATCAAGATTGACAATCTCCCCCTTTTTGATGATGACAAAACAATGGATGCCATATTAATAATTTGAATATAAACATACACAACTCCCCCTTTCACAAACCACAAATAATCAAAAGTAGTGGATGCAAACAAAAATTGAACATAACTCTCCCTTACTTGGTAACTTCTGAACCAACCATATGAATCAAGCATTCAACTCATTCAAACCAACCGTAACTCCTCCTCATTTATTAATCCAAACCATTCAACAATTCAACCACATTCTCCCCATTTTTGTCATCACAAAAAAAAATCAAAGGAACAAATACCAATACCCAATATTTAACAATTCCAACATTTAACATTTAACAAACACCAATATCCAACATTTAACAATTCCAACATCAATATGAACAAAACACCAAAGTAGCAAAGTACTTAATGAATTATAGCCCAAAGTTTTTTTTTAAACTAAGAGAACATTATGAATGAAAGTTAGTACGACATGATCTAATAATCCACATAGATGTCATGTCTTTTCTTATATTTTTCTACACATAACAATCATTTTGCATATGTCCAAATTGGCAACAAAAATGACACATAATACTAGAATCATTCACAAAAGTAGGTTTAATAAATTTAGTTCCTCTTTTTCTAGAAATAATAAAATCATTTTGGCCATGTAAAATATGGTTTTCTTTTCTTTGTAAAATATTTCGATTCTCCTTTTGGAGAGAAGCATTCAAATCATTAATTCTTTTCTTTAAAAGATTTTGTTCCTTCAACATTTTTTCATAAAATTTTGTTTTATTTTCCAACTTCTTTTTCAAATCATTTTTGCAATCAAAATCAATTTTGTACTTTTTCAAATCATCATTGTCTTTTCTCAAATTCTTATTTTCTTGAAAAAATCTAGAATTCTCTTACAATAAAACATTTATTTTTATTTTCAAATCCTTGTTTTTGGCATAAGATTCTTTCAAATTTTTATGCATTTTGATCATAAGAACTTGCATATCATCATTATCATCACCTTCATCACTAAGAGAGTGATTGGAGTTTACCTCATTATCTCCAATGGCCATAAGTGCCATTTGAGTCGATTCTTCTTCTTCTTCCATTTCTTCATCCAAATTGCATTCATCCCAAGTGATTTTGAAATTATTGAATTTTTCTCTTCTATCATTACTTGCTTTTCCTCCTCTAGAGTTCCTTTTATTTAGAAGCTTCTTCAATGTCATTGCCATGTTATTTAACTTGACATCTTCATCATCTTCTTCTAAGGCCTTGAATGCTATTCCTCTCTTGATCCATGCTTCATCATCTTGTATTTTTAATTTCAACTCATAAGAGGTTAGCGAATTTATAAGAGATTCAATAGATATAGAATTTAAATCTTTTGCCTCTTCTATAGCGGTGACTTTATTTTCCCATTCTTTTGGCAAGGCATTCAAAATTTTTCTATTTTTTTCACCCAAAGTGTATACCTTGTCAAGCAATTCAAGATCTTTAATAATATCATTGAATCTACAAAACATTTTATCAATATTTTCATGAGAATGCATTTTAAAAGATTCATATTGGGCAACAAGTATAGATTTTCTTTGTTCTCTAATATTGTCACTCTTTTCATTCATATCTCTCAATTTATCCCATACTTCCTTGGCCGATTTGCACCTTTTTACTCTAGTAGATTCATTTGCATCTAGGGCATTATATAATTCGTTCATGGGCTTAGCATTCAAAGAGAGATTCATTCTATCTTGAGCACTCAATTCACTTCTAGTTTTAGTTCTATTTCTACCAGTTGTTTCATCTATAATGGTAACCTCATAGGGTCCTTCACTAACAATAAGCCACAACTCTATATTTATAGATTGCAAAAATATTTCCATTCTATCCCTCCAACTAACATAATTTATACCATTAAACATGGGAGGTCTAATGATGGATTGCCCTTCTAAAAAAATACATTATTGGTTGCCATCTTTACTCCTAAGCCGATTGAGCTTAATCTCAAGGAGACCAAGCTTTGATACCAATTGTTGGTCCCAAATGCAACCAAAGGGGGGTGAATTATATTGTTTAACAAGACAATTAATTATAGCAAGAATTCACCCAATAAAATAAGTACAAACTATTTCTCGAGTATGCACAAAGTATGTCAACTTAAGCACAATATTGATATCAAAATTGAGCAATAAAGAAAAGAGATATGGAAAGAATTGCAAACCAAATTTTCAAGTTGGACTAAACTTGGATAAAATTCACTAGTAACTTCTTCAATTATTGGTGAACCTAACCAACTTGTACAAGTGAAGATTCACTCCTTCCTCACCCTAAAAGCCTTTAGTTGAGTCAAGGAGTTTTACAACTATTCTAATTAACCCTCAACAAGCTACAATTGAAAGCTCACTCAACCAATTAAGAACTACTATTACAAGTGAGGCAACTTTCACCAAGGTTTTACTCCTCCTATTGAGTAACCTCACAAACCCCACTTTTCCCACACCTATACAACAAATAAAGAATATTTCTACCCAAATATTTCACTTGTAAACTTGTATTTCATGTAGGAAAAAGTCACTTATCCTCTTGAACTTGTGGGTATTTATAGAGTGCGAGAAATGGCCTCAACAAACTCTCCAATGGTAAAAAATATGGCTGTTAAATAATAGCCATTGGAGCTATTGGACGTCCGATACAATATTTTACGTCCGGTGCCATTGTTTGAAAGGTTCTTCTCAACGTCTATCGAACAGCCAATGGGTTTTGTACATCCGATGGAGTCTGTGCTTGATGCTGGTTAGAGAGCTTGGATTTCATCTGACACGAATACAAAATCTTCATGGATCAAGGTCAAGTCGGGTTCCATGTACTCAACCATTTCTTCGCCAAATCCGTTGGGGTCTAATGAATAAAGTGAAGAACAAGGCATTTGGATTCCTTCTGCTCATTGGCTTGATATCCAAGTAGAAAGACGTGTTCAAGATGCTTGTATCAAGTCGTTTGAAGCCATTAAAGAATAAGGACACAATTGTCCATTTTTCCCTTATTTACCTTAGTCATTTTTAATCTTGAATTGAAGGAATAAATCGGACCAGCCTTTGTTCAAGGATGTCCGAATTTTAGTAGCTTAATTAGTCCATGTTTATTATTTAGTAGTTTCCTAAAAAGATAGAGCCATGTTGGCCTATTCTAGTTAGGTTAGATTTTTAGTAATTTGAGTCCAAGTTACATTATGATTTTGAATCTTTTGTAAGGCTCTAAATAGGCCTACAAACCATCAATTTTTAAAAAAGCAAGTTATATCAAATTTTGTGAGTTTTCACTTTCTCTTTCTAAGAGAGCCTTTCTTGAATACTTGAGAGTTTTCTTGAGTTATTCAACTTGAACTTCCACTTCTGAGGCTTCATAGACTAGGTGAGCATGAAGTTAGGATTATGTGTAACCTTTTGTGAGAAAAAGCCATTCGAGTGATTCTCAGTCTTTGTAATTACATGTCTCCTAACTTTTCAAAATCCTATGCTTTTGTTTGATCGCAATTGTGAACTTGATATGACTTTTTGTATAATTTGTGTTAAGGGCATGCTCCTTTGACGTACTCCTGGCACTTCTTTGTTATGAGATGTGATTATAAAGTGTTTTCCTTACTTTTTGAAGTGATTTCTCTAATAGTGTATCTATTTTCTTATGTTTATATTAAATATCTGCCTTCTAAAGAATTATGGAGGGTAGAAGAGGCCGAGGTCGAGGACGAGAAACTAGACCCCTCTAAGAATGGAGAATAATGTATATAGATTAAGGACATGGTATAAAGATTTGGGGTAAATACTCTTTACTTTTGAGTACCCTTATCATGGATGGTAGGACGTTGAATTTAAGGACAAAAGGAATGACTTTAAGAGAAGAATCTTATGTTTTCTTGTTAAGTTATTAGTTTGAAGTGTTCAAAATGACAAGTTAGATTAGAGTAATTTATATGCAAACTTTCATGGTTATACTTGTTAAGGATCTTCGCTAGATGATTCTTGATATGTTAATGAGAGGATCTTGTGATTTTGCTTGGAAAAGTTGGAAGAATTGTGGATCAAACGATGAGAGAATGTTGGTGAAATTCGGTGTTGTGATGGCCAAAACAGGGGAGATAAATCAGCTTTGATTTTTACTTTTCCTTGATTATTTTGGGCAAGTTATTGTTCAGTGAACTTGTCAAAACATCAACTTTCACTTGTATATTGAAAGTGAACCAAAACCATGCATTTTCTGCTTTGAATTCTTCAAGGAGCAATTTCAGTCAACCTCTTCGATTCTCTGGTATCAATTGGCAACAACTTAGAACTTGACTTTTATATCATTGGAAGCTTTATGAATCTAGTTTCAAATGCCACTGATGGCAGTCAATTCCAACTTCCCTACTTGGAATTATGGTCATTTGCTCAAGTGACCTAATTCAAATCCGACAGCTTTCCACACTCTTGTGATTGCTGTTTTGACCACAAAAATGTATGAATTTGATTCCAAAGTCTCTATATGAAATGTGACTCTGTGTTCTAACTTTGAAATGGCAAAAAATGCCTCTCAATCCAATAAATGAAATTCCAGATAAATCAAAAAGGTGGCAAAGCTGTTAACTTTGCTCATTCTCTTTTGCATTCTTTCCTTTACTTTCCTTAGTTCAATTCACTTTCCTTTGGTTCTAAATAACCTTTTCATTCTATTCTTATATTTAGACTTTTGCCCTAAAATATTTGTAAATTTTCCCTTGATTTGCATCCCAGGGCCTTGTGAGATTAGAATTAAAGTTGATAATGTTGAATGAGATATGGAAGTAAAATTTTTTGTTTCTTGTGGATTAGGGATCAGTGAAAGTCTTGTTATATCATGGCTGTGAGGGCTCGGAAATTTTATTTTTGTCAGAAAATGAATGATAATGAAAATAAAAATATTATTATGTATTTTCACTCAAATATTAGTGAATTTACGTTTTGAATTATTATTTTCTAATTTAGATGATTTTCCGAGAATTATTTGCCGGTGTGTGTTTCGGCCAGTTTAAGTGTTGAATTTTGATCCGAAGTGTGAATAGTGACTCTAAGATGAACCTGAGCATATGTAGAGATATTACAGATATATATTTAAGGTTATACAGTGTAGGAATGAGATAAACCAGTAAAAGTTAGAGTGTCGCGCGTTGACGCGACAAAAAGTGGCTTTTTGACCACTTTTCCCTAATTTAAGGGGAGCCACACTTTATGTCTCCTTAAAGCTTGTTTCTTGCTTCCTTTCCATTCATTTTTCAGCAGCCATTCTTCTTCTTCTTACTTTTTCCTTGCTTCCTTGGAGTTTCAAGCCACCATTGAAGGCCATCATCCTCTTCATTCTTGCAGCCGTGAGAGAGGGAAGAGAGAGAGGGGCTGGTCCGATTCTTGAAAGAGAAAAATAGAGAGAGAAAACAAGTTATCTTCATCTTCCATCTCTTAAAGCTTGAAGACGCCATTGGGAAGCCTTGATCTTGGTTCATTTGCCTCCTTGTTGCAGCCGAGTGTGTGAGAGAAAGAGAGGGAGAAATCCGTGGGTGAGAGAGAGAAAGGAAGAGAGAAGAAAGCTTCCTTTTGCTTGGCAAGTTCTTGTTCTTGAGCTCGGAGGGAGAAATCAACTTCAAGCAAGTAGATCTGTGGGAAAACTTGGAGGATCTCGAGGTATTGAAGCTTAGAACATCATCTGTGGGTGGAACTTCATCACATCTTCCTTGATCTTGCTAGATCTGAAAAGATCTTGAGGTATAATCCTTAAAGTTCTTAGCTTTAACTTTATTAGCGGTAGATTTGTTAGATCTATGGTTTATTTTGAAAAGAATGCTTATGTATGAAGCATTTGAGTTGTGCTTTTGGATTCCCAACCTAGGTAGCGAACTTGAGGTGGATTTTAGGTAGCTGACTTGAGGACCTGATTGTGGATTTGTATGATATTCGTGAAAATAGTCTTGATATGGCTTGAAAGTAGGGTTTTGTTGTTGGAATTTTTGGAAGAAAAATGTATGAGATGGCCAAACCCATGCTTGGTGATTTTAATGTTTGAATTCGAAATTTTGTAATTTCTCTTGAAGAGATTTTTGCCTAAATAAATGTGTATTATGTTTAATTATGAGTACATGTTTAAATGGAGTGAAGTTACGAATTTTTATGGTGAAAAGTTGTGTTTTCACTAATTTTGGATAAACATGTAATTTTGGAAAAATAGGGAGCGATTTTAGTCGTTTAGAACTTTGACTTCCAATATGAGTTTTTGACTGATTTTGTAAAGTGATAATACTGTGCTTTAACTACTACTGAGTCTTGCAACTTGATTTGACCTATATTACAAAATGAGTTTGAAAAAGAAGTTTTCTAGTGAATTGTAGTTCTCTGAGTCTAGCATCCCTACCCATAAGCCTTGCTAATTTCAATGAGTGTAATCATAGATTTGGTTCGAACAAGCAATCGTAGTAGTGAGAGTTTGGTGATTCTAAGTAGTTAAGTTAAGTTTTGAGTTTTAGATATTTTGGTTAGTATCTAATAGTTGAACTTTGGCTCAGGTGGCCAAGACCTTGTCGAGGGTGAACCAACTAACGAAGTTTAGCCTTCTTCTTTGCTCACTCGTTTAAGTGGATCGAGGTGAGTGTTCAAATTCTCTTTTAAATGAAAATCTTGCCATGGTTTGTAAACGAATGATTTGTGAAATGATTTGCTAGTATTTACCAAGAAAAGATTTACCACTATTTCCAAGTAAAATGCTTTTACCAGTGAAATGACTTATGAAGGATTGTGAGTGTTTCAACTCCCTTTCAAATGAAATCTGGCTATGGTTTCCAAAGGAACAATTTATTGAAATGATTTACAATCATTTCCAAATGAAATGTTTTACAAGTGAAATTATGAAGAGTTTGTGAGTGTTTCCTGTATGTTATGTGAATTACATGCTTATGTGATTAATACTTGATGTTACTTGATCTCATAAGTGTTAAATACTTGTTTCTAGGCGAGTGTGTACTTTACTGCACTCGACCTAACTGTTAATATACTGTTCAACTGTCTACTATTCCATTTTTGTATATTACTTGTGCATGACTGTAGGCCATGTGTACTTTATCACATTGGTTGAACAAGGCCTTTCCCCCTTCCTTATCGACCTATTAGAGCCAGAAGCGGATTCGGTCGGGTAGGTTGGTAACTTAGGGCACTGTACGGTATACTCGAGCATTACCACTGGGTGTTATAAGGAGGAGTAGGAGGGTAATTGACTGACAAGATGGACTGCAACTGCTCTCGGAGAATACTGTATCCTTCCAATACTGGATTTAAATGTGTACTGAATTATTGTTTACTGTATGTTGTTTGTTAAATTGAGTATTGATGGAATGATGGCTTGAAAACTCAAATGTTTTACAAAGTGACATTTAACTTAAAGGTCTTTGAATTTCTTGTTTTTACTGGACATTCACTGAGCTTCTAACTCACCCCAAAATGTTTTATTTTTCCCCCTCACAGGGTTCAAGACGATGGATAGCGTGCGCCGTGATCTTTCTTAGTGTATTTGGCTGGGTTAATTCTTGTACCATTTGTAATCTTGGATCGTTAGACTTTTGATGTATTTGGGCTTGTAAGATGGAATGGTGGCTGTACCTTAAGTACTTTGAGCTATAATTTGAGAATCGACTTGTAAGTTGAATTTAGTAATGTTATTATTTGTGGTTTGGTTTGGAATGGTTATTTACGTTCACTTTCCAAGTGTTTTAATTACTCAAGTGATTGAGTCCTGACGAGAGCTAGGCTGACGGCCCGCTAAACCCTTTGGCACGCCTTAGGGTGAGGTGGGGCTGTCACAATGGCTTATCTCAGGATTCAATTATGGTAAGAAGATGGATTTGTAACTAATGTGTTAAGGTGAAAATGAGTTTAATTGGTGACCGATCCTTTGTTACTCTTGATTGACTTATTAATAAGATATGTGGATTTGTAGATCTATGTGAGGAAATTAGTCCTTTGACGTACGTGGGATATTATGGATACAAGGTTTACATGAGATAAGATGGATACGATGAAGTTAAAAGCTGTATCAATGATAAGAAATAAAAATGTGACTAAATGATGTATGGGAGTAACAGTTATTCGAGTTGTGGGAATCACCTTGGAAGCCCGGTCTTAATTTCTAAGAAAGATGAGAATTTAAGATTCATGCCCGGATTATTGGATTTGAATTATACTGCCGATTTGAGAGTGAATACCTTTACCATGCGATTATGAATTGATTGATTTAGTATAAGTAACGGAAGTTCTTTTAAGATGAAAATTTTATAAGAATATCGCCAATTGAAGATTAGCAAGGAAATGTGCCAAGAGTGTTATTATCGACCAATATGGACATATGGATTTATAGTGATGCCATAAGACTAACCACAGCATTTAAGCATTATTCGGACAGTATTATGGTAAATTTATTAAGGATACTATGGTACATTTACGATTCGAGGGGAGTATGAGCACACTTGAAGATAGTGTCGCAAACCTTGAGGAAATACTATTTGTAGGTTAAAATCCATGGAAGGAAAATTTTGGTGGAAACATAATTGAAATAAGGTGATCTTTGGGTATATGTGCACCTGGAGAGTCTTGAGTGTTGACCTCATGATAAGAGTTGAATTCATACCATTGTTGATGAAATGAGTGTTATTCTAGAAATGGAAAGATATCGAAGTCGAGGAGACGTTAGTTTATAAAGAACATCATGTGTAGAGTCATGGTAAGAATGTAAAGGATTTGAGGAACAAGTAATTCTTTTGGCTAAAGTTGGATGGAGAAATCATGGGATTAAGGAAGTAACCTGGAAAGTTGAAGAAGAGATCCAAGAGAATTGTCCAGAATGATTTGTAAGCGAGATACGAATTTCGAGGACGAAATTCTTTTAAGGGGGGAAGGATGTGAGGGTCTCAAAATTTGAATTTTATTTTAAAAATGCATAATAATATTTATATTATGTTTGTTTATTAAAATATGAGTGAATTTATGTTTTGAGTGATTAATTACTAATTTAGAGAATTTTTCAAGAATTATTTGCCGGTGTGTATGTTCGGCCAGTTTAAGCATTAATTTCTATTCCGAAGTGTGAATAGTGACTTTAAGTTGAAACCGAGCATATGTAGAGATATTATAGAGATATATTTAGGGTTGGACAGTGTCGGAATGAGATAAACAAGTGAAAGTTAGAGTGTCGCGCGTCGACGCTACAAAAAGTGGTCATTTGACCACTTTTCCGTAAATTAAGGAAGACCACACTTTTTGTCCTTAAAAAGCCTTGTTTCTTGCTTCCTTGCTTCATTCTTTTCAGCCACACTTGGGGCTTAGAGAGAGAGGGAGCAGCCGAACTTGAGAGAGAGAGAATAGAGAGATTTTGTCCAAGTCTTCTTCTTCTTCTTCTTCTTCCTCAATCTTGTGAAGCTTCAAGACTCCATTGAAGGCTTTGATCTTGTTCCTCTATTCCTTGTAGCAGCCGAGAGAGAGAGAGAGAAAAGGAGAGAGAGCCGTGAGTGAGAGAGAGAAAGGAAGAGGAAGAAAGTTTCACCTTATTTCTTTTTTCTTGGTCATGAAACGTGTGGAGGAAATCACCAAGAATCGAGTTAGATCCTAACTTAGCTCGAAGGATCTCGAGGTTTCAAAGCTTGGAACATCATCCGTGGGTGGAACTACGTTAGATCTTCCTTGATCTTGCTAGATCTGAAAAGATCTTGAGGTATAACCTTTAAAACTCTTAGCTTTAGCCTTATTAGTGTCAGATCTGTAGATTCTATGGTTAATTTTGCTAGAAATGCTTATGTATGGAGCATTTGAGTTGGGCTCTTGAATTCCCAACTTAGGTAATGGACTTGAGATGACTTTTAGGTAGCAGACTTGAGGACCTGATTGTGATTGTGTTTGTCGTTTAAGAGATGAGTGTATTTTATGGTTAAGAAGTAGCATTTGATGTTGAAAATTTCGAAGGAAAACAGTGAGGGCTGGCCGAACCTAAGCTTGGAAATTTTGACATTTGATTTCGAAATATTATGATGTTTCATGAAGAGATTTTGCCTAAATATATATGTATTATATTCGTTTATGAGTATGTGTTTAAATAGAGTTAAAATCTTGAACTTTAATGGTGAAAAGTGAAGTTTTCACTAAATTTTGGGGTAAATGTGTTATTTGGATAGATTCGAGGATTTGAAATATTTTACCTCTTTTTCTATGAATTTTTGTACATTCAGATTTGATGAATGATTTTTTAAAAATGTGTTAAAAACCTTGACTAAAGCTTTAGTGCTGGATTTAAACTCGAATGAGTGATTTTCGAGGTGAAGTACCTCACTTTATGTCTTTATATTAAGAAAATTAGAAGTTGCAAGAGAAAAGTACGTTGATAGAGTGGTTTGGTTAGTTGATGTCTCAGTTTGAAAATGGAAACTTTTAATATGATTTTCGACTTGAATGACTACTTTTCATTCGAGCAAAGTTAGAGGAATTTTGTGAAGAATTTCGATAAAATAAATGAATAAGTTATTTGAGTTAGTTTCGCTACTTGTGAGGTGAAACTTATTTCTCCCTTTTATTTGTTCATAGGAGGTGTGGAAGGCTTTGAAACCAAGCAAAATTTGGGATCCGAACCTTGATATTTTGGTGAGTTTCCATGCATGTTATTTGATTATGTGAATTTCATTTGGAATATGAATGATTAAGTGATTTGATGTGAAAATCTGATTTTGACCCATCAAATGGAGTAGTGTGTACTTTATCACATTTATTCCTATTTGAATGGTAAATTTTTGTAAAAGTGTTGTTGTGACATTTCAAGTATGTTTTGAACCTTTTGACTTTTGATATGATGTGAATTCTGTTTTGAAAATATGATGTGATGTGATGTATTTTGTAATTATTATTCTTAAGAATACTTAATCGCCTTGGTAAGTTATCGACTCGAGTCCTTGGGAAGGCCTAGGTCGAGGAGATTTAAGAACCTAGGGCTATGAGATAAATTGTGTGCTCTGGACTTGGCATATGGCCTTGTCCCTAATGGAGAGCAATACACAAATATATAAGTTTATGTGAGGTAGGAGGGCCCGTGCGGGGGTTTTGGTGGTGGAAGGAGTAAGTGGTTGTCTACTTGGTATGAAAGTTGACGAAGTGTCAACTACGTAATCTATGCACCAGTCTAGGAACGTGCTGCAGTTTCGAGGATCTTAGCCCCTGAGGGCTACCTGTATCCTACCTTTGTGTTGTTAATTGTTTTCCTTATTTGCTTATTTCAAATTATGAATTTTGAATGAGAATCTTATATATGTTATGTGCTTTGCATGCCTTTTTGGAACTCATTGGGCTTTTAGCTGATTATTTTCAATTTGTTTTCGTTAGCAGGGACTGAGAACCCAAGTGAAGGAACCAACCATTAGACTTAGGGTTCACTTTTGTATTTGGTATGACAAATTCAAAATGTGGTTTTAAGGGTTTTTGTATTGTGAGAATTTGAATGTATGATTAAGTACTTTGTATAATTTGGGATTATAAGTTTAGAACAATGTATTTGTGAGTTATCATTTGGTTTGATTTGAGAGTGGTATTTTTGTTTGGTATATCAGTGATCGTTGTGTGAGTGAGTCCTGGTAAGTGCCAGGCAGATGGCCCGCCAAACCCTTTGATACGCTTTAGGGGGAGGTGGAGTTGTCACAGTGATGTCCAATGGACAAACGGATGCTTCATCTATCCTTTATATGAATGTCAAATGAGCTCTTTTCTCTGTTGCAGCATTACACCAAAAAAAGATAAATGATGAACTTGTATGGGCGCGCGAGCTTGGTGGAGAGGTAGATTTTCAGTTGTTTGAGTAGGGGTTTTCAAATGTAGAATTGGTTGTCGAATTTTGCTAGAAAATTGGTAACAGGTTCAGTTCTTTGCTTTGCATTGTCATAGCTTCAAGTTTTTGAGCTTGAGTCTCGAGCCCACTCGAACATTTTAAGCTCGGCTCACTTTGAACTCGAGCTTCAGGTCAAGTTTGGCGAGCCGATCTCGAACACCATTTAAACCTCGAATTACTAGTCGAGTGCGCTCAAGCCTAGCTTGATTAGTGTCTGAGTCGAGTTCGATTATTTGCAACTTGGGTTCGACTCGACTCGTTTAACAGCACTAGGCACAAGTGGTAAACGGTTTGTGAATGCTACACGAGATCCAAAATTCGACTCTCACTGTGAACGCCAAGTTTAAACAGCCAAGGGTCAGACCTTGCCCCCAAATAAGAGTCAGACTCTGTGGGCGCAACCCGGGTCGAATCCACATTAGTTAGAGCAGTAGCTCCGGATATCGAGTGCTCAGAGCAAAAAAAAAATGGAAAAGTCTCTGCTTCATCCTTACAAAATGTCTCTGAGTCATGCCAAAAACTAAACATAACATGAAAGAAGAAACTCAGGATTGGTGCTAAGGTTATTTATTGTTAAGTCCTTAATTGTGCACATAATTTTTGGAGATTTCCTTTTTTATTATACCAAAATATTGTGTTAATTTCTTGATTCTACTCACATTTGGTTTTTGACACTGATTTTAGGTCATTGGAATTAAATGGAAGTTAAAAACGTAATTAAGTTGGAAATTCCAGAAGACATTGGCTGATAAGGAGTTGGCACGCTCTACTCTGATAGAAAGGATGGATGTCAAATTGTACTGGAATGGGCCCTACATGGAATCCCTGCTGACAAAACGAAATAGAGGCTAATTTTTAGAAACAAATTTGATTTCCTTTTTATTGTTAGGATTATTTGTTAGTATCCTAATTATAATAGGATTCTTATTCCTTTTACTTACTGGCTAGTCTTAATAGGAAAAGATAGACAAAGGACGGCAGACTTCAATTTTGATAGGTTTTGGAGACTTTTGGTTCTTGGCTGCGCACTTTATTTCGCCAAGGAACAAGAGTGCCGTTTCCTTCTTTCTCTTTTTTCAAGTAGAAATAAAAAAATTCCAAAAACATCTCTTGGCTGCAAATCTCCATGAGGAGTGGCTAATCCTTTCCGTCTAGTCGAAGGCTAATCAATCTTTGGTTCATCAACTCTGTAAGACTTAATTGAAGTATTTTTGTGTTTCGTTTGTTTACAAGCATTTGGATATTTCTTGATGTTTACGTTTATGATTATTTCTTACAATTAAATACCTGATCACTATTTAGTTGTGTGAATAATCTATCGTCATTTAGAACGCCAAATCTGTAATTGTTTAGTAGTTCTCGTATTTGTGACAAGTGACTTAATTCAGTAGTATAAGAAACTTTTGGATTACTGTCACGGAGGTATTCAATCTAGCTTAAACGACCCGATCTTGTGCATTTGTTGGTTAGAATTGATAGCCTTTCTAATTGTTAATGCTATCGTGGGCTAAATCTTAAAAGCTTGTTTAGGGTTGTCTATTGGGAAGAGAAGTAGTCACAGAGTTTGTTGTGGCTATTGACACAGTAAGGAATGGCAGATTGTCAGAATTTGTTGATAACCATAACCAGTTTATTTTTAAGCAATTGACTATCATTTAGCGTCAATGATCAGTTCGATGACACCAAAGTGAGATTAGGCCTTTGACTAGCGCATTTCTTTAATTCATTTAGTTTTAACTGAATTTTTTGAAATTGTTTAATTTTATTTGAATTGTTAACTAAGAATTGTTCAAACCCCCCATTCATTTATTTTTGATTCATAGAAAATAATTTTTCCAGTTCCCTAAGGAGACAACCCTACTTGTCACTTACACAAATTATTAATTTCTCAGTAGTCTACAATTCTGGTATATCGGATCAAGCAAACTCTTCGAAACCAGGGTGAATTAAGTAACCCATTGCACATCCAGAGTCCCTACTCCAGTACCTAGAATTGATTTCTGGTTACTTTCATTGGCAGTTAGGTTTTATTTATTTTTGTACAGGCTCGACACCTGTCAAATTTTGGTGCCGTTGCCGGGAACTAGTGCCTTAATTGATTTATTTCCTATGAAAAATTTGTTTTTACTTTATTTTTCATTTTACGCTGTTGCCAATTGCCCCGATCTTCTCGTGTAGGTAAACTATTGTACGTTCCTGAGATAGAGAAGACAGTTTGTGCACTGAGAAAAGAAACAAGGCAACAAGCAGAGGAATCATCTTCCTCCCCTGGACTGCAATTAGCAGTCGATTTTGTTGAATATTTTAGCAAACCCGAATGGGAGATTGAGACCATGGCTAACGAGAGGACCTTGAGAGAACTAGCTGTACCGGATTTAAATCAACAACCATTATGCATAACATATCCTAATTTAGATGCTGCATTCGAGTTAAAATCTGGATTGATTCACTTATTGCCTTCTTTTCATGGACTTCCAGGTGAAAATCCTCACAAGCACCTTAAGGAGTTTCACGTGGTATTCAACAATGAAACCCCAGGGAATCACTGAGGAGCAGATAAAATTAAGAGCCTTTCTATTCTACTTAGCTGATAAAGCTAAGGATTGACTCTATTATTTGCTTTCAGGATCAATCGCCACGTGAGCTGAAATGAAGCAGTAGTTTTTAGAGAAATTCTTTCCGGCTTCCCGAGCTGCAAGCATTATGAAGGATATCTGTGAAATTAGACAATTCAATGGAGAGACACTGCACGAGTATTGGGAGAGATTCAAGCAATTATGTGCCAGTTGTTCTCATCACCAAATTTCGGACCAGCTCCTCATCCAGTACTTCTATGAGGGACTAACTCCAACAGATAAAAAATTAATAGATGCTGCTAGTGGAGGCGCCTTAGTGAACAAAACGCCTAGCGAAGCAAGAAATCTGATCTCGAGCATGACTGCTAATGCCCAACAATTTGGAGAAAGACAGGATAACACATCCCGTAGGGTCAATGAGGTAAATACTTCTTCAATTGATTAAAGATTAGATTCCCTAACGTCTTTGGTAGAAAAATTGGTTATAGGCCAAGTACAGGAAGTGAAGACATGTGGAATTTGCTACAATTCAGGCCATTCAACTGACATGTGTCCCACACTCTAAGATGATTCGAATGAGCATGCCAATGCAGTTGGAGGATTTCCTGGACCACCTCAGAGGTGTTATGATCCTTATTCAAACAACTAAAATCCAAGGTGGAAGGATCATCCAAATTTTAGTTATGCAGCAAGGCCACCAGGATTTCAACAACAGCAATATTAGCCTAGACCTCTTGTTCAGCAACGACAACTAGCTCCTAAGCAAGGTACTTCTCTTGTGGAAATTGTTAAATCTTGAGCTACTAACATGCAGCAATTTCAACAGGAGAAGAGAACCATTATTCAAAATCTAGAGAATCAAATGAGAACCAGCATTCAAAATCTGGAGAATCAAGTGAGCTAGTTGGCCTCTATAGTTAATCGGTTGGAATCTAAAATTTCGGGGAAGCTATCTTCATAGACTATCGTTAACCTGAAACAAAATGCTAGTGCCATCATGTTAAGGAGTGGAAAACAATTGCCAGAGCCTAGCAAGAGAAAGTCCGAGCAAGAAATCGAGGAAGATACTGAAAAAGAGGAAGAGGCAACCCAACCTAAGGTTGCACAACCGCAAAAGTCTGGAGATGAGCCTTACACAATGGTGACACCTCCACCTCCATTTCCTAGTCACTTAGCAAAGGTCAAGAAAGAGGATCAGGAAAAGGAGATTCTGGAAAATTTTCGTAAGGTTGCGGTAAATATCCCTCTTTTAGATGAAATTAAGCAAATTCCTCGATATGCTAAATTTTTGAAAGAGTTATGCACTACTAAGAAAAAGTTGAAAGGAAATGAAAAAGTGCATATGGGAGAAAATGTGTCAGCAGTGCTACAGAAAAAGGTACCTCCTAAATGTAAGGACCCATGTATGTTTAACATTCCTTGCATGATAGGAAATGTTCAGATTGAGAAAGTCATGTTGGATTTGGGTGCTTCCATAAATGTTATGCCTCGTTCTATTTATAATTTGATGAATCTTGGACTTTAAAGGAGATGGGTGTAATAATTTAACTGGCTGATAGGTCAAATGCATATCCTGATGGTGTTTTGGAGGATATTTTGGTTCAAGTAGATAAATTGATTTTTCCTACAGATTTTTATGTACTTGACATGGGAGATGATAATTCTTCTAATCCACCTCCAATTTTGCTAGGAAGACCATTCTTGAGAACAGTTAGAACAAAAATTGATGTTTTTACTGGGATGTTGATAATGGAATTTGATGATAACATTATTAAATTTAATATTTATGATGCTATGAAGTATCCTAGTGAACCTCATTCGGTTTTTGTTATAGATGTCATTGACTCTTTGACGCAGCAAAATTTTGAACTTAATGATGATGATGCATTGAAGGTTGCATTCCCTTGTAATTTTGATCGACAGCATGTTCAGAATATAACAGGGAAGTTTGATTTTTCTTCTGAATTGCAGGAAGCAATTTTTGAATTGGACTCACTTAAACCACTAGTTTATGATGTGTCTTATATTGAATTGCCTTGTCTCATTCGAAACTTCTGCCATCCATTGTGCAGGTCCCGAAGCTGGAGTTAAAGCAATTGCCAAGTCATTTGAAATATGTGTTCCTTGGAGAAGGAGATACTCTTCCAGTGATAATTTCTTGTAAGCTAATTGCTTTGGAGGAGGAAAAATTAATTCGGGTGCTGAAGGATCATAAGGAGGCAATAGGATGGACTATAGCTGACATTAAAGGATTGAATCCAACCACGTGTATGCACAGAATCTTGTTGGAAGAGGGTGCTAAACCTATACTAGAGGCTTAACATAGGTTAAACCCACCATTGATGGAGGTAGTAAAGAAAGAAGTTTTAAAACTTCTTGACACAGGTATAATCTATCCAATTTCGGATAGTAAGTGGGTAAGTCCTGTACAAGTGGTCCCTAAAAAGACAGGAATAACTGTGGTTGAAAATTCCAATGGTGAGTTAGTTCCAACCCGAGTTCAAAATGGGTGGAGAGTTTGTACGGACTTTAGAAAGTTAAATGCACTAACTCGCAAGGACCATTTTTCCTTGCCCTTCATTGATCAAATGTGAGGCCCCACAACTTGTTAGATTTTCATACGTTCATTTCACTTTTATATTTCTTATTTCTTTCCTCTTCCCTACTGATGATAAATTTAGGTGCTTACATGTTTTATATGACACAAATTTAGAGAAAGAGGGATTTTGTATGAAAAGAATTATTTGTAGAAAACGTATTTGGAGATATTCATTACATACCCCTTATTATTTTGCCATTTGTTACATTCTTAACAAGCTATTTTGTTTGACCACAACCATTTTTTTTATAAATTAAACAAGTTTCTACTTTGTTCAAAATCAATACCAAAGAGGAAAGATTTTGTAAAGATGTGGTGGAAACTTCCATGTTTTTACATCTAGATTTTTAACCTTGCATGTTCATATTATGCATACAAATTGACTTATACGTGCGTACTTGCACTTTGTAAATCTAGAAATGTTTTCCTCCTTATTTTGATTAACTTTTGAATTTCATTTTATTTCTTTGATTCTTAAAGTTGAGGCATGTTGAATTTATAGAAAGTTATACTATATATGAATTTTAAACCCTCAAATTAAGTCTACCGTACGAGACCTAAATTTTCATGCATGAATTGCCATTTGATTCATTTAAGTGCATACAAATTTCTTTAGTGCATTAGTGACATGTTTTCCCCTAAGTGCATTCATTTCATTTGATTAGGTATACTTGATTAAGGATTGAACCCTAGAATTAGTGAGACCTGTTCTAAGGTTTAATTACTGGAAAAAAAATAGAGTTAGTGGTGTTAATTGGAGACTGTATGAAACTTAAGGAGTTAGAAGCAAATTGTGGGAGTTTTGTTGGAAACATGGACAAGAAGAAGCCATGTGTCAACACAAGATTCATTCTTGACCAATGACTTTCCCTCCAAGCTAATCTTAAAACTTCTCAAGACTTCTCATTTCTTCTTCTTCTCAACAAGAGGGCTGAGAGAGAGAGCAGAAAAAGGGGGGAAAATTTTCAGTTTTCTAGTCTTCATTCCTTGTTAGATTTGAGGGAAAATCAAAGGAAAAATCTTAGCTCGCACCATTAATCTTCAACTCAAGCAAGAGAGGAAAGAACTTGGAGGTTTTCTTGGGTGGAGTTTGTATTGGTTTGGAGGTTCACAAGAGGTACTCACCTCACTTGATTCTTACTTTTTCTTTATGGTTTTTACTGTGGATTTATGCATGATTGAAGTTGTAGATGTTGATTACATGATGATTAGTGAAGGTTTGCTTGATATGGCATGGATGACAACTTAGGGCTGGTTTGGTTCAAGTAGGAAGTTGGTGACTTTTCTTATGGAAATTCCTAGCTATAACTTGCTTTTTTTTTTGTGGTAATGAATGTTTGTGGTTGTGTATGGCTGGTGAGTTGATATTTAGAGGATTAGTTGGTTAGAGAGTTGGAAACCTTGAAGAAATATTTATACTTGCTGGCCGGCAGACAAGCTGAAATTTTCAGCTTTGATTTCACATGTTTCATGGTGAATTTTGGTTAAAATTTGCTCAACTAACCCTATGGGACTTTAACCTACAAGTATATGTTGGATTGGAGTAAAAATCTTGAGCTTAAGAAGGTTTAAATGGCACGTTGTTTTCTGTTTTTGGTGGCTGGACGAATTTCCAGCTGAGGTAGAATGAAGGGGCTGTTTTGCTTCAATTGTGTAATAAGGTGTGATAACAGGGGTTGATGTACTTGTTATGACCTTAAAACTAATGTGGATGATGAGTTTTGGGGAGTGAAATCAAATCATTTTGAAGTCACTCCGTTAGAAATGAAATTTCAGTCGAATTCCCTGATTTTCTGGTATTGATAGGAAATGAATTGGGAGATTAGCCATATACCATTGAAAAGCCCTATGAGTCTAGTTCCTAACGCCGCTAACAACACTCAATTTCAATTTTTCTACACCAAGTTATACCCATTTTCCCGGGAATGCACGTAGCCAACTGTTAAAGACGAATTTCCAGCTTTAACGCAAATTCCTTCCTTGGTCGAATCTTGATGTTTCTTGGGTCTTGCGGGCTCATTTCATTCCAAATATTATACTTGATTTGTGAATCTAGTAAACCTTCAACATCTCCTCGTTTTGTGACCTTGAGCCTTCCTAGAACTTCCTAGTTTAGAAGCATGAACTAGTTGCGTGTATTTGCACTTATTAAGTTGCTTTCTCTTACTTGGTTAAGTTAATGGTTGCATGCATTGTTTGTGCTTAGGATTCGAAGGTGATATCGAGGGTGATCAATGTGCGTACATTTGAGATTACTTGGTTTGTTTGGTGAGTGTTCCTCGCTTGTTTACATGAATACTTGAACTACATGAACTACATGAAACTGGAACTACGTGAACTACTTGGAATGTGAATAGTTTCTTGTTCCATGTAATACACCTTTGGGTTCCTGTGGTTGAGTCAAGTGTGTACTTTATCGCACTCGAACTCTCCCGTTTGACTTTCACTTGAAATTTGACCCGCTCGATTTGTGATTTGACTTCGTGTACTTTGATGTGAAAAGTTGTTCGGGTGATATCTCGTTGACTAATTTGATTCGTTTGTGGCTTGGTATACTTTGATGTGAAAAGTCGTTCGGATGATACCCCATCGACTAATTTGATTCGTTTGGGGCTCCAGATGCCCCAAAACCCCATTGGCAAGTCAATTGTATTGAGCCAACTGAGAGGTACTGGTCGAGAAAATTGTTGAACCATGGGTTATTATATTTGATCCTTTGGAATTTGGTATACTTGAGTATTACCTAAATTAGTTTCTTTGAGGTGTTCGGGCCCGGTAAGGGGGTGAACGGTGGACGGTTGTGGGGTAAAGTGGTGCTCTACGGACTTTGGTTCTTGATTTCAAAAGTTGACGGAGAGTCAATGGCTGTCTTATGATCAAGCTCTTGTGGAATTGGCTTTTGGAAGCCACCTGTATCCTTTTAAATTTACTTACTACTATACTTGTCTTATGTCTGCTTGTTAACTCGAGTAGTGTTCTCCTCATGAATACGATCTCCTAGTTGAGAGGCTCGAGTCGTGTTCTTTAACATGATCTTCTAGTTGAAAGGCTCAAGCAGTGCTCTCCTCATGAACTCGATCTCCTAGTTGAGAGGCTCGATGTATTTTGTACTTGGTTGTGATATTTGTTTCTTTATTTTACATTTTAAATGCGATATTTGACTACTTGAGTTCTCTTGTTTGTTAATGTGACTGCATGTTTTATTTGGGACCTCATTAAGCTTTAGCTTACCCCATTCTCTTTTGTTTTCCTTAGCAGGGTTGTGTATGAGGTCGGAGAGTTTGCTTGTGGTCTAAAAGTCTAGTGTGCTACCTTTTGTTTAAGTACCGATGTATTAGTGGACTTGTTCTATTTTGTAAGTTTAAAGTTGGTTGTAAACTTTAAGATTGAGATGTATTGTAAGCTTTATGTCCATGTAACTTGGAGTTTTACTTTGTTTTGAGGATGTGTGTAATTGGAATTTCAAATGACTTATGGAAATGTAAATTTTTGGTTATGTTATTATTTTGGAGTATTTGAATATAATTATTGAGGATTGGAATTTGTAATTATTTGATATCTGTAGTGAGTCCCGACAAGAGTTGGGCAGGTGGTCCGCTGAACCCTTTAGTTCGCCTTAGGGGAAAGTGGGGTCATCACATCAAATGCTTGAAAGATTGGGTGGAAAATCTCATTATTGTTGTCTTGACGGTTTTTCAGGTTTTCTTCAAATTCCTGTGGCTCCCAAAAACCAAGAGAAAACCACTTTCACCTGTCCTTTTGGTACATTCGCATATCGGAGGATGCCTTTTAGTCTTTGCAATGCCCCAACTACATTTCAAAGATGTATTGTTAGTATATTTTCTGACTATGTAGAGAATATCATAGAAGTGTTTATGGATGATTTTACTGTCTATGGTGATTCTTTCGATGATTGTTTGGCTAACCTCACTAAAGTCCTTCAAAGGTGCATTGAGACAAATCTTGTATTAAATTATGAGAAATGTCATTTCATGGTAGACCAAGGTATAATTTTAGGACATGTGGTATCTTCTAGAGGGATTGAGGTAGATAAAGCTAAGGTAGAGGTTATTAAGTGTTTACCTTACCCTGCAAGTGTGCGAGAGGTTCACTTTTTTCTTGGTCATGCAGGTTTCTACCGACACTTTATAAAAGATTTTTCGAAGATATCCCACCCTTTATGCGAACTGCTTAAGAAGGAGGTGGTCTTTAATTTTGATAAAACGTGTAAAGATGCATTTGATACACTTAAGGAGTCATTGACCTTAGCACCAGTTGTGCAACCACCCAATTGGAGTCTGCCTTTTAAAATAATGTGTGACGCAAGCACCTACGTTGTTGGTGCTGTACTTGGGCAGAGAGATAGGAGAGCAGCATATGTCATCTACTATGCCTCAAGGACATTAGACAGTTCTCAGTGCAATTATTCAACTACGGAAAATGAGCTTTTAGCAATAGTTTTTGTTTAGAAAAATTTTGTTCTTATTTACTTGGTACTAAAGTCATTGTCTATTATGATCATTCAGCGTTGAAATACTTACTCACAAAAAATGAGGCAAAACCAAGGCTCATAAGGTGGATTCTTTTACTACAAGAATTCAATTTGGAAATTCAAGACAAGAGAGGCGCTGAGAATTTGGTTGCAAACCACCTCAGTCGATTGGTCACAAGTGAAGAGCCCATGCCTTTACAAGATAACTTCCCAGATGAGCATCTCTTTGCCACTTAAATGATAATTCCCTAATATGCTGACATAGCTGATTATCTAGTTACTAGAGTGCTACCTAGTGATTTATCTAGAACTCAAAACGATAAGATCAAAAGTGATGCTAAATATTATGTGTAGGACGAGCCAAACTTGTGGAAATATTGTTCCGACCAAATAATTCGCAGGTGTGTCTCTGAAGATGAAATTCCCTCTATTCTATCTGTTTGTCACTCATATGCTTGTGGAGGAAATTATGGTCCTAAAAGAATTGCCCAAAAAGTGCTAGAATATGGTTTGTTTTGGCCTTCTGTGTTTCATGATTCGTATATGTTTTGTAAGTCTTGTAAAAATTGTCAAAAGACAGGTAACTTAGGACATAGAGATCAAATGCCTCTTGTTCCTACACTTGTTTGTGAAATATTTGATATATGGGGAATTGATTTTATGGGTCTGTTTCCTTCATCTTTTGGCAATGTTTACATCTTACTTGCTGTGGACTACGTTTCGAAATAGGTAGAAGCTAAGGCTACCCGAGCTGACAATTCTAAGGTTGTTGTAGATTTTGTCAAGTCCTACATTTTTGTCAGGTTTGGTACGCCGAAAGCCATCATTAGTGACCGTGGGAAGCACTTTTGTAATAGAGTGATTGAAGCTTTGATAAAGAAATATGGTGTAACCCATCGAGCTTCTACTTCTTATCATCCACAAACCGGTGGACAGGTTGAGATTTCCAATAAGGAAATAAAATCTATACTGGAAAAGACGGTGAATCCCAATCGAAAAGATTGGAGTTTGTGCCTTGATGATGCACTATGGGCCTATCGAATGGCTTACAAGACTCCAATAGGTATGTCTCATTATCATTTGGTTTTTGGTAAACCATGTCACCTTCCTATGGAATTGGAACATAGAGCCTATTAGGCGGTTAAACAGTGCAATATGCGGTTGGATGAGGTTGGAGAACAACGAAAGCTGCAATTGCAAGAATTGGAGGAAATTCGCAACAATGCCTACTAGAGTTCTCGCATTTATAAGGAGAAAACAAAAGCATTTCATGATGACAAGATTTCGAGGAAGAATTTTTCTATTGGTCAAAAAGTTCTACTCTTCCATTCTCGGCTTAAACTTTTTCCTGGTATATTGCGCTCTCGTTGGATAGGATATTTTATTGTCACTAATGTTTTTCTCCATGGTGCAATGGAAATACAAAGTCCTATAATTGACAAGATTTTCAAAGTTAATGGTCATCATCTCAAGCCTTTTTATGAAGGATTTCTAGCATATATTGTGGAGGAAATGACTCTCGAAGAGCCTGTCTATTGTGATTGAGAAATACCTTGGTCTACCCAAAGACGTTAAAGAAAGGTGCTACTTGGGAGGCAATCCAAGAATTTTGATTTTTTGTTATTTTGTATTTTTATTTCATTTTTTTGTGTGAAAGCTGAGCATTCTTTTTATTTTAATAGAAAAACTTGTGATTATAGGCTATGGGCGTGTTCTGTCGAATTTTTGTTAAATTAGGAATCATCGTCTGGGCAGAAGACTTTCAATGTTAAAGCGTGCCCACGCTCTACATCAAGTTTGCTCACTATCTTTCAAGATATTGGTCAGAAGACTTTCCACGTTAAAACGTGCCTATGCCTTGCATGAGAGAGGCTTCTGCCCGAAATTGAGCCAAAAAGGGGTCAAACCCTAATTCTTTTCTTTTCTTTTTCCTCTCTTTCTTTTTCTTCTTTCTTTCTTCTTCCGCCATCTTCTTTTTCTTTCTTCCTTTTTCTTTTTCTTCCTTTTATTTCTTCCTCGTCCGCCGTCCACATCGTTCCTGTTCGCTGCCACTTCTCGCTGTCCACTGCTCGTCACCGATGCTCGATGCTCATTCAGACTTCGCCCTGTCGCAAGGTCTAGCTACTACTGCTGCTAGAGGTCGGGCTTCCTTTCCGCTCGATGCTGCTTGCTCCGAAGTGTGAGACCAGCCGCTGCTCAACCGCTCGATACCGCTTGCTCCATCGCTTGCAGCGGCACGTCCTCTCCGCATCAACCACCATCGCTGCTGCTTTTGGAGTTCACCACCATCGCTGCCCACCCGCGAAGCTCGCCACCACCACTGTTCGCCAACTACCGCCCGCTGCTGCTACTACCGATCTACCCCATCTCTGCAACCCGAAGTTCAATCCATTGCCAGTCTGCTGGCTTGGCTCAACTAGTAGTCGTGAAAATTTCTGCTACTTCTTCTCCACCACCCACGCTGGTGGATTAAAGGTTATCTTCTAAATTTCTCCTAGTAGCTGAGGCCAGATTATTTATTGTGGTAGCTGAGGTTAGATATTGGGTTGCCGGTTCATCGTATGAGTTCATTGATACTTTTCTGAGTTTATTATACGTAGTTGATTGGTCTTGGTGGATTGACTTTGTGGTTTTCGACTTTTGGGATTTTGCTGGTTTATTGCTTTTGTGATTTTGTTGGGATTGAGTATGGCCAAGACTAATTTACTATCCAAGAAAAAGGGTAAAGCACCAGCTAAAACCCCTCAGCATGTCCAACCATCAAAACCAACAACAACTCCTTCCCGGACTAAAAAACGGTCCCGTTTGGGCTAGTTACAGGTTATTTGCCATATGACGCCAATGATTTAGGAGGTTCTCTTGATGGCTTTAATACCGAGCAACAGGCAAGAATCCAACAGATTCGTACTAGACTTTTTGCTGCTTGTAAATCTGTTCATAGCCCTACTGTAGCTTGATTAAAAATTTTTGGAGATTTGAATTGTTTCTTTTCCGCAATTGGTTGGGAGAAATTTCTGCCGGTTGATGCACCTACTTACATGGAGTTGTCCTGGGAATTTTATTCTACATTCCGTTTTGAGAGACCAGACAACTGTATTTTCACTACATCGGATGTGATCAAATTTTGATTGAGGGTGCATGAGATGAGTCAATCCATTAATGACTTTAATGTATTGTTGGGCTTTGTTGATGAAAATGATGTTACCTCCGCTGCACATCTCAATTGTGCGTGCGATTATACCAGGCCATTTGCTAGTGATTATAGTGACATTTGGAGGGAGTGGTCTATTGATAGGCAAGTATATAATTCTAGTAAGTCCAAGGCCTATTACCTTAAGGACCCCATTTTGAGATATGTTCAGAGGTTATTGGCTTTTACTTTTTTTGGATGTAAGGATACATCTGGTACTCTTACCAAGACTGAGTTTTATTTTTTGTGGTGTATGGTCAACAAAGAGAAGCTCAATTTCAGTTGTTGGTTAGCTTCTTAGATGCAAACTGTGATCAATAAGCCCAATAAGCCATTGATTTTAGGATCTATAATTACTTACTTGGCTACGCGGATGCATGACCTTAACCTAGGGATGGGTACCCGACTATATGTTGCTTGTCCGACCGAGCCTTTGGACTTAAATTGTTTAGAGAGAATGGGTGTCATTCGGCGTGTCAGCAATGAATACCAGTTTACACCACCTAGAGAGTCGGGGCCTTGGGTTCACATCTCTACTATGGATCCTACAGGTGCTGGTCATTCTACTGATACAGCAAGTCCTTCTGCATCTGCCCCATCATCATCATCTTTGGATACTCGACTCCAGAATTTGGAAGTGCAGCTTCAGGAATTTGATACTTGCCTGGCTAATATCGAGCTTCACACTTCCACCATGGCGCAGAACTTGGCTGCTTATTTTTCCTTTATGGGGTTCACACCACTTTCTCCCTCTCATCCATAGCCTTGCTATTCAAGGAAGTCCTCTGTTCTTTCTATTTGGCTTATTACATTGAGGACAATGTAGTGTTTAGGTGTGGGGGGGAGGAATACCTTTGCTGATAATTTTACTAGTTTTTCAAATTTTAGTTTCATTTTTTTCATTTTCATGTAGTTTCGATTTTAGTTTTCTTTCTTTCTTTTTCGTTTTCCATTTTTGAGTTTTTAGGCTTCTTGGACTTATGTGGTCGAGATACAATTATGAGTAGTATAATGTCACTAGCATGGAGATTCTATTTACTTGCAATTGATTTGAATGAGGGATGTTCTGGACATGACATATAGCCATTTGTGAGTTTTTGAGCTTCAATAGCACATTATTCAAAATTTGTTTTGAATTCTTTTGTGAGTGTAATTATCATACCTAATTAGATTATTCTAGAACTTTCTATGATATACATGTCGAGCTCACACTTGAATTCAATGCATGAACATGATAAGGGCAATTAGGTTTAACCCCATTAGCTTTTTTAAAGACCTGTCCTGAGTACATTTCCCCATAGTTGACCAAGTTTGGGGCCATAAAACTTTTTCTTTGTTTAACAACACACTTTATCACCTTTTAACCTCTTTGTTTTAGACCTCTTTGTTTGAATCCAGTGTCAAAGGAATACCATAATGTTCTTATATGGTGATATCACAAGTGAAGGAAGCTGATTATGTCTATAGCTTGCAAGTACTTTTATGTTCTTATGTTACAAAAAAAATAGAAAAGAGAAAAAAAATATTTGTGAAGCATTCGTGTAAATACATGTTGTGTTTTGATAGGGGGTCAACCCCTCTGTTATGTATGCACTTGCTATGATTGGGGAGTTATTGTCATTCTTTAGAGCTATTATGTGGATGTAAATGATATTTCAGTTCATGCAAAGGACGATTGGGTATTCTTTTGATATATGTAACCTAAATTACCTTTTTGTCCAACCCTTTACCCTAAGCCCTGTTGGAATTGATTCTAAGTTTTGATGATAACAAAACAAAATGATTTGGACTAATGTTTTATGTGAGAATTATGTTAGAACATGTCATTGATTCATTGGAAAAGAAAAGAAATCAATTTGAGATTAATTGAGAAGGTTTTAACTTATCGGACGCTTGAAAGTTAGTACCGGACGTCCGATAAAGATTGAGAACTCTTAGAAGAACTACTGTCGGACGCTCAAACTGAAGTACCGAACGTCCGATAGACAGGGGAAGTATCGGATACTCCTATCGGATGCATATCATCATCACCAGACGTCCGATCGAATTAAAGAGGAAATCCAAACTCTCTGACCAGCTTCGGACGCAGAATTCATCGGACGTAGAAAATTCATCGGCCATCCAATAGACTTTGAGAAGAACCTTTCGGACGATGGCACCGGACGTAAAAGAGTGTACCGGACGTCCGATACCTGCAATAGCTATTTTTCTAATAGCCATATTTTTGACCGTTGAAGAGGTTCTTGAGGCCATTTCTCACACTATAAATACCCACAAGTTCAAGAAGAATATAGACTTTTGCCTACATGAAATACAAGCTTACTAGTGAAGTATTTGGGTAGAAATATTCTTTGTTTGTTGTATAGGTGTGGAAAAAGTGGGGTTTGTGAGGTTACTCAATAGAAGGAATAAAACCTTGGTGAAGGTTGCCTCACTTGTAATAGTAGTTCTTAATTAGTTGAGTGAGCTTTCAATTGTCACTTGTTGAGGGTTAACTAGGATAGTTGTAAAACTCCTTGGCTCAACTAAAGGCTTTTAGGTTAAGGAAGGAGTGAACCTGTACAAGTTGGTTAGCTTCACCTTCAATTGAAGAAGCTATTAGTGGAGTGTATCCAAGTTTGGTGCAACTTGGAAATTTGGTTTGTATTTCTTTTTCTATCTCTTTTCATTATTACTCAATTGTAACATCTTTATTGTGCTTAATTTGACATATCTTTGTGCACACTTGAGAAATTATTTGTATTTGGTTTATTAGGTGAATTCTTGCATATTTACTTGTCTTGTTAAACTACCAAATTCACCCCCCGTTGGTTGCATTCGGGACCTACAAACCCCGTTACAACCAGTGTTGAAGACCCTTTGATTCTTGTATTTGAATTCATATTCAGTGGTGGAGATGTGATAAATTCGCAAGGTTATGGCAATGTCTTTCTATGGCGTTGATTTGAGTGTACATGTGTGAGGGCCTCAAAATTCTATTTTTATTGAAAAATAAATAATAATATTTATTTTATGTTTATTCACTAAAATGTGAGTGAATTTATGCTTTAAATTATTATTTATCAATTTATATGATTTTTCGAGAATTATTTGCCGGTGTTTGGTTTCGGCCAGATTAAGCGCCAATTTTTGTTCCGAAGTGTGAATAGTGACTTTAAGAGGAAATCGAGCATATGTAGAGATATTACAGAGATATATTTGAGATTGGATAGCGTCGGAATGAGATAAAATAGTGTAAGTTAGAGTGTCGTGCTCGACGCGACATAAAGTGGTCAAAAGACCACTTTTCCTTAAAATAGGGAGATGACACCTTTTTGTCTCCTTCAAGCCCCTTTTCTTGCTTCTTGTTCCTTCATTATTTTCAGCCACACTTGCGCTTAGAGAGAGAGAGGGCAGCCGGCCATAGAGAGAAAAAGAGAGAGAGTTGTGAAGTTCCTTCTACTTCATCTTCATCCTCAAGTTCGAAGACTCCATGAAAGGCTGCTTCATCCTCTTCCTTGGGCTGTTGTGAGAGAAAGGGAGAGAGAGAGGCTGGTCTGAGAGCCTTGAAGAGCAAAGAGAGAGAAAGCTCTTAACTTATTTCTTCCACCTTCATCTTCCTCAATTTTCTTGAAGCTGTGAGACTTTATCGGAGGGCTTTGGCTTGTTTCTCCTCCATCCTTGGCTGCCATGTGAGAGGGAGAGAGAGAGAGGGAGGTCCGAATTGGAGAGAAAGAAAAGAAAGAGGAAGAAAACTTCTCTTTGGTTGGCTACTCCTTGTTCTTGAGCTTCTTGTTGGAAATCACTATCAGGTCGAAGGATTTCGGGCAAAGGTCGAAGCTTTTGGTGTCTCTAAACTTGGAGGAATCTTTCTCGAAGAGGAGCTTACAAGATCTTGTTAGATCTTGATAGATCTAAAGGTATATCACTTGAATCTCTTAGATTTAACTCTAGTAGTGGTAAATCTTATAGATCTGTGGTTCATTTTGTTAAGAATGCTCATATATGGAACAATGAAATTGGGCTCTTGAAATCCCAACCTAGGTAGCGAACTTGAGGACTTGATTGTGGACATGATTGATATTCGTGAAATTAGTTCATTTTATGGTTAGAAAGTAGATCTTGATGTTGAAAAATGTGAAGGAAAATGGGTGAGATGGCCGAACCTATGCTTGGCATTTTTGACATTTGATTTTGAAATTTTATGATATTCTTGAAGAGGTTTCTACTTAAAAATATATATGTACATTTGTGAGTATGTGTTTGAGTAGAGTAAAGTCGTGAATTTTGAATGTCAAAGTGAAGCTTTTCATAGGCTTTTGGAATAAAAGTGATGTTTTGAAAGACTCGAGGGTTTTACAATATTTTGGTTAAATTCTAGGAATTTTGAAAATAAAGACTTGATAAGAATTGTTCTAAATTTGTGTTAAAGTTTTGACTAAGAGCAAGTGTTGAGTTAATTGTGAAAAGAATGCTTTTGAGGTAAGAAACCTCACTTAAATTCCACATGAAAGGGAATTTGAAAGTAGTGTTTGGGGAGTACATCTATGGAGTGTTATTTTGGAATGAAATAGTGATTTTTATAAAAGATCCACTTGAGTCATTGTACCGTGTGAAATGAATGCTTTTTCCTTAAGGGAATTTTGGGAAAATATTGATTGAATATAAGAAATGAAAGTGATTTGTTTAGTTAACGAGTGGGAATGTGAAACTCAACTATTGTTTTATTTGTTTAGGGGGTGTGGAAGGAAGTGAAATCTACCCTAACTTGGAAGCCGAACCTTACTACCTCGGTGAGTTTCAATGTATGTTATGTGTTTTGTGAATATGATTCGAAGTGTATTGGTCAAGTGATTTGAAGTGATTTTGGATTTTCAGATCGTTAAGTGGGGTAGTGTGTATTTCATTGCACTTACCTTTATTCAAAATAAAAGAAATTGTGAAAGTGTTTTGCAGTGTCCTATATGTGTGAGTATTCCAATCCGTTTATAAATAAATTATTTTACTATTATGTGAAAATGATTTGTGAAACGATTTGCTCGACTCATATTTGTAACGAAATGATTTGTTGAAATAAATTTGGATTATTTGAAAGACTGGGATTTCATGAGAAATATATTTGAACTGTTTTATGATTTGAACTACCATGTGAGTGTTTACTCCTTTTTGTGTGATTTCGGGAATTAAAAGAATAGCGTGTTATCTTGTGACTAATGTGACGTCGTTGGGCTGAACACCCTCGACTAGTTTCAGTGAATTATTGTGACGTCGTTGGGCGAAGTCCCTCGACTAGTTTCAGTGAAATATTGTGATGTCGTTGGGCGAAGTCCCTCGACTAGTCTACATCGTTGGGCGAAGTCCCTCAAGTAGTTTCAGAGAAGTATTGTGACGTCGTTGGGCGAAGTCACTCGACTAGTATGTGACGTCGTAGGGTGAATACCCTTGACTAGTTTCATGAAATAAAGTGATGTCGTAGGGTGGGTACTCTCGACTAGTTTGTGATGTCTTGGGCGAAATCCCTCGACTAGTCTACTTTGATGGGCAATGTTGCTCGAGTAGTTCATATGAGCAACATCCATTTAAGTGTCTATCTACTTGATTTAAATTGTATACTTGAAATATGATTTGAACTATTTTACATGAATTGTAAACCTTTTTGGAACTCACTGGGCTTTTTAGCTCACTCTTTCCAAATTGTTTTTCTTAACAGGGACTGAGAACCCAAGTGAAGGAGCTAACCTTTAGAGTTAGGATTTGCTTTCGTATTGGTGTGACAAACTTGGATTGTGATTTTGAGAGCTTTTGTATTATGAGAATTTGAATATTTGATAAATATTTTATGTAATTTGGGGATTGTAAGAATAGTGTAATATATTTGTAAATTTATTGTTGGGTTAGATTTGTGTTTGGATTGTTAGTTTGGCATTTTAGTGATATTTATGTAAGTGAGTCCTGACGAGAGCTAGGCAGACGGTTCACGGATACCTTAGGGTACGTCCTAGGGAGAAGTGGGGCTGTCACAACATGTCCCTCTTAAACATCTTGAGTGCTGAGTGCATATACTATTATCCATGTGAGAATTTGTCAAGTCTTGAACATCCTAACTTCGATGAAATTGTTAAGGAAATGTGGAGTATTTGTGTTAGTCTATTATGCTATTCTACGATTGTCATCTTGATTTTGAGTTTTGGATTGGTGAATGCTTGAGGGCAAGCATTGTCTTGGTGTGGGGGAATTTGTTAAGTCCTTAATTGTGCACATAATTATGGAGATTTCCCTTTTTATTATGCCAAAATATTGTGTTAGTTGCTTGATTCTACTCATAGTTGGTTTTTGATACTGATTTTAGGTCATTGGAATTAAATGGAAGTTAAAAGCGTAATTAAGTTGGAAATTCCAGAAGACGTTGGCTGATAAGGCGCGGGCACGCTCTACTCTGATAGAAAGGATAGATGTCAAATTGTATTGGAATAGGCTCCACATGGAATCCCTACTGACAAAACGAATTCACGTCTCTATTGGAAATAGAGGATGATTTTTAGGAACAAATTTGATTTCCTTTTTATTGTTAGGATTATTTGTTAGTATCCTAATTATAATAGGATTCTCATTCCTTTTACTTACTGGCTAGTATTAATAGGAAAAGAAAGACAAAGGATGGCAAACTTCAATTTTGATAGGTGTTGGAGACTTTCGTTGGAGACTTTTGGTTCTTGGCTGCGGACTTTATTTCGCCAAGGAACAAGAGTGCCGTTTCCTTCTTTCTCTTTTTGTCAAGTAGAAATAAAAAAATTCCAAAAACATCTCTTGGCTGCAAATCTCCATGAGTGGCTAATTTCTTCCGTCTAGTTGAAGCCTAATCGATCTTTGATTCATCAACTCTGTAAGACTTAATTGACGTATTTTTGTATTTCGTTTGTTTACAAGTATTTGGATATTTTCTGATGTTCATGTTTATGATTATTTCTTACAATTAAACACCTGATCACTATTTAGTTGTGTGAATAATCTATTGTCATCTAGAACGCCAAATCCGTAATTGTTTGGTAGTTCTAGTATTTGTGACAAGTGACTTAATTCAGTAGTATAAGAAACTTTTGGGTTACTGTCACGGAGGTATTCAATCTAGTTTAAATGAACCGAGCTTGTGTGTTTGTTGGTTAGAATTGGTAGCCTTTCTAATTGTTAATGCTGTCGGTGGGCTAAATCTTAAGAGCTTGTTTAGGGTTGTCTATTGGCAAGAGAAGTAGTCATAGAGCTTGTTGTGGCTATTGACACAGTAAGGATGGGCAGGTTGTCAGAGCTTGTTGACAACCATAACCAGTTCATTTGTAAGCAATTGACTACCATTTAGCATCAATGATCAGTTCGATGACACCAAAGTGAGATTAGGCCTTTGACTAGCGCATTTCTTTAATTGATTTAGTTTTAATTGAATTTTGTGATATTGTTTAATTTTATTTGAATTGTTAACTAGGAATTGTTCAAACCCCCCCCCCCCCATTCATTTATTTTTGATTCATAGAAAATAATTCTTTCAGTTCCCTGAGGAGACGACCCTACTTGCCACTTACACAAATTAATAATTTCTCATTAGTCTACAATTCTATCGGATCAAGTAAACTCTTCATAACCAGAGTGAATTAAGTAACCCATTGCACATCCATAGTCCCTGCTCCAATACCTAGAATTGATTTCTGGTTACTTTCATTGGCAGTTCGGTTTTATTTATTTTTGTACAGGCTCGACACCTATCATTTTTCACATCCTTAATAAACATCCTTAAAGCTTCGGGAGTATAAAATGACGAAACTTGGAGATCATAATCTCTAGCAAAAGAACGCATGCATCATATCAATTTTTGGACAAGATTCCTGACATTAACTTATAAAACATGAGAAGCAAGAAATGGAAATCATTTATATTTCCTAGCTCTATGGAGTATGGACTGCCGAACTGAAAATCAAGGACCACACCTCTTTGATGATTTTGTCTCCGATACTGCACCTGAATGGCGCATCCGGTTTTCCTCAAATCTTTTAGGCAGGTCACGAAGGTCTGGAGGCCGATGATTTCCGTCCTCTCTTGGTGTGTAGTAAGCAGAAGGTGGCTCCTCCCGAATGAAATAACACCTATTCTTTAGCTGTCGTTTAATTTCATCAGGTAAATCCAACTGCCCCCACCAACTTTCTTGGCATTCAATCTTTCGTAAATGCTTTGCATTGTACATCCCAATTGACCAAGTATTTAGCTTGGAGCAATCAATGATCTCTATTTTCTGTAAGGAACGCCAATCTAATGAGTCATTCTTACATATGGTCACCAGATGTGGAAGATTCACAAGCGCTACAGAGTCTCCAATTCTGGCAAGAAGCCAGTAAGGTTATGTACTTCTCCAGTGGGCAGTGCTTCATCGGTTTCGATCACCTCTTCAATCCGAGAGCACTCTTGAATTTTTACGTGCTGGAGATTTATTAAACTTTCAAGCATTCCAAGTGAGATAAGCTTCTTCAACTTGGGACACTTGTGAACTGTTAAGATTGCCAAATTGGAGAAGCTTTTAGGCCCCGCAGATCCATCCAGGATGCAGCAGAAGCTCTTGAGATTAACCAGATGTAGTTTATCAAGGAACGGAAAAACATTCCTAGCTGCATCGGAGCCACAACTGACGATGGAGCTGATCTGATGGCAACTTTCGACAACACATACTTCCAATGATTCGATGCAATCGCTAGAGATGCCTGATAAATTTTGAATTCCTTGATTCCCAATCAATTCCAGTGAACTCGACTGCCTGAGAACCTTTTGGATAGTATCACAAAAGTCAACTTGATTTGAGATAAACTTCAAATTTCGTTCGACCGTGTATCCATAATTAATTAGCCTCAAATTATGGTTTTCTATGGAGTTTGCCCAGACTGAGATCTGGAATGCTCTAAAACTGTTATTTTTACAAGGTGTGTTCTCCTTATTCCAGGAGGTGCTGTTGGCTATGAAAGCAGTGAGATTTTCTACAGCTGCAGAAAAACAGCGCTGTCAAACTTTCCAATCGAACAATCTCCTCAATAACTCTTCCAACACTAGTACGATTCCAGCTTTTTTCTCTAGGATCCACCATAATGGTTAGCTCTTCAAGCCGATGGAGGTTTCCAATTATGCCAGGAGGGACTATCCACCCTGTTTGCTGATTACCCTCATTAGGATTGTGATGTTTTCCATTAACCCTTGGCTTCTCAGGATTGTAAACAAATGAAACTCTAAGACACCTCAGGCTGACCAGCTGTGCAATTTGAATTGGCAAGCTCTTCATCCCCGTGTCTCGGATGTCAAGAATCTCCAGATTTTTAAGTTCTGTAATACCTTCTGATAGTGTCACCAAATCCTGACATTCATTGAGATACAATCTTGGTTCAAAGTCGTGGTCGCGACCTGTACCGTTCCACATCGGACTCGGCATATCGGTCGCGGTCTCGGCAGATGCATATTTTAAATCATTTCATTATTCTAAATTGTAAATGATCATTCAAAATATAAAAAAAATATGCAAAAAAAAAAAAAAAATCAACAAGAAAATGAGTAAAAGAAAATCTCTAAGATATACTATTTTTACGTTATTAAAAATAATAAATATCTTAAAACATTGAATGAGGTTTTTTTGGATAGGAAATTATTTACCAATGCTCTCAGGTTGACTAAGTTGATGATGGATGGAGGTAGTGACCGTACTTTTGTCAAATACAGATCCAGGACTCTTAACTCAACCATACTAACGAAGAAGGAATCATGAATTTCCACTAGTTCTTTGTTCCTCTGAAGCAATAATGTTGTGCCAGTCGGACAGCTGGGGATTTGTGGTAAAGATTTGAGTTTGTTGCAGTAGAGAGATTCTTTTTGTATTTCTCCATTCTTCCATTTCAGGAGGACTATCAAGCTCTTCTTTCGCTCTCACCAGCTGGCTGAAGCCTCCTCCTTGTGGGTAAGAGAATCTTAGAGTCATTGTCCTAAACGGAAGAGGCATGGTAATAGAATTTGCCTTTGAAGACCACTCAAATAAGCATGCTTCTGTAAGATCTTCCAAAACTGTCTGTCCTCTGTCTCTTGATGCTCTTAACTTTTGGCCGTTACTTGCACCTCCAGCAAGATGATTGTCAGCAATGAATTGCTCAGATCTCCAACACTGCACTAGGTAGTCTTTATCAATTTCATAACCCTTAGGGAACAGTGCTCCATAAAGTAAGCATTTCTTCCTATCATCAGGAAGTCTGTCATATGAAAAATTGAATGCTTTAAAGAGTTCCTTCACGTGCTCCTTTTGGAATTGATCATCTGGGGATTGCAGTGCTCATAATGCACCAGGCCAAGCACACTCAGGCTCATCTTGTAATTGTGCTGCAATAGCTCTGATCGCCAGCAGCAGACCACCTAACTCTTTAACAATCCACCTGGCTGTTTCTTTGATGCGTGGACGATCTGCAATCTCACCTACAATGTCCCGAAACAATTTCCATGCATCATCATTTGATTACCCGATCCATATCCATCCTCTTACAATTGAACTTCTCCCGTGATGCAATGACTAGTTTTCCGTTCCTATTGTGTATCCCGACTTTATCTAAATTGATATTGGTTGGAACCTGATCAAGCAGTAGTAAGTATTTCTTTTTCTCCAGGGCCTTGAATATTTTATCTGCAACTTGCTCTGTCCTATCCCTGGATTGAACAGCTAGCTGTAACCTATCTAAAATGTCTGATTGAATCTTCTTCAGAGTATCTTCTTCCACAACTGTGTTACCCAGATAACGATCTCGAACATGCTCGATTCATTTGCTTTGTCATGCAGGCGTTTTAAGATGGTGCTTTTTCTTACTCCTGCCATTCCCCATATGCCAATCCTTCTCACCTCATCATCTGCCAGCAACTTCAGCAGCTTTTCTACCATCTCAGCATGTGATAGAGGGATATCATCTTCAACTCCAGAATCCTTTTTTTCACAGTCTCGAGTTTCTTCTCCCTCAATGCATTCCGCAAGTCCATCTGGACTTTCAAGGCTTTCAGCTCCTCTGTTTTCTCCACTAGTTTTTCACTGAGCTTTAAAAGCTTAAAGAACGGACACATCCCACAAAGGCACTTATGGATATCTTCATATTTTCTTTTCAGTTCTTGGACTTCTCTTTCCCTCTTCTCTACCAACTTAAGCCAAGCATTGGCTATTTCGGTTGGCTCCTTATCAATACTGTTCCTTGTAATTACTTCCTCCAATGTTGATTTGGTAGCATGAACCAATTTCTCTTCATCTTCGAGTTTATCAAAGTTCTCCTTCATCTTCTTCACTTTATCATATTTGTCTTTCAAACACTTGTATGCATCTTTACCTAATTGAACACAAGACGTTGTTACGGTCCCAACTACGGCTGCTGTGGTAGCTGGCATCCTGAAAAACCAACTGTTAGAAGGCCGAATTCATTCTAGAGTTAGGCATAAATTTTGAGTTGAAACAGCCACATTATTAGGCAAAAATTTAGGGTAAATATTTACCTTTTGGTTACCTGTAATTTGTTGCTTTACCACATAATTTCCCTGCAGTTTAGAAGTTTATACATATTCTTCTCATGATTTAGGTTAAAGTGTCACCATTATTTTTTTCATTAAAACTATCAATCAATATTAAAATGTCAAAATCAAATTCATTTTTTCACTACTTCTTCTTCTTCTTTTTTCCAAATACAAAAAAGAAGAAAGGGAAACAAAAAGCACATACATAATAAATAGAAATTTTTAAATCTTTAATGATCGCAAATATTATTTTAGGTTTTTAAACCACATCTTTAATGGTATTTTCTGTTTCTTATTAATTTTTTTTATCTCCATTTCTTTTTTCTTATATTTGAAAAAACATTAAAATTTATTAAGATTTAGTAGGCTAAAGTACAAATTTTTAAAATCATCTTTTATCTTCCTAAAGGAAGAAGGGGGAGGGGGGAAGTAGTAAAAAGGTAAAATTATCAATTTATTAATTTGACTTTGACTTTTTAATAATAACCATTAATTTTTGGTTAATCTTATATACACTGACATTATGTATACTAACACCATTGGATGCATGCCATATATGCAAAAAAATGAAGTTTAAATTCAAATCAGACTAATTGACATACATCTAAGGGTACGAGTGTACATAGTATTGGTGGGTGTCAAACCTCCAAAAATAAAATACCTACTCTAAGAATATAAATTCAAGTATAATGGAGAATAGGGTCGTATCCTCAGGGACTGGGTGATTTATTTTCTACAGAGAAATAGGGGGGTTTTGGAAAAGATAGCAAATAATTAAAGATGCAAAAATACTGTAATTCTAATTAGACAAGAATGCAATAAATTGACACAATCTAGTCAAGGAATGAATCTTGGCACCGGTGCACACAACTGATCATAGATACACACAAATATTCACATGTTCATGAATAAATTGGTTATAGTGTTCAAGCGACGCGCCCAACCACCAATCTTTCCTTAATTTTATAGTAGCCCAGAGACGCTCATAGACTACCTTCTTGTGAACTAGACAACCCTAGAGACGCTCATAGGATTTAATGTAGTCACAACATTAGGAAATAGAAAGACCCAATTTTAGATGGTAAACACACATGCGGGTTTACTTAGGCTAGATTAATTATCCCCACGATACAAATTAGACCACTTGCGGTGGTGAAACTGTCTGGTTTGCCATAATTAGGTTGCTTAAAGGCGGCCAACACCCTAATTGACTATATATTATTTAGATAATTGAACAACAGGCCTAATTATCCAATAAACCCAAATAATAATTAATTGAAAATAGAGAATAATTAAATACCCATGAACATATAAATTAAAATTAATAATCAAAACGATCTCACAGTTATGGTGCCCCGAGCCTTGATTATTCCTCAACTAGAAGAGAAGATTAGCCACGCCTAGACATCTTTTCCATGCAACTCGTGAATGTCATGCAGCTTGAATGGAAGTTAAAGCAACTAACGGAACTCCTCAATTCAATAAGGCAAAATTGCTGGAGAGAAAAACGAAAACCAACAAATAACTACTAGTCTATTGTATAAACCTCTAGCGGCTGAGAAGAAAACAAAAGCAAGACAACTATCAATTAAATATCTAGACTAAGTGCAACAAGGAAGAAAACAACGGAAGGGCCAAAAACGAGAGAAACTAAAAGCAATCTGATCTATTGTTCTTGTCTCTGGCGGCGGAAAAAGCAAAGCAAGAAACTACTAAAAACTATCCTAGGCTCCGCATTCTTTTAAACAAGGAATAAAAGATCATATATATGCTAGTCACTTCTGTTGCCTTCCGGAAGTCAGTAAATGTTTCTTTCCCAAACGGACTTGGACTTCCCACACAATAAGGAAAGCACCTTAAGCCTCCACGTGAATTTCAAAGTTGCACAGGGTCTATTCCTCTGTTCCCGCTGCCCACGTTCCTAAAAGAACGACACTTTCCTACAATTGCTTTCCAATAAATTCTCCACAAATATCAGCACAAGGCCCAGGAATTCAGCTCCTCAAATCGCCAACTCTGCCCTGCTTCCCCTTCTCTGGCACAGGCACGCCTTGAAATTAAAAGTCTTCTGAAATTTGCCAATAAACACCAATTTTCACACCAAAGGCCTGCAAATGCCACAGAAACACTTTATCAGCAGTAACCCTATTCCTTATGCAATAAATGATAGAAACTTAGTCCAAATAGCCTCAATTAAAATGTATAAATATCTCCCTATCAAATTCCCCTACACCCAGACAATGCTTGTCCTCAAGCATTCACTATCACACCCAAGATGACAAGTATTTCATAGCACAATAAACTAACACGAGTATCAAATCTTCTCAACAACTTCATCAAAATTTGGATGCAGAAGATTCAACTCTCACATGGATATCAGTGTATCTCTCATCACTCAAAAGTGTTTAAAGGGACATATATGCTCAGATCAACAACATGGAAAGATATTACCATAGGCTTGCTAATATATCATATCTCCACCACTCAAAATGAATTCAATACAAAAGGCAAAGGGTCTTTAACAAGGGGTATAATGAGGTTTAGGTAAAGGGTTGGATAAAAAAGGAAAATTTAGGTTAAACACATCAAAGGAAATACCAACAACCCATTGCATGAATTCACATACTTTTCTTCATTTAGATGATTTTTCCAAGACATACCCATAAAATTTTCCCCAAAATTAGCAAGTGCTAGAACAACCAAGGCTTGGCCCAACTATTAAAACACAACACACGTTTACAATAATACTTCAGAACTCTTGTTTTTTTTTCTTTTTCTTCCTTCTTCTTTTTTTTTTCTTCTTTTTCCTTTTTTTTTACTTTTCTTTTTTTCCTTTTTTCTTTTTTTTTTCTTTTTCTTTTTGAATTTTTTTTTCAACAAGACATAAGTATTATTGAAACATAAACACACTTGTTAACTTCAACCACACCATTGCACCACTAATTGAAATCATCATGCAATGGAATTAAGGCATTCCTTTGACACAGGATTCAAAACAAAGAGGGTTTGAACAAAAAAATGGATAAAGGGTAATTCAAAGGGTTTTTAAACAATGAAAAGGCTTAGGCTCAAACATGGTCAACTAAGGAAAAATATAATTGGGACAGGTCTTTAGAAAGTCAAAAGGGGTAAACCTATGTGCCCTTATCATTTTCATGCATCAAATTCAACAATGTGGTCTCGACATGCATAACAAAGCAAGTTCTAGAATAATCTAACCATGTGCGATATCACTCAATGAAAGAAATTAGAGCAATTTATGAATGAAATGCTCATTAGGCTCAAAAGCTCACCAATCACTAAAAATTTGTCAAATCTTATACATCCATCAATTGAATCAATTGCAAAAAGAATATAATACTCATGCTAGCAAAAATTTCACTAATCATACTTGCATCTTTCTTACTTTTCACAACAAAACAAAATCCAAAGAAATTGCAAAAAGTTGTGAAAAACTAATTTTTTTTTTTAAAAACACACATCTAAGAAAATATCCTCTCCCCCATACCTAAATCAGACATTGTCCTCAATGGATGAAAATAAAAAGTAAAAGGAAAATAAGAGGACTCCCCTGATTAGATAATGAAGCACCGGAGGAGGTTGAAGGATGAAAATGCTTGAGTTGATCTCCAATCATCAATGACATTTGGAGCACAGGAGACCCGAGAGTCACAGTAGACAATGAATACAGATACTAGATGCTGCAAGAAATAAGATAAAAAGAAGTAGAATAAAAGAGGGAATTTTTTTTTTTTAGGTGTACACCCTATCCGTTGTAAGGCGTGGGCACGCTTTAGAAGCATGAGTCTTCTGCCCATCGCTCCCTTGCACTGATGTGAGATGAGCCTGTAAGGCGTGGGCACACCTTGCAAGCCAAAGTCTTCTGATTCTCATCCAGACTTGAGCATCGACATCTTAGGCGTGGGCCGCAGATAAGCGAAGTCTTGATCATCATCTCTTTGCATTGCCTTTAGGCAGACTCTCGGCGCATGAGAAGCTGAAGTCTTCTGCCCACTACCACTACAACATATTCAAAGATAACTGAAGAAGAAAAAAAAAACTATTAATAAAGGAAAACCTAAAAATAAGAAGAACGAAAAATTAAATCCTTGGGTTGCCTCCCAAGCAGCGCCTTTCTTTAATGTCTTTGGCTAGACATTTTCATGCTTGGTCATGGAGGATAAAATCGTATAGCTCTTTTCATTACATCGTTCTCATGCTCATGATATTTATCATAAATAGAGAAATCTTTACGCACATGAGCTACTTTCTTCTTTTGACTAGCGGATGGCTGCAAACATGCAAGTAATGCTTTCAATTCTTTATTTACTCCTTCATCACAATCAATTAATAATCTAATAGTCTTTGCAACTCCTAACTTATCTCTACCATGAATTTCTGGTATAACAAAATCAATCTCACCAACAGAAACTATAGAATGAGAGATAAGAGTTAGGGATGAAGGAGATGTCACCACAGTTGGCATTTCATCATTGGACTTTTTGACCGGAGAGACTAGAGGTTGGGATCCCATTGTTTCTTCCTCAACTTTTTCTTCAACCACAGACTTAGATTCTTCCCTTTGAATTTCTTGCCATTCGTCACCACTTCTCAAGGTAATTGCACTCATATTTGGTTCAGAATTGACAAGGGTCTCTGAGTGCAATGTTTCAGAATTCTGAGACATCAATTGGCTCATAGTAGATGCCAATAGACACATTTGATTCTTCAAATTATGAATGCTTGTCTTTGTTTCTAGTTGAAACTGAGCAGTGGTTTGTTGGAACTGAACAGTGGTTTGTTGGAGTTGAGCAATGCTTGTGGCCAAACTCTTAACAAGATCTTCTAAAGAACTCCCCCCACTAGAGAATGAGGATTGAGATGTTGGACTCATTTCATAGTTATAGTTGGGGTAATCCCACCATCCTTGACCACACACATTTGAATAAGTATCAAACATTGGTGTTTGATAAGTATCAAAATTTGGTGGAGATGGATTTTGGAATACTCCAACATCACCAATTGGATCATCCACGTCAACTTGAAGTAGCAGGCACCTGTCAGTCAGATGATCCAACTGACAAATTTTACAAGTGTTGACTTGTGGTTTCTGCTCATCACTCAATTGTTGCATAGGAAAAGCCAGATTATTTGAATAAGGATCACTAAGACAATAACTCTCATTAACCCAATTAGGAACGAAGTCCAATCTATCACCAAAACATTGAAAATTAGTAGCTATCAACTAGTAAGAAAAATAGAGGAGAAATAAAGGAGAAAAAAAATTTTGAGAAAATAATTCAAGTACCAGTCCCCGGCAACGGCGCCAAAATTTGGTAGGTGTCAAACCTCCAAAAATAAAATACCTACTCTAAGAATATAAATTCAAGTATAATGGAGAGTAGGGTCATATCCTCAGGGACTGGGTGATTTATTTTCTATAGAAAAATAGGGGGGTTTTGGAAAAGATAGCAAATAATTAAAGATGCAAAAATACTGTAATTCTAATTAGACAAGAATGCAATAAATTGACACAATCTAGTCAAGGAATGAATCTTGGCACCGGTGCACACAACTGATCATAGATACACACAAATATTCCCATGTTCATGAATAAATTGGTTATAGTGTTCAAGCGACGCGCCCAACCACCAATCTTTCCTTAATTTTATAGTAGCCCAGAGACGCTCATAGACTACCCTCTTATGAACTAGACAACCCTAGAGACGCTCATAGGATTTAATGTAGTCACAACATTAGGAAATAGAAAGACCCAATTCTAGATGGTAAACACACATGCGGGTTTACTTAGGCTAGATTAATTATCCCCGCGATACAAATTAGACCACTTGCGAGGCGGTGAAACTGTCTCGTTTGCCACTAATTAGGTTGCTTAAAGGCGACGCGCCAACACCCTAATTGACTATATATTATTTAGATAATTGAACAACAGGCCTAATTATCCAATAAACCAAAATAATAATTAATTGAAAATAGAGAATAATTAAATACCCATAAACATATAAATTAAAATTAATAATCAAAACGATCTCACAGTTATGGTGCCCCGAGCCTTGATTATTCCTCAACTAGAAGAGAAGATTAGCCACGCCTAGACATCTTTTCCATGCAACTCGTGAATGTCATGCAGCTTGAATGGAAGTTAAAGCAACTAACGGAACTCCTCAATTCAATAAGGCAAAATTGCTAGAGAGAAAAACAAACACCAACAAATAACTACTAGTCTATTGTATAAACCTCTAGCGGCTGAGAAGAAAACAAAAACAAGACACCTATCAATTAAATATCTAGACTAAGTGCAACAAGGAAGAAAACGACGGAAGGGCCAAAAACGAGAGAAACTAAAAGCAATCTAATCTATTGTTCTTGTCTTTGGCGGCGGAAAAAGCAAAGCAAGAAACTACTAAAAACTATCCTAGGCTCCTGATAGGATTTTTCTTTACTCCACAAATCTTCAAAAACCTTTATAACCCTATATTACAGCAAGTATACGGATCGTTTATTGAGTATAGGGGAATAAGGTGTCGATCCCACGAGGAAGAGTGTCAAGTACCGGTGATTTTCAAATTCCTCTATTATTTAGACTGTCACAACAAAGATATAAAGGGAGAAGGCAGTAAACCGTCCTTAGGTAGCAGGATTAAGCAAATAAAACTGACCGCTAGGTGTCGAAGACATCCAATTGGCGGTAGAAAGGAAATAACAAGAAAGCAAGTAAAGAGTTAAGATCCTAGAGCTTAAGAATCCCTTGTTAAGTTAGATTAGAAGTTAGTCAAGTTTATTATGTCCTTTCTCCAATGATGTGCTAAGGTATAACTTCTTTTTGTATGCCATCACTTTCGTCAATGGTCATGTGTAGTGCAAGCTCTCATTTAAGATGAGTAAGTCATTCGGAATCGCTTTCGCCAATTCCTTAACTCCTTGGAATCTTCCTTGACCTATTTTCATAGAGAAAAGAGAGAAACAAGATAAATAAACTCAATGAAGTTATAGTATAAAACCAAAACCAACCAACTGTATTCACTACTTTCGTGAGAATATAAGTTAGTGTTTAAGAACTTAGATCTTGTTGAAGGCAAGTTTTTCATTGCTCATCAACATCAAATCATTTATAGTTGGTAGCTAATCAACCATAAAACATAAGCACAATCTTAAACTAGCAAAATCAATGAGAACATAAATAACTCAACCACTTCACTATCACAACTACAACAAGTTCATCCTCACTCTAGGATTTGAGAGGCTTAACTAAACATACTACTACTAACTATACTACTAAACTAATGAACTAGTGAAGACTACATGCCTCCTCTCTACATTTCTACCTCTAATTCTCTACATTTTTACCTCTAATTTTTCTTTTTTCCAAATGTCTACAAGAGGTCCTATTTATAGATGAATTCATCCATAAACTTCCAAGACTTTATCATGTGAATACAAGAAAAGTTTGGTTTTGAAAAGTCAAAGAAATTGGCTTCTTGAATCTCTTGTCTTCATGCATTGAATCCTTTGAATTTCAATCTCAAATGAGTTGTAATGTTGAAGCAAATTGTGTTTTGGATTTGCTATGAGTTATTTCTTCAATTTCACAAGATTCTTCACGCAGCTTTCATTGAAATTCTTCTGAAAATTGAGCTGGAAGTAAGCTGAAAAACTGGAATTCGGCTGCAAGTTGCAGCTGTCATTTTTCTGAGGATCCGCGAGGTGGATCCGCGATGCAGAGGATCGCGGATCACATCGCAGATCTGCTTCCCCTGTCTTCTGTGAGAGGGATTCGCGAGCTATTTAAAATTTCCACTTGTTGGTTCGCGTATTGACTCGCGAATCTCCTTGAAACTTGCAAACTCCGAGCTTTTTGTCATGAAATTGGCGCGTTAATTGCTCCGATTTTTATCCCTTTGATTCCTCGTTGATTGAATTGCAATTTGCATTTTCCAATTTTTCTTCCAAGCTTCTTGGCAATTATCCACATTTTTCATCTCATTTGATAACTGAACTAGCAATCCTACAAAAATATGAAAATTTCACCACATTAATCCATAAAAATGATTTTTCTATTTAAACCACAAAATGTAGAATTTCAGTAGAAACCCTAGTTCATTAGCCATTAAACTGACAAAAACACACAAAAACTACATAATTAATCCTATTAAAAACATGCAAAATATTGACTTATCAGCTCCGCATTCTTTTAAACAAGGAATAAAAGATCATATATATGCTAGTCACTTCTGTTGCCTTCCGGAAGTCAGTAAATGTTTCTTTCCCAAACGGACTTGGACTTCCCACGCAATAAGGAAAGCACCTTAAGCCTCCACGTGAATTTCAAAGTTGCACAGGGTCTATTCCTCTGTTCCCGCTGCCCACGTTCCTAAAAGAACGACTCTTTCCTACAATTGCTTTCCAATAAATTCTCCACAAATATCAGCACAAGGCCTAGGAATTCAGCTCCTCAAATCGCCAACTCTGCCCTGCTTCCCCTTCTCTGGCACAGGCACGTCTTGGAATTAAAAGTCTTATGAAATTTACCAATAAACACTAATTTTCACACCAAAGGCCTGCAAATACCACAGAAACACTTTATCAGCAGTAAACCTATTCCTTATCCAATAAATGATAGAAACTTAGTCCAAATAGCCTCAATTAAAATGTATAAATATCTCCCTATCAAGTATCAGTCTATACAAGATTAATACTCAATTTTAATAGAAAAACCAATTGTGACACTTTAACCCGAACTATAAGAGAGTTGTTTATAAATTTTTAAGCCACAGAGAGATCATGCAATAATGCATGAAACTATAGAAGGGTAAAAGATAATTCATGATCTCAAAATTTATACCCTCTTTACTAGGGGTGTTCACGGATCGAATAACCAGTTCATTTGCAATTTCACTGACTCTAATCACAATTAACAGTTCAGTAAAATTATATTTCATATCGTAATCTTGTTCAGTCAGTTAACTACTAATTGGTTAACTTGTAGGATAGGGTTGGATACATAAGGTAAAAGAAAAAATAAAATTAGATTAAAAAATAATACAACAGTTATCGAAATTAATATGAATGTTTAGTCATATAACTTAAAAAATCAACAACAAAATATGGAAAATCAAAACACAATATATAATTAAGACACAAATATTCCAAACATTTATTTTCATTTTTTCTACGTCTTAGAAACTATCAATTCATTTTTTTATTAAGGATGATATGTTGTTTCACAACCAAATATGTATGCTCCAAAAATTAAAAATAAAATAAGTAGAGTGGTGAAGTGGATAGAATTTATGTGAAAGGAAAAGAAATTCTAAAGAAAGATAAAATATAGAGTGGTAGAATAAATGAAATTAGTGCCAATAAATATGGAAAAATGGAAAATGTAAATAAAAAATAAGGTTAAATATACAAGTTTATAAGTTGTGAAAAAATAAAATATATAATGGCATAGGTTTCATAACTTAAATTATTTGTGAATGACCAAATAATTATTTCTTGAGATTTGGAAAAATAAAATATGTAATTTGAATATTATATAATTATTAGTAAATGACTATACATATACCGATAGGTTTGGACAACTGCGATTTTTGAAAATTGAAAGTCATACCATAACCTCATTTTTCAAATACGTTCAAGTAACCTAATTATTTTGAAAATGGCGGATTGGTTACCCTATCTTTCAATTTGGACCAATTCGATTTTTTGGATTACCCACTTTTTCTGTTCTTTTTTAATACCCCTACTCTTTATGAAGTTCGAAGCCTCCACCACCCTGAGAGAAATCTTTCCGTTTCATTGAAAGGTTGTCATTTGATCATTTCATATTGTACCTTGAGTTTCCATATTGGAGGAGAACTTAATAACAAAATTTGATCTCATCGAAGTTGGTGAGAAATGGCCTTGATTTTCATATGGATGCCTATAAGTGGGAGCTAACAAATATGGCTTTTGTTTACTTTAACATGAAGGAGAAAGAATAGCATAGCTATCCTGCAGAAAGAAGACGGAAGAGGGTGCAACAATGAAGAGGAAATTGAAGAGAAGATCTTAGGCTATTTCCGAAACATCTTCAGCACCTCCAACCCATCCTTCAATGAGGAAATCCTGATGAAGATTCCCCAAACTATTACAAGGTAAATGAACCAGAGACTCAATAGACCTGTGGCCGAGGTGGAAATCAGAAAAGCAATCTTCTTCATGCACCCAATCACCCCCGGACTAGATGGTATGCCTCCTTTTTTGTTTCAAAAATTCTAGAATGCCATACAAGCTGATGTGATGTTGGCAATTCAAAGCTTCTTTCATTCTTGTAAAATTTTAAAAGCCGTTAATGCGACCTTCATTACCTTAATTCCAAAAGTTGACTGTCCAGTTCTCGTGTCTCGGTTCAGGCCTATCAGGCTTATGTAATATGGCTTATAAAATCATTACAAAGATTTTAGTGAATAGAATGAAGCCCATGCTAGGGAATTGCATTAGTCATAATCCAGACAAATTATAAGCAATGTGTTAATTGCTCATGAAACTATTCATTATCTAAACAATAAAAGAACTGGGAAAGATGGTTTTATGGCCATAAATTGGACATGCCGAAAGCTTATGATAGGGTAGAATGAGTCTTTCTTGCAAAAATTATTCAAAGAAAGGGCTTTTGCCCATTGTGGATAAATTGGCTCGTGGAATGTTTAAAATCAGCCGGTACAGTAGAGCCACTAGTGGTATTAGGCAAGGTGATCCCTTGTCACCTTAGCTGTTCTTAATTTGGGCTGAGGGCTTTACTAGCTTACTAAAACTGGCTATGGAAAGAAAACAGATATCTGGTGTCAAAATAGCTCCAAAATGTCCTGTCTTGTCTCACCAATTCTTTGTAGATGACTCACTTGTATTCTGCAGAGCAAATATGCAAGAAGCTCAAACGGTGATGCAGGTAATAAAGAGTTATGGGGAAGCATCTGGACAGATGATAAACGCTGAAAAGTCATCTGTTTCTTTCAGCAAAAATATGGGTGCAGAGGAAAGACACCAGATTTTGAAGGTTCTTGACAATTTGAAACATGTGAAGCAAAGTAAATACTTGGGATTACCCTTGGTAATAGGCAGATCCAAAAATGCTGTTTTTCAGTACATAAAAGAGAAGATCACAAAGAGGATACAGAATTGGAAAGGGAAGCTACTGAGCCAAGCAGGAAAAGAAGTCTTACTGAAATCTGTCATTCGTGCAATGCCAGTATATGTTGTGGGATGCTGGAAACTGCCAAAGACCTTATGCAAAGAAATAAGTAGCTTAATGCCAACATTCTGGCAGGAAGATAATGGTGAGGGGAAACGAGTTCATTGCAAAAATGGGAAAAGCTATTAGAAGTTGAGGAAGTTGGTGGACTGGGATTTAGAGAATTACAGTGCTTTAATGATGCCCTACTTGCAAAACAGCTCTGGAGAATGTTATCAAAACCAAATCCGATGGTAAGCAAAAGGCTAAAAGGCAGGTACTTCAAAGGGGAATCAGTCTGGAAAATGCATAACAAGGCAAATGACACATGGATGTGGAAGAGTATACTCAGCTCAAGGTATCTACTAGAGGCTGAAAGAGGAGAAAAGTGGGAGATGGGAAGACTATCAATATTTGGGATGGCAGGTGGTTATCAAATGAAGGAGATGGAAGAGTTAAAATCATCAGACCCACAGAATGCCAAGTGCAGAAGATAAGTGGGCTAATAAAAGATGGTGACTGGGATAGGAATCTAATGGCATCAATATTGGCTAAAGAAGATATCAAACAAGTGGAAAAGATACCTATAAGTATAACGGGAAGCAAGGAGAGAATGTACTGGAGTGGAATTGTAACAGGATTATGCTCAATCAAATCTGGCTATGCATTAGCCAAGAGACTAAAGCAGCTAAGGAGAACATAGCAAAAAAAGGAGAGGAATTCCAGGAGTGGGGAAAAAGAATAAAAAATACGTAAGGAACTCTGGGGTCTTAACATGAAACATAAGTTAAAACACTTTATCTGGAAGTGTTTACAAGGAATTTTGCTTGTCAATGAGGTGACAATGTGCATGACTGGAAAGGGAGACCCTTCACGTAAGTGTTATGGAGAGGCAGTAGAGACACTAGGTCATATTGTTCTTCTACACAAATGCTGAGATAATTTGGAGAGCAGTGCCCATACAATACGATGAATTTAGTATTTGAGGAAAAGTTTCTGGCTACGGTGGGGAGAGTTGATGGAAGCAATGAAAAGAGAGGAAGTACGCAAGCACATTACACTAAGAGTTAATTTGTTAGGGCAAATTCGAAGGTATGGAAGTACAGAAATGAGCGTCAATTCAATGGTGTGAAAAAGAGCCCAATTACCCCAGTCAGTAAAGCAGTAGCAGAATAGAAAAATCCGGGAAGTCACCCAACTAGATAGTTGGAGAGCCATCCAGATTTTCTACTCGTAACTAAAATAAACGTTTAGGTTTGAATTACATGTTTTCTTTCTACCAATCATCAGGAATCTACAGGGTAAAATAAAAGATCATGGTTAAGAAAATTTACAAGATAACTCCTTAAGGTTTTGAAATCTACATTTTAACCCAATGTACTTTGGATTATGGTGGAAGGTTAAATTTTTCCTTATAATTAACTGTCATAAAGGTTAGATTGGAAATTTGATTATTTGGACAAATAATCCCGGTTTAAAAAAAAAAGGAAATAGTTTTAGAAATGTCCCTTGAGGTTTGTGACAATGTTACTAAGCACTCTTGAACTTTAAAAAATATCACTTGCCTCCTCTATTTTTAACTTTTTGTAACATTGTCAATCCATTTCAAATTATATTATTAAAAGTTCCATTGTGTGAATATAGAATATATTTTCATTCCTGTATTGCCTTTTTCTTGCGAGCCATTTTGTTTTCATAATAAATCCAGTTAATTGTTTAACTTTTGAAAACTTGGCAGATATGATTTTTTTAATTTGGAATTACCAGCTATTAATATGGTTGAAAGACCTAATAATAAATTCTATGTCATTGGTCTACACAAAAATATAATAAAATCTCAAAATTCTAAATAATTTCGAAAACTTTCAAAAGTTGCTCAAGAATTTTATCATCCAGAAAATAACACCTTGTACCTTGAAAACACTTCAAATAAATTTCTAAATATATAGTTAAGAATTTTATCTTTTTGAATTTTTCAAGCCATTGATTTTGAAAAATTAGAAAATCAAAAAATAAAAACTTGTACACAGTTCATAAATCCTTAGATTCATCCACAAACACTTTTGAATTATAAATTAATTTTTGGTCATTGAATAAACCTCAAATGAGTTTGCAAACATGAATAAGTACAGATTTCTACCAAAAAGTAGATCAAGCTGATCACATCACTGAATAAGCAAGCCTATCGATTGATCAGATTATAGAAAAGCCAGTCAAAGAAAAAGTCCAAGCTAATTTGACTAAAAAACAATTGTTGGCCATATAACAAATTGGTTTGCATGAAAATCAATGCCAAAAGAATGTAGAAAAAATCCTGACTGATGAAGTTGGTATTAGTTATATTGTTACTAATAAAACTGGTTTGGAAAAAATCATGACCAATAATTTAGTTTCAACAAATTTGAAATTGATAAATAAGGTTTAAGCAAATTTAAAATTGATCAGTCTACTTTAGGCAATATCTTACTTGATATGGCTGATTTAGGCTAGAATATGACCAATAATTCTTATATCGCTAAAACCTTGGTTTGTGAATCCAACCTATGCAAGAATATGACGGATGAGCCTAGCTGTTGCAAGATTTTGGCAAGCATGGTTAATGCTGATGAAGGTGAACAAAATTAAGGTCAATTCCGCCAATGAAAGCATAAAAAAATCTGATCCGCGAGAAAAGCAAGGAAAGTTGGTTTTAGATTAGATTGTAAATAATGTACAGTTCTAAGTAAGATGTTTGCACTATTCCGACACTACGCTGGATGTACGGAAAGAAGTTTCGGTTTAGACGTGTTATTTTCAAGGTTAGGGATTATCTGATTGAATAAACTTAATAGAGTTGAAAATCAACCATCTAATATGCACGAAAATTCAAGTATTGTTACACCAATTATTGGTTAAAGGCAAACCTCAAATTGATCAAGAATGGTAAAACCTCCAAGTTCCATGACAATTGACAAGCGGCAAGTGGCTCAATATCCTAAATTTTCTTGTGCAATTAATCCTAGAACGATGACCAGAACCCAAAAATGACGGAGAAATTTCCAAATTTGTGATGAATTTGAAAAAGTTTGTGCAAAATGGGTGTTTTTTGTGTAGGATTCTATCAAGGGATTTTCGCATTTGTGAAATGCGAATTAAGAGAGTTCGCATTTGATAAATGCAGTTTCATTCAATTTCTGACCAAAAAAAAAGAAAAAGAAAAATTGCACCATACCTCGCATTACCACGCATTTGGGATATGCGAGGACAAGTGACCTCGCACATCACCTTTTCTTTTTTTTCAAATTTGAGTAGGCCAATTTTGTCTTTCTTTCGAGGATGGATTTTGTTTTTTGCTTTATAAAATTATGAAGAATGTCACACACAATATAACTGGTAATCACTGAAAAAGTTATTGCTTTTTTAAACAGTTTTCACTAAACTATTTTCTTTTTCCACTGTTAAACAGAAAGGGACACACACACTCTCTTTTTTTTTTTTTTTAAATGGCGAACCTCGAGATAGGGATGTCAATGCTTTATTTTATTAAACCATCAAATAAATAAACATTACAAGAGTTCGGAATGGTCATACGGATCTGAATACAGTCATGACTATTACTACTACAAAAAATGTCTAGTTAAAAATAATCAAGAGATATAGATTCTAGAACATCCCAGTATCTTGCTCTATCATCTATAAACAAATGCTGGAGTTGCATGAACAAATGCCTAACAGCCTCGGAGTTGCTCTGACTGATCCAACCCATTCCTGTTTTGCCATCTTGATGGGTGAAGTAGTAGTACTTTCAATTGTTAGCAGTCACTAGTAAAGTGGTTATAATTCATTAGTTTTTGAACACTTAAATTAATAGACTGCTGAATTAGGACTTGGATGTAAGGTGATTAATGCACATAGATAATAGTAGACAATGGTGCCATCAGTTCAGAAAAATTGTAGTTTTGAAAAAATTATAGCTAAACTTACAGGTTTAAGCACTATTGACCATCACATAGAGAAGTTCATGATACAAAGTCTACATACATTTTGTAAAAGGGGTGCAAAATTTTGATTTAATCAACTAAAAACTAGCATGATTACTTATGGCAACTAGTGAAACAGAGACTAGTTGTGATGAAAACTAGTTAAGCATTCTCTGTTCTCAAACACGAGCCTAATTTACACTTCTTCAAAAAATGTTACTAGCAAAAGTTCAATGGTGGAGGTACATTTTTATTCTTCTTCTTCTTCTTCCCCTTTTTCTTTTCCAATGTTTGATGATTTGGCTCGTGTTATTGACTAATAAGAGGGCCAATATCTCTCAGGGTACTACTATGGGCACCATTCTTGAACTTCAGAAAATTCCCAAGAGATCCATCCGTGAAGTACCCTTGGTCTACCCCGGAAAACCCCTCATAGATCAAGGGTGGTTTTCACAAGTACCCTTGGGCAACTCCTGAAGATTATGAAAAATTACTCAAAGTCAAAAATGTAATAGTATTGTAATTTGATGTTATTTTTTTAGTCTATCCATCCATCATACTAGAAGGCACAAATATTCGTTTTTCTGCTAGCATTTAGATTTCAAAGCAAAAAAATTTTTAAAACTGCAATTATTTATTTATCTACATTACATATAAGGCCTACAGAGAGAGCACCTTTTGATCTACAAGATCGCAAAATGATGCCCCAGTGGTGCATAAGCATCAAAATTAGTGTATATTTTTCCCAGACTATAACTGGCAATATTCTAGTAAAATTGAAACTAAAAGTTAGTCCAATCCACAAAAATCCTAATAAAAAATGGTTCCACTGTGACAGCCCCACTTTCCCCTAAGGCGTGCCAAAGGGGTTGGCGGGCTGCCTGCCTAGCTCTCGTTAGGACTCGGGCATTTGAAAATTACTAGCGCTAAAGATTAAACCTAAAATTCAACTTAAATGAAAATAAGGAAACCATAAATACGATAAATCTTAAAACATAAATGATGGCTTACAAATATCTAAAATTCTCATCCACAGTCTATTACATTCCCATGAGTCAAGAATTCACATTACAAAAGGAAATACAAATCATTCTTCTAAGCTCAGGATCTAAAGCCAATATTACAAAGCTAAACCTAGTTAGATCCCTGGATTCTCGTCGCCTGTTAAGGAAAAACAAAATGGAAACAGGGTGAGCTAAAAACTCGTGAGTTTCCAAAAGTCATGCACATGCATATAAACAGTAAATTAATAAGCGGTAACATAAACACATGAAGCAAATAAATTAAACACGCAAGTAGGATACAGGTGGACACGGGTGGTAGAGGTGTCTCATTCCAGTGGACTTAACGCACCCCATCCAAATTTCTGCATTTTCCACAGTCATATCCGGTCCATTTCCTGAGTTCCAACTTTCAAATCAAAATGTTGACACTCCGTCAACCACACTCTCACATCTAGTAAACACCACTTGAAACCCTCACCCGTCTACTTTCACCCCCTGCACTGGGCCCGCACGTCAAAACAAGTAAAATTGGTAATACTCGAGTATACCGAGTCGGCGAGACGCGCTCCAACCGACATACAATCAGTCCCACGGCTCATCAAATCCCTCAGCCAAGCCCTTGCCGGTCCGAGTTAAGTGACTTACCAATGAGTTTAGCGCCCCATAATTTAGGTACAGACGGACTCTAGAGGTGGCTCCCGCCCTAATGGACGTAGCACTTATCTCCGGCAGCCCTCATTCAATAGCAATCAAACAATCAAGCCATGACAATTTCAGTTTAAGTTGGCGAGTCAAAGCTCCTGCCAACACAGTGCAAGTCCAAGTTCGCAAGTTGAAGCAATATCAATCAATCATATTCAATGACCATTTACTTGCTCCAAGGAGTGCAAGCGCGATAAAGTACACGCTTGCCTTCTTAAGGGCTTAACAAGTCCAAGCAAGTTCATTTACAACAGATCAAATACAATTAACATGCACTTGGAAACTCACCGACAAAGTAGGGGTCGGAATCCAAATTTTGTTCAAATGGTAAATCAGCACTTCGTCCTAAAATAATTAGAAGAAAACAAAGATGAGTTTTCTAATTAATCGACCAAACTTAGTTTAAGAACAAGTAAGTTCGATGAACTTTCATTTTGAGATGAAATCTTTGAAAAATCGTAACTTGAGTTATACAAGTCCAAATTTTACAAGCTTGGTACCTTTGGAAACCCCTTTTAAAGCTATAAAACTTTGTAGAAGGTACCCAGTTAAAATTCTGGACAGAAATTGTCCAGATTTTCGATTAACAAACTGCTACAGTACTGAAACAGAACATAACAAGTTGGCCGACCAGGCAACTTTGAAAATTCACCAAATATTATATGAAACGAATTGGCCTATGAAATTTTCATATTTTAAATTAATATGTAATAAGTTTCAAATTTCACTGACGGAACTCAATTCCAACTCTCGATCAAGAAATTATAGCAGTTCAAACAGGGCTAGTTCGAAATTCTGAAATTTCTGATTTCCAGATATGCAGGGCAGAATTCTAAGCCTTGTTTGAGTGACGGTTTCTTGTCCAAAAATTACCAAATTTGGTACAATAATACTGACATATATAAGCTAGGGTCATACCAAAATTCAATTAAAAATTCCCTCTGGAAGATAGTTTTCTAATCGCCCAAAGTGGACACAACATCGTTGATTCAATCCTGCCAAGTTTCATTCCTCTACTTCTCATTGCTTTTAACACATCCAAACCACCCCCATATGCCCCCATTTTCGAACCTAAGATGGTCTCAACCTTCCTAAGCCAAATGGTGATCAGAAAGGATATTAGCTTTTATCAAATTTTTGCGCAAAATAGGCCCTCAAGTTCGGACAGCAAACCTGCTCAAATTTTCCAGATTTTTTTTTTACTCCAATTCAGCAGCCATTAATACCACATCTTTTAGAGGGCTTTTTGTGGGAAACATCAACAACTTAACCCTCAACATTTAAGCATTACATTAGATTTCAAGCGTACAAAATCACAGCCATAAAACAGGGGATACATAGCAGGATTTTCAGCCAACACTCAAAGCTTTCAAAACAGAATTTTCCCTTGCCATTCTTACTAAAACTTTTGAGGGCTTTTGTAGAGGAAACTATCAACTTAAGGTTCATAATTTAAGCACTAGAATCAACCCTTAAACTTACAAAATGCAGCCACAAACATTAAGGGAAAAACAGCCAATTTTCATTCCCCCACTTCCACCTCCCATTCGGTTCTTCCCCTTGAGGTTTTTCCTCCAATTTCAACCACAAATTTCAGCACATACACACACACATTTCACCATTTTCATGCTAAGAAACAAATTCACATACTTGTGGGATTCCAAGAGCCCACTCAACAACCATAACCAACAAATGCTTAATAATAATGAAACTTAACAACTAAACTTCAAGAATTAATCTTAAAGCTCATCATTTTAGATGTAGGAGGATTACCTTCTCCTCTAGTTGTTTGAGCAAGATTAGGGTCCAAAATCCACCACCAAGAACCCCCCCTTTTCTCCTACAAGGTTCAGCCAACAACCACCCTTCACCACTCCAAAACTTCAAGCCTTCTAAGCAAGGGTTTTGCAAAGAAAATTGAGGGTTTTCTTTGAGAGGAAATGGAGGAACTTGGCCGGCTGAAATGGAGAGCTTGGTGAGGAAATGAGAGGCTGTTTTTGCTAAGGAAGAAGTGGGAAAGTGATCGGCTGAAATTGGAGAAGGAAGAAGGGAAAACTTTATTGTCTTGACACAAAATTTTGACAAGACATAAAGCCTTGATTTAAGGAGATTTGTTACCTTTTTAATTTCTAGTCTTGCAACTTAATTTGGGGGGGGGGAATGGAATGACAAATTTAACTAGAAGATTAAAGGGGATAATTTTGGTTAGGAGAGAGAAAGGAAGAGGAAAAGTTAAAGTGAATTGGAGGAAATTAAATGGGGGGGGAATTGGAGGAAAATCGTAGGTTAAAACCCTACTTAATCTCACCTTTAATAATTCACTTATAGTCCCTTGATTATATTCTTAACCTACGAGTGATCATTCTTATATTCTATAGCTACGTCACTCATTGCCCGAATTTTTACCTCGAAAAATGTGTTTTCTCATTTTCTCACTAATTAATACTAAAAGAGCAAATTTTGAAAAGATAGACGAAGTATTGAAAATCTACGAAAAAATATGTGTGAAATGAAATTTAAATCACCCAAAAATAAAAATAATTAAATAATTAAATAAATTGAATTTCCATTTAAATTTTCTGGAAAATATGTTTGAGTACGATATTAAAATAGTCAAATGAAATAATGTTAATAATAACAATTTTTATAATAATAAATATTAACAATATATATATAAAAAATAAATAAATAAATAAATTTTTGGGGCCCTCACATCCTTCCCCCCTTAATAGAATTTCGTCCTCGAAATTCATACTTGAACTATGGAATAACTCTAGGTATTTCCCCCGAATTTCTCCCTCTAACCCTCAAGTTACTTCCTCGACACCTTGGTTCATCCACAATATTTTCAAAAAGGAATTTGCTTGTTCCACAAAATTGTCACCTAGCTAAACAAATAATTCTGGATACTTCTTCCACTTCCCAAGTTGTCTCCTCGATGTCGTGATTTCTCCAAAGAATCTTAACCAAAGGGATTTTCTTAATTTTGAAGTCCTTTACTTTTCTGCTGCAGAAGTCTCCTAGAAGTCACCTTGAGCACCTAAGGCAATTACACCCAATCACTACCAAAAGTGAACCATCTCTAATTAATTCCCTTAAACCATCACGATACTCCATTGAAAAAGGAGAACCACATGCTTAAACAACTACTGTAACACCTAAAGAGGAAATCAAAGCTTTCAATAACCATTGTTTAAAAGAGGAATTAAAACTACAAGAGACCTCATTTTTCATCCATGAAGTCAAACGCGGATCAAATCAGCATTTCCAAAGTAAAGTCATAAGTTTTAAAAGAGATCACCTTTCCTTTAAACCAGAAAATTCCAACTTTACGCGACGTTACTCGAAAAATCAGATATCTTAAGTTACATATCCATAAATCGAAGAATTACTAGCTGTATACCATTGGAAGATAGGCTCAAAGTACTACGACTATTCAAAAGATATTTTCTCAAGATTCAATTCGTAAATAAGACAAATTCAACCTCAAGTTATAGCTTGAACAAGTAGAAAACAGAATAGGTTTGACATTCTAGTGAACTTTGAAAAACTATTGGTGCTTATAGAGATTGAGAAAAATCTAAAATTTAGAAGGTTGAAAAACTCTTGTCTAGTTTCAAATCTAATAAACAAAACCCAAATTAAAATTTCATTTTACGTCGCGATATCAAAATTTTCTAAAATTGTGCAATGCTCCCTGAGGAGATGTCTAGCAAAACAAAGTTCAAGAAATTATCCCTTTTTAACTTCTAAATTCACATTTAAAAGTCAACATCGAATAAAGATTATTGAGCAATATTTTACCAAAAATTTGAAAGGAAATAGGGCTAAAGGTACCTGAACGGATTTGGCCCGCAGGGGGTATTTCTAGAGATTCCACCAAGATTCTTGCACTAATCTCACATCTATAATTCATCAATCTCATGAAATAACCATAATATATAACAATCAACATATATTAAGCTATTAACCATCAAGATTCACCAACAAGTTTACACCACAAAGCATGGAAAATCTTCAAGTCATCTAACCTGGTACTCGGGTTTCAAGAGATCCCGTCAATAACCTAAGCTCATCTAGTCATAAATCATTAGATTTAAACCATAAAACTTATAGGTCTAAAGAGTTCAAGCTCTTCCCGCTAGTATAGTTTCAATCCTAGTCAAGATAAGTCTTAGATCTTTGAGATTCACCACAGGTTTTACCTTTCTCTCAAACTTAATCAAGGGGCAAGTAAAGTTGGATGTGGTAGTGGTCTGGGAGCAAAATTTATGGAAGAAAAGATGAAATCTTCCTCCTCTATTTAAAGCTTGAAGAACCGGCTAGAAAAGAGTAAAAGGTGAAGAAAATTACTGAAAAATCTCGCCTCTCTCATCTCTATAAGACCGGCTACAAGAAAGGAAGAGAATGAAGATTCGTGTTGGTGATTTTCTTGAAAGATGGAAGAAAGAATGAAGACAAAATATGAAGCAAAACTCTCTTTCTCTCTCTAATTATTTCTTGTAAAGTCAAAATGAATGATAGAATGAAGATTAATTGAAGTCTTGTAAGGAATGAGTGGCGGAGGTGATGCCAATTGTCACCCTCCTATTGCTTGAAATTCTAGTGAAATCTTATCTTATTCATTAGTTCACTTTTTCCGCACTTAATTTCCTTTAATTTCAATAAAGTGCAACATACACCCCACGAATTATCTCTTTACCCTTATTCACTAACCCTCAATTTTGACTCTTGATTATCTCCCATGTTTTGGGGTTGCCGGCCCCTCGTCCTCGTCCTCGTCCTCGACCTCTACCTCGGCCTCGACCTCATCTACCATCCATAATCTTTATAGAAGGTAGACATAAAATAGAATACAACAAAACAAGGTAAAATAGAATAGAAGGGAATATAACAAAATAGCATAAAATAAAATAAGCAATTTAACAAATTAAATTTTGGAACGAATGAGAGAATTTCCTAGAACCAACCAAATTTCCATACATATATATTCCAAGAGAATCAAGTACATCACGGTGGCGTGTTTATTACAAAAGAACTCACAAAAATCGTTTTCACGGCCATTTCACCACACCAAATACAGTAGTGAAAGCAGTAAATTAACATGCACCCACAGAGACGAGAATCATTCTAGTGGTTTCTCTTTACAAAAGGGTTAAAACATTTCCATAGGACCAATCACAAGATATATATATAGCAATCATTAAGTTCACAAGGGAGAACCTTACTAGGTACACAACTAGGTCAATCAATCATAATACTAGTAGATCTAATCTTTTAGTTCAATTTCGGCTCAGATCAAGTATTAGGATCCCATTGGATTACACAAGACTATCTATCAATCTTCCCTTCCATAATCCCTCAGTCATAGATTGACTTCAGTGTTCCAGAAGGTTTCAACTCTAAAAGTCAACCTTGATTTCGCAAAATATTCATGCTTAGATACGAGTTCCAACTTACGGGTTCGCACTCTCATTCTCAAACTAAGACCCTTGTCGAGCCAGAACATAAGTAATGCAACAATGTATATAAAGGTTTTATGGAAATTAGTGTAGTTACCAGTGGTGAAAACTTTCAAGGTTAAAATCTTCAATGGCATTCAAACTCATTAAGTTTTCTTCGAGTAAATCGGGTAATATGTCTCGTGCATACTCAGATTGTTTTATTACAAGAATAAGGTGTAAGATGTTTTGTGATTCTGTCAAATGTTGAGTTTAAAAGTTAGTAAATATCTCTTCACACCTTAGGTGTAAAGTTACCAAAATTTTCAAAATTAAAACACTTCTTGTCTTCCAAAACCGCCCAATTTCTTATCCAATTCATGAAAACTCAACATGCGTGATGAGGTTAAATGAAAGAATGTTTAAAATAGACCGAAGATATAAAATTTAAATTTTCATGGAAAGCAAACAAGGAAACCTCAATCAGAACACTTCCTTGCTAACGCTCATTAGATCTCAAAATCGCACATCACGTAATAGCAAATAAAAATTAGGAAGGGTATCTCTTAATCATCCACCAATTGGATCACTAGAAATTTAATATCTCCCCGGTCTAAGATTCCTCAAGTACTAGCCACAACAGAGAGCTCTCGATTCAACACCAACCACAGTTAGGAAGGGGTTATAGTTATTCACACTCTTAAAAAGATCTCTTACTAGCACACATCTAGAATTAAAGGCTTAGTCCCTCCATGTCAATTCCTATCAGTTTTTCCATTTCTCTCATCCAGTCATCGAGTACCAAGCTCATCTTTTCAATCAAGAAACACTCTAGCACCACAGGCCGGTATTCTAAACAATTTTAAACTTAGGATACACTACAGAGATCTGAATCCTAAACACTGATACCACCTGTGACAGCCCTACTTTCCCCTAAGGCATACCAAAGGGGTTGGGGGGCTGCCTGCCTAACTCTCGCCAGGACTCGGGCATTTGAAAATTACTAGCACTAAAGATTAAACCTAAAATTCAACTTAAATGAAAATAAGGAAACCATAAATATGATAAATCTTAAAACATAAATGATGGCTTACAAATATCTAAAATTCTCATCCACAGTCTATTACATTCCCATGAGTCAAGAATTCACATTACAAAAGGAAATACAAATTATTCTTCTAAGCTCAGGATCTAAAGCCAATATTACAAAGCTAAACCTAGTTAGATCCCTGGATTCTCGTCGTCTGTTAAGGAAAAACAAAATGGAAACAGGGTGAGCTAAAAGCTCGTGAGTTTCCAAAAGTCATGCACATGCATATAAACAGTAAATTAATAAGCGGTAACATAAACACATGAAGTAAATAAATTAAACACGCAAGTAGGATACAGGTGGACACGGGTGGTAGAGGTGTCTACTGTCCTCAGGGACGTAGCACGTACCCCCGATCCAAATTTCTGCATTTTCCACAGTCATATCCGGTCCATTTCTTGAGTTCCAACTTTCAAATCAAAATGTTGACACTCCGTCAACCACACTCTCACATCCAGTAGACACCACATGAAACCCTCACCCGTCTACTTTCCCCTGCACCGCGACATCAAAACAAGTAAAATTGGTAATACTCGAGTATACCGAAGTCGGGCGGACGACTCCAACCGACATACAATCAGTCCCACGGCTCCAAATCCCTCACCTAATCCCTTCCCGCCCGAAGTTAAGTGACTTACCAATGAGTTTGGGCCCCACAATTTAGGTACTGCACGGACTCTAGAGGTGGCTCCCGCCCTAATGGACGTAGCACTTAGCTCCGGCAGCCCTCATTCAATAGCAATCAAACAATCAAGTCATGACAATTTCAGTTTAAGTTGGCTAGTCAAAGCTCCAGCCAACACAGTGCAAGTCCAAGTTCGCAAGTTCAAGCAATATCAATCAATCATATTCAATGACATTTACTTGCTCCAACGAGTGCAAGCTCAATAAAGTACACGCTTGCCTTCTCAAGGACTTAACAAGTCCAAGCAAGTTCATTTACAACAGATCAAATACAATTAACATGCACTTGGAAACTCACCGACAAAGTAGGGGTCGGAATCCAAATTTTGGTCAAATGGAAAATCAGCACTTCGCCCTAAAATAATTAGAAGAAAACAAAGATGAGTTTTCTAATTAATCGACCAAACTTATTTTAAGAACAAGTAAGTTCGATGAACTTTCATTTTGAGCTGAAATCTTTGGAAAATCATAACTTGAGTTATACAAGTCCAAATTTTGCAAGCTTGGTACCGTTGCAAACTTGAGTTATCAAATTTTACTGACGGAACTCAATTCCGACTCTCGAGCAAGAAATTATTGCAGTTCAAACAGTTCGAAATTCTGAAATTTCTGATTTCCAGATTTGCAGGGCAGAATTCTAAGCCTTGTTTAAGTGACGGTTTCTTGTCCAAAAGTTACCAAATTTGGTACACCAATACTTCCATGTATAAGCTAGGCTCATACCAAAATTCAATTAAAAATTTCCTCGGGAAGACAGTTTTCAAATCGCCCAAAGTGGACACAACATCGTTGATTCAATCCTGCCAAGTTTCATTCCTCTACTTCTCATTGCTTTTAACACATCCAAACCACCCCCATATGCCCCCATTTTCGAACCTAAGATGGTCTCAACCTTCCTAAGCCCAATGGTGATCAGAAAGGATATTAGCTTTTATCAAATTTTTGCGCAAATAGGCCCTCAAGTTCGGATAGCAAACCTGCTCAAATTTTCCAGATTTTTTTTTTGACTCCAATTCAGCAGCCATTAATACCACATCTTTTAGAGGGCTTTTTGTGGGAAACATCAACAACTTAACCCTCAACATTTAAGCATTACATTAGATTTCAAGCTTACAAAATCACAGCCATAAAACAGGGGATACATAGCAGGATTTTCAGCCAACACTTAAAGCTTTCAAAACAGAATTTTCCCTTGCCATTCTTACTAAAACTTTTGAGGGCTTTTGTAGAGGAAATTATCAACTTAAGGTTCATCATTTAAGCACTAGAATCAGCCCTTAAACTTACAAAATGCAGCCACAAACATTAAGGGAAAAACAGCCAATTTTCATTCCCCCACTTCCACCTCCCATTCGGTTCTTCCCCTTGAGGTTTTTCCTCCAATTTCAACCACAAATTTCAGCACATACACACACACATTTCACCATTTTCATGCTAAGAAACAAATTCACATACTTGTGGGATTCCAAGAGCCCACTCAACAACCATAACCAACAAATGCTTAATAATAATGAAACTTAACAACTAAACTTCAAGAATTAATCTTAAAGCTCATCATTGTAGGTGTAGGAGGATTACCTTCTCCTCTAGTTGTTTGAGCAAGATTAGGGTCCAAAATCCACCACCAAGAACCCCCCTTTTCTCTTGCAAGGTTCAGCCAACAACCACCTTCACCACTCCAAAACTTCAAGCCTTCTAAGCAAGGGTTTTGTAAAGAAAATTGAGGGTTTTCTTTGAGAGGAAATGGAGGAACTTGGCCGGCTGAAATGGAGAGCTTGGAGAGGAAATGAGAGGCTGTTTTTGCTAAGGAAGAAGAGGGGAAAGTGATCGGCTAAAATTGGAGAAGGAAGAAGGGAAAACTTTATTGTCTTGACACAAATTTTGACAAGACATAAAGCCTTGATTTAAGGAGATTTGTTACCTTTTTAATTTCTAGTCTTGCAACTTAATTTGGGGGGGGGGGAATGGAAAGACAAATTTAACTAGAAGATTAAAGGGGATAATTTCGGTTAGGAGAGAGAAAGGAAGAGGAAAAGTTAAAGTGAATTGGAGGAAATTAAATGGATAAACAATCGCAGGTTAAAACCCTACTGGGTTTTAAGGTTTCAAAACCCTACTTAATCTCACCTTTAATAATTCACTTATAGTCCCTTGATTATATTCTTAACCTACGAGTGATCATCCTTATATTCTATAGCTACGTCACTCACTGCCCAAATTTTTACCTCGAAAAATGTGTTTTCTCATTTTCTCACTAATTAATACTAAAAGAGAAAATTTTGAAAAGATAGACGAAATATTGAAAATCTACGAAAAAATATGTGTGAAATGAAATTTAAATCACCCAAAAATAAAAATAATTAAATAATTAAATAAATTGAATTTCCATTTAAATTTTCTGGAAAATATGTTTGAGTACGATATTAAAATGGTCAAACGAAATAATGTTAATAACAACAATTTTTAAAATAATAAATATTAACAATATATAAAATAAATAAATAAATAAATAAATTTTTGAGGCCCTCACATCCACCCCCAAAATCTCAAAGTCTCCTCAAGTATTCCTTGTATACAAGGGTAGCAGCAAAGGCTAGAAGGATTGGAAAGAAGGCCAGGAGTTTAATAATCATCCAACGGTTCTGCTCAAAGAACATCTTCTTCAATATAACTTTGTAGTTCTGGTCCGCCTCCTTCAAGAGGGCTTGACAAGCAGGATCCATTCCTCCCTTAGTGCTTTCTCATTCTGTGAAAAGTCATTATTTGATTTTAAAAAAAGAAAAAACTGTTGCTTAGCATTGGATTCCTCTACCCTAAATTTCATTAGATATGAATCTGTACAACTTTTAAATCAATGGAAACAAGCAAAACCAGCAATCTTATATAAGAGGGGGGGAAAATATAGCTACCTTTTGCCTAAAACTCCTGAGAATGTCGCGTAAATCATCGGTAGAAGCCAGCTTTGAAGCTAGCTCTGGCCATCTTTGGTTAAGCTTTTGGAGGATAGCTACACTTGTTTCTAGATTATTTGCATAAATCTTTTCCTGTTCAGATGGATTGCAAAAAATAGCATTAGCTATAGATCTTAAATGGTTTTTTCCTCATAACATAGTTTTCAGAAGGACCAAAAGATTAATGGAAGAAACAATGAAAGACATTAACCAATAGCATTGCATCCGATAAAGGAAAACTAAACCTGATGAGATTTCAGCTTACCCATTGCTTATAGCACTCAGTATTCTGAGTCAAACACCAGAGTAACAACTTGGCGGCTTCTTGAGATAATTTTGGATTTCCTGCAAAAGATAATTTGCAAACAGATTGAGAATACTACCATATCGTTAGAATCCACAATGGAAGCCTTTAACATATCTCACTTTGGCAAACTCGAACAAAGAAGCATGTGCAACTCAAGATTAGCTTCCAGCTAAGATGCATTCAGAATTTCGAAAAACATCTAAATACTATCACAAAATTATAAGCCATAGGAAGCAATAAAAAACAAAGTTTGACACTTACATCAAGGTAGAACTGAACCTGAGTGTCCTACTTAGACCTCGAACTTTGTAGGTCCTAAAGCATCAAACAGGAGACATCAACAAAACTAAAGCATAAGCCACCGTTCTGCCAAATTAACCACATGCTTCAAATCAGTTCCATGTCCTCAATGCAAATCAATTCTTGAAACTGATTAGGCATTTTGGTCATATAGTAATTCCAGCCATTAATAATATCACATGATTACATTATTTAATTATCACCTCCAGGTCCTCAAAATTCAGATCTGCAGTTGCAACAAGTTTTCGAATAATGCCATATACCTCCTGAATAATGCTCCACACGGTATGACTTCTCCTCCAAGACTAGTGTATGTCATGAACATACGGTATTATTGTTAGGAAATTTAAACAATCAAAACTAAGTAAAAAAACAAAGCAGATTCTTAACGAAGCAAGTCATCATATATAAATTCTAAAAAATGCATATGAACCTCTGAGCTAGACTTTTTTTCCTTCTTGAATATGATTTATACCTCAAAGTTCCCAAATTCCAAATCATTTAGAAGACCTTTTTCCCAGTTTCAATTTTGAAATTTTGCAAAGATACAAATCAGAGAAGTATGATAGGGAGATATTTGTGTGTGTTAATTGAGGATATTGGACTAAAATTCTCCCTTTTATTGTGCAAAGAAGTGGGTTACTGCTTATATTTGAATTTTGTGGTGTTTGCAGGCCTTGGGTTTGAAAGTTGGTGTTTATTGGCAAAATTCTAGAAGACTTGCACTTTCAGGGAGTGCCTGTGCCTGAGGAAGGGAGGCAGAGCTGAGTTGGCTGGATATGGAGCTGAAATCTTGATTTTGCGTGTTTATTCATGAAGAATTTGCTAGAAGCCAAGATTAGGAAAGAACCACTCGTGTGGAATCGTGGACAGCAGAGTAGGAAAAACTAATTCCTTGCGATGTGAAGATTAAGACAATCACCGACTTACCTTCCATATTTTGTGGACTTCCGAAACCGGTGGAGAAGTCTTTTGGCGGTGGAAGAGCTGGAGGAGAATTAGGAGAGGTTTCCTTGCCCTGGGATGATTGCAGAAACGTGATGGACTTGGCCTTCGCATGGTCTTGCGGGTCCGACGAGTAGGAGATTATTATATAAGTGTTGCTTCCTTTTTGATAAAGGGGGGACAACTCTTTAGCCTAGTTTTAGTTAATTGTTTTCCTTTAGTTCTTAGTGTAGCCGCCAGTAGGAAGAACAATAGCCTAGTACTTCAAGTTTGCTTAAACTTTCGTTTTCTGTCTTTGTCTTGTTTTCTCGTCTTTTTCCGTTTAGTGGCAGACAAGTCTTGCAATTGTTAGTTGTTGGTTTAGTTCTTTTGTTGCAATCAAAGTTTCAAGGCAGTGTCTAGTGGCGATTTTCCCGTGCTTATTTAATTGTGGTGTCTTCTGATCAAATTACATGGAATCAACAATTTGCATGGCCACAATGTCAAGGCGTGGCTAGTTTCCTCTCTAGTCGAGGAATAATCAAGGATCGGGGCACCATAACTGTGAGATCATTTTAATTATCTATTTTAATTTATACGTTCATGGGTATTTAATTATTCTCTATTTTTCCCTGAGTTATTATTATTTAGATTTATTGGATAATTAGGCCTGTTGTTCAATTGTCTAAATAATATACAGTCAATTAAGGTGTTGGCGCGTCGCCTTTTAAGCATCTTGATTAGTGGCAAACGAGACAATTTCACCGCCTCGCAAGCGGTCTAATTTGGATCGTGGGGATAATTAATCTAGCCTAAAAAAACCCGCATGTGTGTTTGTCATCTAGAATTGGGTCTTTCTAATTTCTAATGCTGTGACTACATTAAATCCTATGAGCATCTCTAGGGTTGTCTAGTTCACAAGAGGGTAGTTTATGAGCGTCTCTGGACTACTATAAAATTAAGGAAGGATTGGTGGTTGGGCGCGCCGCTTGACCACTATAACCAATTTATTCATGAACGTATGAATATTTCCATGTATCTATGATCAGTTGTGTGCACTGGTGCCGAGATTGATTCCTTGACTAGGTTGTGTTAATTAATTGTTTCTTGTGATTTATTTAATTCCTGTATCTTGCTTAATTAGAATTTCAACTTTTCTATCTTTTTAATTATTTGTTTCCTTCTCCAAAACCCCCCGAACTCTCTGTAGGAAATAAATCACCCAATCCCTGAGGATATGACCCTACTCGCCATTATACTTGAATTCATATTTTTAGAGTAGGTATTTTATTTTTGGCGGTTTGACACCCACCAAAGTAACAACATGCAATCGAAAAATTAACATCTAACCAGATGCAATTAAATCATGACTCCAAAGAGAGAAGGGGGGAAGCTAGGATGTACTTTCCCACACCACTTCAGAACCATAGGCAAGCTCCATTTTTGCGACCACACTAGAGAAATCAGGTTATTGGATGATTATACAATTAGCGCACAACGTTTGGATTGTCTTTTTTTTGGCTGAATTGGTAAAATAGTAAAAATCCATTTGGAATGTGGCATTTTTGGAACACTAATTATTTGGAGTTTGCGTCCAGCAGACATTCCAGTCAGCTTTGTCTAGAATGCCACGTTGTCCAACAGTATGCCACATCAGCAGGTTTTGGGTTGACACAACGGATCCATCAGCTTTTGCTTACCTGCACGTTCCAATACCACAGCTTTTGTTAGGGAGGGGGAGTAGGGGACAAAGAGAGAGGGGGTGGGAGAGAGAGAGGCCAGGTGGAGAGGCGGGAGGGAGAGAGGGGGGAGGAGGTGGTGGAGTTAGGGGGGAAGGAGGTGAGATTTTTTTTTTTTTCGTATGTGTAAGTTCATATTCACATATATTTGTTTGGATTGGTGTTTTTGAAATTGTTCATCGTTGGTGTAGGAGTGTAATAGAAGGGATGTGAAAAAGTATTTCAAAAATAGATCCGAAAACAAAAAATCCAAATGCCCATGTTTGGACAAGGTTGGATGAACAAATTGCATGCCTTCGTGTGAGCCATACAATTAAGTTGGTCAAAAAGTCAAAAAGCCAAAAAGTCAAAAAGTCAAAAGTCAAAAAGACAAGTTAAAATATTCTTCTATCCAAACAATTATTTACGTTATATAACAGCTGTCCAAACACTTATTTCGTATTATCGATATCCTAAAAAGTACACCCACTAAATTTCTAATAATTAGCTGTCCAAACGCTACCAAAGACTTCATGAAACTCCTACTACAAGCTGAATAACAAAAGGTAGAAAGGACTACTTCAGGGGAGTCCATGCTCCTACTACGGTAAACAATTACCAAATTGGTAGCAAATCCTTATCAGGATTATAAATTTCAGATGAAGAGGAGGATATGGGTTAGTATTACATTCAAACCAACACTTTTCTTGAAAATATTAGACACCGAAAATGGTAACAAAAATTTCAGAAAATGCACTAGAACACAGCTTCGGGAGAGCAGAAGATGGCGCGGAAAGCCTACCTCAGACGCTGTTTGATGGGTGGAGCTGCAATGCCGCCAACGTTGCCGACATTTCTGAGCTGTCCGACAGCGGAGAAAACTGCGGCGACCTCCCAAAATTTGCAGCTGATCGGAATTGCAGGAACGGATGCAACCTCATAGTCTACTGTTTAGTGCCTTTGGATGACTTCCATGGATTGGATTCAACGATTGGGCTCTATTTGGGGCTGAATTTCGGTGTTCCCAATTTTTTGAGTGCTTAGGGTTTCAGTTCTTTTGTTATCACAGCTTCGAGAGGCTAACGAGGCAGAGGGAAGCAGGGCGGGTTTTGATTCAAACGAGCTCGCATTTTGCAAATGCGACTTTAATGCGAGCTATACCTGGAAAATGATTTTTCCTTCTTCTTTTTTTTTTTTGTTGGCAGAAAAGCATAGTTCCCATTTATCGAATGCGAGTTTCTCTGAACTCGCATTCCACAAATGTGAACTACCTATTTTCAGAACACTTGCCACAAACAACCCCTCATGTAAACTTTTTTTAATTTTCATCACATTTTTGGAATTTTCTCAAAATGACGTTGGCGAAGCTGGAAGAAGAAGACAAAGGCAAGATAGGAAGATCGGTCATTATTAAATATAGACAAAGGCTAGACAGGAAGATCGGTCATTGTTAGAATAATTAAACCAAGCTGCTTTAGTAGTTAGTTACCTAATTGGTTTAGTTTTTGTTTTGTGTCTTGTTGAGTTTTTGTATTAGATTACGAAATCTCCAATTCCGTTCCAATTAAGTTTTGGTTTACTATTGTGTTTGTTTAGGAAAGATTAGTAGTCTATAATACTACTAGTCTAGCACATTATTACTGGAAGAGTGAGTTGAGTCTGAAAGTTGAGTTGAGGAAAAGCCTCCAGTTTTTTGTGAGTTGTCGTGAGCAAAAGGCTATGACTTAGATACTGTTGTTGTTGAATTTAAGTTAATAAAATTATTGAGTATTTGTATGTAAGTTTCTCATTCTCTTCCCACATATTTTTATATGTGATTAGAAATTGCTTCCGCTGTGTATGTGCACCTTTTTGTGCCAACAAGCGGTATCAGAGTTCTGGGTTTTGATCCTAGGGCTTGTTCATGAAATTGAAGTATGAATTCATTTTATTTGCCACATTGTGGTATTTTTTTTTTTTTTGATGGCAAAAAGGATTTTGAGATTTGGAGTATGATGATGAAGAGATTTTTTCAAGTTATTGAAGTTTGGAATATTGTCCAAAAGGGGTTCAAGGAACCTGTTGAAGGTGTTGAATTATCAAGTGATTCAAGTAAAGATTTGGAAAAAGATAGACGTTTGGATTGTATGGCATTCTATTATCTCAGTAATCAGGTCCAGTTGCATGTATCCAAAAAATTCATACATGCAAAAACCGCAAAGGAAGCTTGGAAACTTTTGATGAAGATTTATGGTCATGGTGAAGAAGAAATTTGTGATGAGGAAGAAGAATTAGAATTTGATGAAGAGACAAAGAAAGAAGAAACTACAAAAATTGTAAATGCACATGAAGATGGAGAATTTGCGATTGAAAAAGAAATTTCACATGTGGTTGAGGAAGAAAGAGAAGTCATTGATGAAATTAAAGATATTCCTAAAAATCGTGGTGATGAAGAAATTTTTGATTTTGTCAAGATTGATGGATTGTTTGAAGAGAAAAATCAAGCAGTGGAATCGACTGGTATCAATTATGGAGTGGATGATTTGTTTGAAAAATATGGTATTAAAGTTGATACAATTGTTAATGTGAAAAAATTAAAGGAAAAATATGGTGCTGTTGAAAATATTGGTGGTGGAAATTATGATTTTGTATATTTGGGAGATTTACTTGGTGATATGGAGGAATTCAATTATGAAGCATTGGATGAAGAATGGCTGAATATGTTTGAGGTTTTTGATAGAAGCGTTCAAGCCAAAAAATTATTTGAGAAGTACAAATTTCGTCCACTATCACGCGTGAAGATGAAATTGAAGATCAATCATAAATTGAAGGTGTACGTCGCCTATACAGCAACTGAGTTTTTCATGGAGATTCAAGCTCGAGATGGAATTGGCATTAGTCATAATAAAGAGTTTGGTTTAAGGGAGACAATGTTAGAATAATTAAACCAAGTTGCTGTAATAGTTAGTTTCCTAATTGGTTTAGTTTTTGTTTTGTGTCTTGTTGAGTTTTTGTATTAGATTACGAAATCTCCAATTCCGTTCCAATTAAGTTTTGGTTTACTATTGTGTTTGTTTAGGAAAGATTAGTAGTCTATAAATACTACTAGTCTAGCACATTATTACTGGAAGAGTGAGTTGAGTCTGAAAGTTGAGTTGAGGAAAAGCCTCCAAGTTATTTGTGAGTTGTCGTGAGCAAAAGGCTACGACTTAGATACTGTTGTTGTTGAGTTTGAGTTAATAAAATTATTGAGTGTTTGTTTGTGAGTTTCTCATCCTCTTCCCACATATTTTTATATGTGATTAGAAATTGCTTCCGCTGTGTATGGGCACGTTTTTTGTGCCAACAGTCATTATTAAATATCTAGAGCCAAATGTCGAAAATGGTGAACTTGACAAATTTCAAGCCGTCTTGAAAATTAATATGGCTGATGATTTGCCAGAATTAGCCATTGACGAAAAATATATTGATGATTTCAAGACCAAATTTGATTAGGCTTAATGATTCGCCAGAAGTAGCCAATGATGAAAGTTCTACCTGTCCTATGGTTTTTATGACCGATAAGCGTAAAGATACATCTTAACAATATAATGGTCGTGCTGTAAAACTTGAAATTCAAAAACAAGAAGGTGCAGCCAGTTACCAAAATCACTGGCAATATCAAGGGAAAAAGCAAGCTAAATCCAGCAGACTATCGTGAGTATGTGCCAGAATTTTTAGATAATTGGCCGTGAAGGCCTTATATTCCTTATCGTTATGTTTATCCTGCATGATGTTATGGGGCACCTTGTACAAATATTTTATCAGTATTTTGCCCTCGACAAAGTGTTTGGTGCAGCATTTTTTGGTTCCCATACCGGACTTTCTGATAAAAAGGGATGAAATAAAACTTACCACAAGAAATGGATTGGTGTGGATAAGCCGATTACTTGAGAACCAATAATGAACTGATCGAGGATTCAAATGCAATATTTGAATAATCAACGGATAAGGATCTTACCTTATTAGGAGAAGCAGATAATTTTACGCCCCATTTGATAAACTAATTGAGCACTTAAACTTAATGGGTTCAAATCTTAACACATTCAGATGCATTTGATAACAAAAAATAGAACATCTGAATTAATTAAATAGCACTGAATATTTTAGGCAAAACTTGATCCAAAAAATAAGTGAAAAACTATTCACTTATTACTAAATGTGATATACATTCGAATATATTAGATTTAGCACTTAATAATTCAATCACTTAATGGATTCATATTTCAGATTTCAGAGTTTAGTTTTCAGACTCTATTTTTTAGACTCAGTTTTATCAAATGCACCCTTAATGTCAAAAAGTAATTCTTGGAATGATCACTATAAAAAGAAAACCAGTTGCTACAGATGGATACTACTCAAAAATATCAGTTTCTCAGTCCAACATTTTCTTTTATAAGGATACTACTCAAAAATATCAATATTTTCTTTTATGTTTTGTTTTATTTCTTTTAGCCTTTTATTTTCACGTTCCTTAATGTTATTGTTATTTGCATTTCCTCAATGCAACTTCTCCTTTTTCCCTTGTAGTTTCGTAGACTTTATCAAGTCCATGTACGAATGTTCAATTCCTAATTGACACATTTGATTCTTGAAATTAACGTACAAATCACACGACTGCTTTTCTCTTTCTTACTACTTTTCTCTTTCTTTTTACTTTATTTTTCAAATCAGACACTCAGTGACAATTTTAAGTTCTCTTTATGGAGGCAGGGGACACCCCCATAGCTTTTGATAATATTCTCTGAGAAGCAACAAAACTGGAGGTTTGAGTCCTATCTTTTTTTTTTTTTTGTTGAATTTCGAGCATCTGTCATACTTTTGGCCATACTCAGAAGAGATGCCTTGCTCTGCCAAAATCAGCTGATAAGTGGGTTCAAAAACGTGTCCTAAAGCCATTCATGTTAAGAGTAAGACCAATGGATTTTGGGTGCTAGTGAGGTGAAGCATGATAACACTAACTCTACTCTTACTGATTCTGGTATGGCATTAACTGAAATGAGGTCCAAAAGTGTTTGCCGATTTTAATACTGTGTACCATAATTTTGGAATGATTCAAAAAGAAAAGTATGATATTTTTTTCTTTGAGATGGAGGAATTATTGAGTGTGTTTTGATAGTAGATTTTTTGGGATAATTTTTTGAAGAAAATATTATAGCAAATAATTGAAAATGTGAGAAAATAAATTTTGACAAATAGTCTACTATCCAGATAAACCTATTGTTTGCATAAATTTCTTTTTACTTCTGATTAAATAACTTGTGCACCTCTCTTAATCAAAGTTTCTCTATTTTCTCTACGAAGTCTTCTAATAATTTTCTCGTCATTCATGGGAGAGATCTTGTTTTCAAGTTAAGGCCTCCATTTCTCTGCTTTTGTTTCTTGTATGATGTAGTCTTTCTGATGATATTCTAAGAAGAGTTTTATCATTTTTCCTCTCTTAGAATTTATTAATGAGAGTCTTCTTCTCTTCTAGGATATCCTTGTTAGTCTTTATTTAATTTTTGGCTATTTCTTTATTGGATCTAAGAGTTTTCTTTATCGAATCCATATGTTAGAATTGAAATCTTTTGGATCATTTCACCATTTTTCAACGACTTTAAGTTTTAACCAGTTAGATTGTAATTATTGTGCACACAGATATTCATTAGACTACACGTGATTTATTTTGATCTGTTAGAGTTAGAGTTTTACAGTGTAATTTTTATTTTTTAGATCTGTTAAGTCTAGAAAATGCTTCAAATTAGGTGCATTTGTAACATGTATAATGTATTTTCTGCTATTAATGCAGATTTCTTGGAATGAAATATTATCTTCTATCAAAAAATAAATAAAAATGTGCATCAACAAATCAAGGGCAACTAGTTGAGGAGATTTTGGTTTAATGGCTATGGTTAAAACTTCAACACTTGTAAGCCTAGGTTCAAACCCCCTTTCTCCCCTCAGTTTGTTAAATCCCAACCCTGCCCTGCTAAAAAAAATTCAAGGGCAACTAGTGTGAGGGCCCCAAAATTCAGATTTTATTTTAAAAATGCCTAATATTATTTATATTATGTTTATTTATTGAAATATGAGTAAATATATGTTTAAATTGATTATTTTCAAATTTAGAGAATTTTATACGAATTTATTGCCGGTGTGGGTGGTTTGGCCATTTTAGCGTTAAAAATTGTTCCGACACGTGAATAGTGACTTGGACTTGAAATCGAGCATATGTAGTGATATTTTGAAAATATTATTAAGGTGAGACAGTGTCGGGATGAAAGAAACCAGTGTAAGTTAGACTGTCACGTGTGACGCGACAAAAAGTGGCTTTTTGACCACTTTTCCCCGAATTAAGGAGAGCCACTCCTTTTGCCCATAAAGCCTTGCTTCTTGCCATCTTCCCACTTCATTTTTCAGCTGCACATTTGAGAGATAGAGAGAGAAAGAGCCGAGAGCTCTAAGGAGAAAAAAGAGAGAGAAACAAGCTCAAGCTTCTTCCATTTCTTTCTTCTACCTTTCTTCCACTTCCAAGCACTCTTGAAGCCACCATCATCTCCACATTTCCAGCCGAGGAAGAGAGCTAGAGAGAGAGAGCTGGTCCGATTTTGGAGGAAGAAGAAAGGTGAGTTTTGTGGTTAAAAATTTTTCATCTTCCTTCAACTAGAATCTTGAGTTTATGAAACTTGATGGATGGATTATGGGCTTGATTTTTCTTCCCCATTTCAGCCGAACCAAGGAGAGAGGAGAGAGAGAGAGGGCCGAAGCTCTTGAGGAGAAAAAGGAAGAAAAAGTGAAGAAACAAGGCTTGATCTATTGATGGGTTGCTTGATCGTGGGCTTGGAGTCGTAGATCGCCATCAAAACTCGTAGATCTTGGGTAAAGATCGAAACTTGAGGAGTTGCTAGGCTTGGGAGCACTCTTGGAAAGAGGAAACCCACGAGATCATCTTGATCTTGTCGATCTAGTCGACCAAGGTATAAAGCTTGAACCTTGTAGATATAGTTTTATTAGTGTTAAATAGCTCAGATCCATGGTTTATTTTGATAAGAATGCTTATGTATGAAGCATTTGAGTTGGGCTCTTGGATTCCCAACCTAGGTAGCGGACTTGAGGTGGATTTTAGGTAGTTGACTTGAGGACCTGTTTGGGATCTGAATGTTATTTGTGAAATATATGATGATATGGTCAGAAAAGTAGGATTTTGTTGTTGAGAATTTTGAAGGAAAATAGATGTGATGGCCGAACCCATGCTTGGTAAATTTAATACTTGATTTCGAAATTTGTGTTTGTTCTTGAAGAATTTTCTTTTGAGAAAATATGGGTTTTGTTTATTTGTGAGTGTGTATTTGAGTGGAGGGGATGTTTGAATTTTAAAAGATGAAAAGTGAAGTTTTTCATGAATTTCGAATGAAAAGTGTCATTTGAATGAATTTGAGGGTTTTACTATATTTTGGTCAAATTCTATGGATTTCGAATATAAGAGCTTGGTATGAAGTATTTTAATTAAGGTATAGTTTTGACTATGAGTAAGTGTCAAGTTATTTTGAAAATAATGATTCTTGAGGTTTGAGACCTTACTATTTCAACAAAGGTAATTTTAAATATGGCCCGAACCAGACTTCGTAGTAGTAAGGATTTGGTGCTTTTGAGTAGTTAAGTTAAGACTTGGAACATGAGATTTTGGGCTGGTATCTGATAGTTGGACTTTGGCTCAGGTGGTCAAGACTTTGTTGAGGGTGAACCAGCTAACGAAGTTTAGTCTTCTTCTTTGTTCACTCGTTTAAGTGGATCGAGGTGAGTGTTCAAACTCCCTTTTTAAATAGAAATCTTTCCATGGTTTGTAAATGAATGATTTGTAAAATGATTTGCTAGTACTTACCAAGAAATGATTTGTCACTATTTCTAAGTAAAATGCTTTTACCCGTGAAATAGCTTATAAAGGATTTGTGAGTGATTCAACTCTCTTTCAAATGAAATCTGGCAATAGTTTCCAAATGAATGATTTATTGAAAAGATTTACTATCACTTCCAAATGAAATACTTTACAAGTGAAACCATTTATGAAGAGTTTATGGATGTTCAAATCCATTTTAAATCAAATGTTTTTGCACGCGGAAAATGACTTGTGATAATGATATACCAACTTATACTTGCAAAGAAATGAGTTTGTGAATATCTCCCGTATGTTACGTGAATTACATACTTGTTGCTAGGCGAGTGTGTACTTTACCACACTCGACCTAACTATTAATATTCTGTTCAACTGTCTACACTTCCATTGTTTGTATGTTGCTTGTTTCCTGGATTGTTTTGTTGATAACTTGATTGTTTGATAGTGGTGTACCAAGGAGCATTTTACCCCTGTAGTCCGATGTGTACCTTATCGCATCGTTTCACTACTTGTAGGTCGATGTACTTTATCGATCGACAACGGGTCTCAAGATCCTTTGCTAGAAAGCCTATCTAAGAGCCCCTTCTTGAGCGATCGGTGGGTCAAAAGCCTACTTGAGTACGCCATTAGTGTGGCCGGATAGGTTGGAAAGCTTTATCCTAAAATAAAACTCCTTGGTCTTGACCGATCATTACTTGTGCATGACCAGGCCATGTGTACTTTACCACATTGGCTGAACAAGGCCTTTCCCCCTTCGTTATCGGCCTATTCGAGCCGGCGACTCCTCGGGTAGGTTGGTACTTAGGGCAATGACGGTATACCAGTATTACCACCGGAGGGATAAGGTGATGGCCATTGTACCAGGGGATTGATCAGGAGTTATAAGGTGAAGTGGACTACTGAAATAGCTCCAAGTGAGCACTGTATCCTTCCAATACTGGATTTGATTGTGTACTGAATTACTGTTTACTGTATGTTGTTATTAAAGTGAGTATTGATAACATGATTGCTTGAAAACTCAATTGTTTTACAAAGTGATTGTTAACTCAAAGGTCCTTGAATTTCTTATTTTATGGCATTCACCGAGCTTCTAGCTCATCCCAAAAATGTTTTTTTTTCCCCCCACAGGGCTCGAGACGATGGATAGCGTGCGAGATCCTTCTTAGTGTTTTGGGTTGAATTACCCTTGTATCATTGGTGATCGTGGGTGGTTGGATCTTACTGTATTTGGGTCTGTAAGATGGAATTGTGATTGTATTCTTAGTACTTTGAATTGTAATTTGGGAATGAGACTTGTAAGGTGAAATTAGTAATGTTGTTATTTGTGGTTTGATCTGGAGTGGTTATTTATGTTCAACTTTCAAAGTATTATTAGTTATTTGAGTGAGTGAGACCTGGCGAGAGCTAGGTTGACGGCCCGCTAAACCCTTGGCACGCCTTAGGGTGAGGTGGGGTCACAGTGGTAATGTGAGCTTAGGCTCTCTGTAGTGTATCCCTAGGCTTTAAGTTTAGGATGCCTGACCGTGGGACCGGTTTGACTATTAAGTGACTTGATTTATGGTAATAGTTTACCTCGAAGACTAATCCTAGTTGTGATTGTAGGAATAGAGGGAAGTGGAGCGCGAGGACTACTCAAGGCTACTTCGCCCTATTATGTTTCGCATTGAATTTGGTGAGCCATTTCGGCAATTGTGACGTAGGGTGGATAGTCAATGTAATTGTTGGATGACATATTCGTATCCCGACTGTGTGGTTTTAGCTATAGTAGATGAGAGGCAAAGGCTAGTCAATGCAAATGCAAGAGCAAATGACCGGATTCGAGAGTTGGAGACTAGGGTGCTCGAGGAGCAAGAACGAACTGATATTTTACGTGTACAATTACAAGAAGCCAATAATCGCTTTGGCTCAATGACTCAACAACTAAGGGAGAGAGGTGGAGAAGATCGTGGCCCGAGGATCCTAGCGCTGGAAATGAAGTTGTATGCAGTTAGAGAACGGGAATCTTTGATTCTAATTAGTCTAGTGATGTATTGCTTTTGACCTCTTGTATGAGGATGACAGGATTAGAACGTCGAGAGTTCTACTGTGGGGACCAATGTATTTTGATAATGATTTACTTGCTTTTGTTGCTATTATTGACTGGAAATGTACTCAACTTGACTGTGATTTGTGTTTTAACCGAATGAGTTCGTTTGTACCGATTGGAACATGACCGAGTTTAAACGTGTTGTGAAAATGTTACGCAAAATGGAACCGCTCTCTTGTTTTATGGATTGATACTTGTATGTGTATGCTCCAAGTGTATACCGCATTAATGCATGTCCTATCGCTTAGTTGAAAATGGAAGCTAGAAGACCACGACGGGACGCCCACGTGAGGCAACCCCAAAATCAAGAGGAAGAGAGTGGATCTATGGCTAACCAAAACACTGGGTCAAGGACTGAGGCAAACGATCAAATGGCACAGGTTTTAAATCGTATGACGGATATATTAGAACGTTTAGTGCCTCAACAAGGCCATGGAAATGGACAAGTGAATCAACTTGGAAACCAAGAGATAGGAGAAGATAAGGCTTTAGAAAGATTTCAGAAGTTTTCACCGCCTAAGTTTTCTGGGGATCCTGACCCTGATAAAGCTGAAAATTGGTTAGAGAATATAAGAAATATATTTGACGCATTAGACTATTCAGAGGAGAGACAAGTGACCTTTGCCGTGTTCCAACTTGAGGGAGCGGCACGAGCATGGTGGAATGTTATAAGAACCAAGTGGGAAAGGGAACAAACTCCTAGGACTTGGATGAACTTTGTAGAATTTAATGAAAAGTTCCTTCCACCACTAGTCCAAGAAAAGAGAGAAGAGGATTTTATAAAGCTTCGCAAGGAACCCAAGTGTGGGTCAATATGAAACCCAGTTCACCAAATTGTCTAGGTTTGCCCCGGAACTAGTGGTTACAGAGCGAAAGCGAATAAGGCGGTTTATTCAAGGACTCAATCTAGAAATTCAAGATGCTCTAGCAGCAGCTCAAATTGAAACCTTCACTGATGCCCTTGAGAAAGCCCAAAGGGTCGAGATTACAAAATCCCAATTGAGAGCCTCTTACTCACGAAAGAGAGATACACCTAGTGGTAGCCACTTTGAATCTTTTAGAGAGAGTGTATCCCCATTCAAAGTTGGCAAACGGGTTGAGGGAGTAAGACTGCCACCTTTTCCTCCTTCTCATAAGATGGAGCCATTAGAAGGAACTACCCCACAAAGGACTCAAACAAGAAAAGTCCAACCAAAGGAAATATCACAAGGGAGTCGAGCCACGGTTTTTCAACCAACTTGTGGATATTGTGGAAAAATCAATCATACTGAGGACAATTGTTGGGTGAAAGAACGAAGGTGTTTACGATGTGGGAGTGCCGACCATCAAGTTAACCTTTGCCCGAGGAAGCAACTGCGAGATAGTAATACTCGCCAAGGAAATGTGGATACTTTTCAACAAGCCATTGAAGGAGAGGAACGACCACGAGCACCAGCCAGAGTATATACCCTTTTCGGTCAACAGACTCCAAGATCAACTGAGGTAGTAGAAGGTAAGAATTTTGAGGACAAAATTCCTTTAAGGAGGGAAGGATGTGAGGGCCCCAAAATTCAGATTTTATTTTAAAAATGCCTAATATTATTTATATTATGTTTATTTATTGAAATATGAGTAAATATATGTTTAAATTGATTATCTTCAAATTTAGAGAATTTTATACGAATTTATTGCCGGTGTGGGTGGTTTGGCCATTTTAGCGTTAAAAATTGTTCCGACACGTGAATAGTGACTTGGACTTGAAACCGAGCATATGTAGTGATATTTTGGAAATATTATTATGGTGAGATAGTGTCGGGATGAAGGAAACCAGTGCAAGTTAGAATACCACGCTTGACGCGACATAAAGTGGCTTTTTGACCACTTTTCCCCGAATTAAGGAGAGCCACTCCTTTTGCCCATAAAGCCTTGCTTCTTGCCATCTTCCCACTTCATTTTTCAGCTGCACATTTGAGAGATAGAGAGAGAAAGAGCCGAGAGCTCTAAGGAGAAAAAAGAGAGAGAAACAAGCTCAAGCTTCTTCCATTTCTTTCTTCTACCTTTCTTCCACTTCCAAGCACTCTTGAAGCCACCATCATCTCCACATTTCCAGCCGAGGAAGAGAGCTAGGAGAGAGAGAGCTGGTCCGATTTTGGAGGGAAGAAGAAAGGTGAGTTTTGTGGTTAAAAATTTTTCATCTTCCTTCAACTAGAATCTTGAGTTTATGAAACTTGATGGATGGATTATGGGCTTGATTTTTCTTCCCCATTTCAGCCGAACCAAGGAGAGAGGAGAGAGAGAGAGGGCCGAAGCTCTTGAGGAGAAAAAGGAAGAAAAAGTGAAGAAACAAGGCTTGATCTATTGATGGGTTGCTTGATCGTGGGCTTGGAGTCGTAGATCGCCGTCAAAACTCGTAGATCTTGGGTAAAGATCGAAGCTTGAGGAGTTGCTAGGCTTGGGAGCACTCTTGGAAAGAGGAAACCCACGAGATCATCTTGGATCTTGTCAGATCTAGTCAGATCTGAAGGTATAAAGCTTGAACCTTGTAGATATAGTTTTATTAGTGTTAAATAGCTCAGATCCATGGTTTATTTTGATAAGAATGCTTATGTATGAAGCATTTGAGTTGGGCTCTTGGATTCCCAACCTAGGTAGCGGACTTGAGGTGGATTTTAGGTAGTTGACTTGAGGACCTGTTTGGGATCTGAATGTTATTTGTGAAATATATGATGATATGGTCAGAAAAGTAGGATTTTGTTGTTGAGAATTTTGAAGGAAAATAGATGTGATGGCCGAACCCATGCTTGGTAAATTTAATACTTGATTTCGAAATTTGTGTTTGTTCTTGAAGAATTTTCTTTTGAGAAAATATGGGTTTTGTTTATTTGTGAGTGTGTATTTGAGTGGAGGGGATGTTTGAATTTTAAAAGATGAAAAGTGAAGTTTTTCATGAATTTCAATGAAAAGTGTCATTTGAATGAATTTGAGGGTTTTACTATATTTTGGTCAAATTCTATGGATTTCGAATATAAGAGCTTGGTATGAAGTATTTTAATTAAGGTATAGTTTTGACTATGAGTAAGTGTCAAGTTATTTTGAAAATAATGATTTTGAGGTTTGAGACCTTACTATTTCAACAAAGGTAATTTTAAATATGGTCTGAACCAGACTTAGTAGTAAGGATTTGGTGCTTTGAGTAGTTAAGTTAAGACTTGGAACATGAGATTTTGGGCTGGTATCCGATAGTTGGACTTTGGCTCGTGGTCAAGACTTTGTTCGAGGGTGAACCAGCTAACTAAGTTTAGTCTTCTTCTTTGTTCACTGCTTAAGTGGATCGAGGTGAGTGTTCAAACTCCCTTTTAAATAGAAATCTTCCATGGTTTGTAAATGAATGATTTGTAAAATGATTTGCTAGTACTTACCAAGAATGATTTGTCACTATTTCTAAGTAAAATGCTTTTACCCGTGAAATAGCTTATAAAGGATTTGTGAGTGATTCAACTCTCTTCAAATGAAATCGGCAATAGTTTCCAAATGAATGATTTATTGAAAAGATTTACTATCACTTCCAAATGAAATACTTTACAAGTGAAACCATTTATGAAGAGTTTATGGATGTTCAAATCCATTTTAAATCAAATGTTTTGTCTACGGAAAATGACTTGTGATAATGATATACTCAACTTATACTTGCAAAGAAATGAGTTTGTGAATATCTCCCGTATGTTACGTGAATTACATACTTGTTGCTAGGCGAGTGTGTACTTTACCACACTCGACCTAACTATTAATATTCTGTTCAACTGTCTACACTTCCATTGTTTGTATGTTGCTTGTTTCCTGGATTGTTTTGTTGATAACTTGATTGTTTGATAGTGGTGTACCAAGGAGCATTTTACCCCAGTAGTGTGTACCTTATCGCATCGCTCACTACTTGTAGGTCGATGTGTACTTTATCGTATCGACCGAACTGGTCTCAAGATCCCTTTGCTAGAAAGCCTATCTAAGAGCCCTTCTGAGATCGGGTCAAAAGCTCACTTGAGTACGCCATTAGTGTGGCCGGATAGGTTGGAAAGCTTTATCCTAAAATAAAAACTCCTTGGTCTTGACTGATCATTACTTGTGCATGACTGTAGGCCATGTGTACTTTACCACATTGGCTGAACAAGGCCTTTCGTTATCGCCTATTCGTAAGCCGACCTCCGGTAGGTTGGTACTTAGGGCATCGGTATACTCGAGTATTACCACTGGAGGGATAAGGTGATGGCCAGTTGTACTGAGGGGATTGATCAGGAGTTATAAGGTGAAGTGGACTACTGAAATAGCTCCAAGTGAGCACTGTATCCTTCCAATACTGGATTTGATTGTGTATTGAATTACTGTTTACTGTATGTTGTTATTAAAGTGAGTATTGATAACATGATTGCTTGAAAACTCAATTGTTTTACAAAGTGATTGTTAACTCAAAGGTCCTTGAATTTCTTATTTTACTGGGCATTCACTGAGCTTCTAGCTCATCCCAAAAATGTTTTATTTTTTTCCCCCCACAGGGCTCGAGACGATGGATAGCGTGCGAGGAGATCCTTCTTAGTGTTTTGGGTTGAATTACCCTTGTATCATTGGTAATCGTGGGTGGTTGGATCTTACTGTATTTGGGTCTGTAAGATGGAATTGTGATTGTATTCTTAGTACTTTGAATTGTAATTTGGGAATGAGACTTGTAAGGTGAAATTAGTAATGTTGTTATTTGTGGTTTGATCTGGAGTGGTTATTTATGTTCAACTTTCAAAGTATTATTAGTTATTTGAGTGAGTGAGACCTGGCGAGAGCTAGGTTGACGGCCCGCTAAACCCTTGGCACGCCTTAGGGTGAGGTGGGGTCGTCACAACTAGTAATAATAGTCATTCTGAAAAGGAAACAACATGTTCGACCAAACCAAGTTCGTTTAATCAGCAGCAATAATTAAGGTAACTCAGAACACAAAGCAGTATTTGCAAATTTAGTCAAACATGGCGAACTCAAAGAAAATAAAGAGTGCCCGTGAACTTAAAGAGTCAAATACTACCAGAGAAACATGAGATTGACGTCCTATAATGTACGTAGAGAGATCCCTACATCATGATCATTTTTGGCTAAAACTGATATGAGCTTGAACTCAAGAGGATCACGCATACCATATCAGTAGTTGTAGATAAAGCAGCAATAATCATGAAGCAAAGCTGACGCATAAAAACCATTCTCAATTAGAAGACGAGATTTGCATGAAGCATTTGCAATAAAAGCAGACCGGTAGCATAAATGTCACAAAAAGCAAAAGAATCAAAAACAGTAGCAGTGTTTGAACTTTAAAGACCTAACGCACCATGATTGCGAGTGCAGCAAGAGTTCTGATGGAGATGGAACACAATCGGCAATCTGTTTGCTTTGGCACTTGACAGATTCATTCTTAGGAGGGATCGTTAGAAGGGATAGACGTGGGTATATGGAGGGGGAGGGGTTGAATCAGTAAAAGTCTTCTTAAATAAATATGTCAACTCTTCAAGAGAATAATCAAAATTCATTTTCTAATGCTCCTCTTAGTCTAAACTGGAATTGTTTAGCATAAATAATTGTTCTTCTACAGCTGTTTATTCTAAGCAAACGTTCTTTTCAGACGGATTGCATGTTTCATTGGACGTAGGGAAGACCACGGTTCAAATTTGAACCGGAACCAGATTGGAATCAGACTGGCGGTTTATTGAACCTAAACCGGAACCGAAATTGAGAAATAGAAATCGAAACTATAATCGTGAATAAAGGTTTAGATTCAGATTCACAAAAAATTTAAACCGGAATCGGCGGTTCAAGATCCATTCAAACCGTCTAAAATACATTTATATCCTGAGTTATTGGGCTTTTTTGATTCAATTTCGAATTCAATTTCAATAACCAGCACCCAATATCAAACAGTTGTAGTTTTAGTCCAACAACCTATTATCCAAATTCATTAATAAATCCAGATACAATAAGTAATTAAGATTTTTTTCCTTTACTCTATTTCAATAATGAGAAGATTATGTATCTTTTTATTTTATTTAAAGCATTCAATATAAGTTGAGGTATTTTTTCATAAAATTTGTATTCTTTATTTTTCTTTGCCACATGATAGTACAATAAAATTCATAATTTTTTCAACATTAGTTATTATATTTACTTAAAATCGATTTTATAATACAAGAATTTATACGTAACTAGAAGAACCGAAATTGGAACCGGAAGAAATCGAAACCGTAATTGAACCAAAACCGAAAGTTCAAGAACCGTAATCATAACCGTCCCTGTAAGGATCGGTTCAGGTTCTACCTTTCAATAGAATTGAAACAATCAGTTTTTAAACTGGAACCGATGATTTTGGAACCGTAGCCACCCCTAATTGGATGTTTTCTTTTATGAAGAAATGGAAACTGAGTTGAAATTTCTCTTCACGAAGGAAAACGAGGCCTTATGATTAATTGGTGCTCGGACAACAATGGGAACTTTTTACCTTTTTACTTTTTTTTTTTTTGGTTAAAGAACAGGTGTTTAATGCAAAACACATGAATATTTTTTTAAATATATTTTTAAGTGTAACTTGGACGTTTCAAATCTAGGACTTTTTACTTACGCCCCCTCTGTTATACCACCCAACCCGTCGCTCCCCACTACATAAATCCATGAATATTTTATCATTGGTTAAGTAATACATAATTAATTTTCGATATTATTACAAGATTTGATAATTCAGTATTTAAAGTTTAAGCATTTGAAATTTGACTTCTTAAAGAAATCTTTAACAAGTAGTTCACAAACATAAAATTGTCTTGGGCTGGGGTATTAGGCCTTTATGAAACTTGGAGAATTTGATAATCCAACAACATATGAGAAAAGATTTTATAATTATTTATAATTTGACTATGGATAATACACTTTTTGTCTCATTTTATTTATCATTGTTAATGTTGCACATGGTTAAGGAAATTGATGTCTGAGCTGCAAACAAATAATTCTTTCCATGTCTGTCCTTAATTTAAATTCAAGTCTTGGTTTGTCCCTTTAAAACTTTTGAATTTTACAAAGGTTTGTTACAGCATTTAATATTGAAACATGATGTTAATATTCTTTTTGGAAAATCAATGATGGGTAAAATGAGGAGGTTGATCTTTTTTCATTTTCCTTTCAAAAATCATGAAAATGATTTGAAACAGACCAAAATAAAAAATTAAAATTAATAAAATGGGACGAAGGAAATACTTAACAATGATCAACGCTGTTGTAGTGGTTACAACAACCAATGATCAGCTCTAATCACAAAGCAAGACGTTGATTTATTATCTGACGCAAGGTATCTCACTGCAGCAACTTGAACTAGAACGGAGAAACAACTTAAAAAACATCAACAATGTAATATTAAAAGAGATAATAAAACAAGAGTACGAAATTCCAAGATTCTTAGTTTAGCCAATGGCACACCTGACACATTCGGGGTTGGTAGGCCATCTTCAGGAGCTTTCTTTCACGCACGCAAGGCATCTAGTAGGCGTACTTAATTGTATAAAACCACCAGAAATCAAGACACTGAATTTGGACATCGAATCCATTGAGACATTGAAACAGGATGAGTGACAAATCTATCAATAAGTTACCCTAACCACATTTTCGGATCTGGCATTATGATTTAAGACGATATATTTACAGGTAGCAGATCATGATATGCTTCGTCTTTTACATTAGTGCTTCCACTTACATAGTATGAATTTTATAAATCTCCATTTGAATTAGGTGGTTTTTGGACTGTTTTCCATCAAAATTTCATTTTTGTTAGCAACACAGGGAGTTAAATTGTAGGTTTCCAAACGTCAAGGAGTTAAGTTGAACATTACGCAAGCCACAGGGAGTTTTTAGGTATTTAACCCTAAATTTTATTGTAACATTGTATATGAAAAAATTGTTAATGTAATTGTTTGTTAGGCTGTTTTTATAATTTCAAATATTATTGGAGTATTTTTTTTAAAAAATTAAAATATTTCAAACTCACCACCGCCCACCACCCCTCTCCTCCTCAAGTACCTCCACCACCACTAACCCTTCGCCTCCACTCTTCTCCCTCTCTCTCTCTTTCTTCTTCCTCTCTCTCCCTTTTCTTCCCTCCTCTCTCCTCTCCCTCTTTCCGTCTCCTCCCTACCTTCCCCTACCACCCCCTTTCCCCACCCTTTCTCCTCCTCTCTCTCTCTCTAGCGGCTACTAGGAGATTGTGACCATCGCGAAGCTTCTAGCTACGACTAGGGAGGAGAGAGGTGTTTGTTTCTGTGGGGAATGGAGGTAATGGAGGGGGATGGCGTGGGAAGGGAGGGAGGAGGAGAGGAAGACAGAGGAGGGAGAAAGAAGGAAGGGGGGAGGAGAGAGGAGAGATGAGGTAGGCGGAGGGAGAGGGAGGACAAAGGAAGAGAGAAAGGGAGGAGAGATGGGGGGAGGGGCGGCGGTAGTGGCAGTGGCAGTATAAGGAGGGGAGAGATGGTGGGTGGTGATGGTGTGTGTAGTGGGTAAAAAAAGATAGAATTGGTTTTTTTTTTTCAATTGTACTTGAAATATTGTATGGTTAGGGATTTCTAAGGGTTTTTTTGAGAGTGTAATACTGTGGTATTGTATTTGAAAAACTTATTTTTTTAAAAAAAAATGTTATATTCACACAAAGCCTCAGTTTCGTAAAGCCATTTGACAAATAATATTCTTTTTCTTGATCTTAATGCTGGAATATAGTTCATTTATTCTCACCATGTAATAATACACAAAAAATAGGAAATTTTGGGAAAATGTAAAACCTGGATGTGAAATTCATAACACCAGGTTATAACTTTTGCTAAATTTTTAAAAAGCTATAAGGCTGTCATTTAAAAGATTAGAAATTTATTGCTTCTTGGAAGTAAATCAGAGGCACAGTGGAAATTTTTACCTCAAAAGTCCAATTCACCACAACTCGCTTGACTTTACGAACAAATGTAAGTCTGATATCCGTGTAGACAAACTATTGTCTTTTCAACATCTACGGGTTTGATCCTCAAGTATTCTCATCTATCTATCTGTATGACTTAGTGATTTAGTTTTTCTTTTCTAAAATACCCTTACTAGTAATATTAATGACTCCATCTATTTAGTTTTTCTTTTCTAAAATAAACTTACTAGTAATATTAATGACTCTAATCTATTTCCAAACATAAATGTAATTCTAAATATTATTGGGGCTTTTTATGTACTCTCTGTGACGCCCCCACCTCTCCCAAGGGCAAACCCAAGGATATCAGCTGTACGCCTGCCCAACTCTCGCCAGGACTCACTACAAAATCCCAAAATAATAATACAAACATTCATTCTTAAAACCCTAATTAAGGTCCAATAAAACTACCAGCTAACTCATAAGAGTAAATGCTCAATAATTTTTATCAAGATTACAATTATATTAACTTCAAATACAATAGACCATCAACTTCACAGTAAAATCAATTCTATACAACCGTGTGGAAACCCTATAGAAGAAACTAAATCCTCGATCTACGATCCCCACTTCAAGACCTGTTAAAGACAACAAATATATTGGGGTGAACTAATGCTCAGTGAGGCCAAGAAAGCATGCACGCAATTAAGATAGAACAATACATCAACAATTAAAACAATTTAAAGTAAAACAAGCAATATTTCACATCAAGCAATTCAACAATACCATATAAAGGATACAGGTAGATACGGGAGGTAGAGGTGACTACCGTCCTTAGGGACGTAGCACGTACCCCCGATCCAAATTTCTGCATTTTCCACATTCATATCCGAACCATTTCATGAGCTCCGACTTTCAAATAAAAAATGTTGATATTCCGTGAACCACACTCTCACATCCTATAGACACCACTTGAAACCCTCACCCGTCTACTTACATCCCCTGTACCGGGCCCGCTCGTCAAAATATGTAAAGTTGGTAATACTCGAGTATACCTTGGTCAGCGAGCGCACTCCAACCGACATAAACACTTTTAAGACCCATGGTTCACCAATCCCTCGACTAAGCCCCTATTGCTGGCCGAAGTGAAAGGTTCCCCGATGGGGTTTGGGCGTCCCCACAATTTTCAATAGCAATAACAAGCAATTGAAGCAGTTAAACACTTAACAATTCAAGCAGTGAAACTCATTTAGAGGCAATTAAATTGGGATGAGTGCGATAAAGTACACGCTCACCCAGGTATACAATCATGCTTTTCAAATCACTTACATTAATTAAAGCATTAATAACATGCACTTGGACACTCAGCGAAGTCCCGTAAAACGAGCAAAGAGCTTAAACTTCGGTAGTCGGGCCAACTTCCGCAACCTCTTGGTCACCTGAGCCAAAATGGAACTATCACTTTTAATTCAAACAGTTAAAACTTAAGATTTAACCTAACTCTCCAAATTCACCCAAAAATCACTCAACTAAAGCTTCTCTCTTAGGCCACAACTCACTCAATATACGTCGGAATTGAATAAGACTTAAAGCTATGGAAACTAGATTCAACATACTAAAAATCACTAGAAGACTTCACTAGAATATTTATGAAGTAAGTTGAGCTAAAATGAACCAGAAATCCAGCAACAACAATAAAACAAGAAAATCAGGCTGGTGAGTCAGCCATATTTGCAATTTTTCTGGTATTGATAGGAAAAGAACTAGCATGCGAGCTTTATACCGTTAGAAAGCTTGTGAAGTCTAGTTTCAAACGCCACTGACAGCGCTCAATTTCGACTCCCGAGCAAAGAGTTATAGCCGACAGAAGTACAGCGGTTGACAAGACTGACGGCTACAATTTCCAGATTTGAAACGCTGTGTTTGGAACAACATTTGGGCATCGAAATGCCATTGAAAAATTACCAAATTTTGTACACTCAAACTTCACTAGATAGAATATGTGTGTACAAAATTTGAGCAAAAAAATCGCACAGGAAGATAACTTTTTAGATGGCCAATATTTGTGAAAATCTTAGAACTTAAACTGCCAGATTTTCTTCCTTTTCATTTTCAAACATTTTTCTCACCTAAAATAGCCCCAAGTCACTCAAGCATTGACACAAAAGCTCTAGCAGCATTCCCTTATCAAATGGAAGCAAAAATGGTAGCAAAATTTGGATCAAAATGTTTCCAAAAGTAGGCAATCATCCAACAAAGTGCAAGAAGAAAATTTCCAGCTTTTAACCCAACTTTCAAAAGCTTTTAACACACCAATTGAACTCACATTTGCAAAACATTTTACCGACACATGGTGTAACATTTAAGCTTTCAAAACAACCAAGGAATCCATGAAAAGAGGTCCAAAACAAGGCTTGAAAAACAGCAAGGTAAACCGGCAGTAACCACAGCAAAATTCCATCTTTAGTTCATCAATTTTTACATGCCTTTGTTAAACATTTTTATGAACCAAAAATGCTCATTTTTGCAAAAAGTCTAGCTCTCATCTAGACCATCATCTTAGTAGTGAATAATCACAAAATAATGGTGTTAAAACAAGGCAAAATAACCTCAACAACAACCGGTAGGCTTAAACACTCAAAATCCAGATTTCAAACTTTCTTGGAAAAGGTTTCAGTTTTGAGCAGTATTTTTTGAAAAATCATAACTTGAGTTCTATAAGTCCAAAAATTATGAATCTTATACTGTTGGAAAATGGACTCGATGAACTAAAATGCTCAAGAACACACTTATACAAGATTCAAATCGAAAACCAATCAACTTTCAGTTCAAAACTGCTGTTACAGTGAAAACAAGACATAACAGTCTTGATTTTCAGTTAACTTTGAAAATTCACCAAAATTCACAGAATTAGGACTAGCCCTTGAAATTTATACTGTTAAAAGAAATCAGATTCTAGTTTCAAATGCAACAAATAGAACTCAATTCGGACCTTCCTACACCAAGTTACAATAGTTGTAAGTAGGCTGCATGACCAACCCTGATTTCCGAAAATTCCAGATTTGCAAACTTCCTTTCTCAATCATTTTGCAACATCAAACAAAACTATTTTTACATGAAATTTCTCCCAAACTTAGGCCATCATATAAGCATCAAGAATCAACAAGAAAATCATGGAATCATTGAGCTAAAATTAGAGGAAAATAAGCTGCAACAAACCGGCCTCAAGCCTCTTCTCTCATGGTTTCTCTCTTCTTTTCCCTCTTTCATTTTTAGCAACTAATCTCTACATAACACACCTCACACACACATTAAATCAGCAACAACCCCAAGTTCATACATAATGGGATTTCATAGAGCCCATTTTTCCATCCAAATTCAACACAATAACAAATATTACACTTATCATAGTTCAAAGCTACATAAATGGCGTCAAATGAACAAGATTATGAAGAAATGCACTACCTCTTCCTCCTCAAGAAGCTTAGCTTATGTTGGGTGATTTAGCTCACAAAACCCCTCAACTTCCAAGCTCAATAACCAGCTCTTCCTCCTCTTCTAGCTGGTCCGAATTTCCCAAGGAAAGATAGCAAGATCTTCAAGTGGTTTTGGTTGCAAGGAGGGAGGTTTTGTGGTTGATTCTTGAAAATAGAATGGTGGGGGAAGAGATGGAGAGAGCTGCGGTCAAGAGGGAGAGGAAGAAGAAGAAAATGAATAGTTCATTTGACTTTTGGGGCTTTATTGGGAGAAATAATGAAATGGAAGAAAGTTGGTTGATTTGACGTAAGGCCATTTTTTTGTTGTGTCGTGTCGTGAAAATTTACACGACGCGATACCACGAACCTGATTTCTCTCATTTATATATCTCGAATACATATTCTAACATTCGAAACTTATGTCTAGTAGTCGATCCTAGGCCTGAGTGCGAAATTTAAATATTCAAATGATTAAATCGAGAACATAGTTTAAACGTGCAAAAATGCATTTTAAAACTTTTCGTGCCGTTACAATTGATAAATGACATTCAAACAATTCAAACTAATTTAATGAAGTAATTTTATGAAAATATGGAATTTTGCAATTTATAAATTAAATTGATGGTTAAACAAGGTTTTAAAATAAAAGGACGTAATATATGGCGTATTTGCAATTAAAATGATCTAAATTAATTATTCAGAGAAAATAAATAATTAATTAAATAAATAGGTCAAATAAAATGAATTTTTGCGTCCTCACACTCTCAAGCTTTAAATTTTGTTTTAAAAGTAAAATTCCTTATGAAATAGAAATTGATTTGGAAAGTTATAGGTTATGAGTTAATTTACTTGAAAATTTTTTCCATTAAAATTTAATGACAGACATTAGGTAGGCCATATTCTTAAAAACGTTGACTAACTTCATGTATATTAGCATTTTTAAACTTTTATAAAATCCTACCAACTTGATTAGAAACTTTTATAAATTCAATGTCCCTTTACATAACATCATATTAAAACAAGTTGCATATCTCTATATCATTGGATGCATATTCAAATACATAAAATAGTTATACAAAGAATATAAACATAGCTGAATTTAATTCAATCCCCTCATAATCATATTTTGTTTTTCTTTTTTGTGATATTATTGATTCCAAATGCAGATATTATTGACATATATCTAATTCTATATTAATAGTAATTAAATAAGTGACCCATTAATGACTACTGTGACAGCCCCACTTCCCCCTAAGGCTAACCAAAGGGTTGGCAGGCTGCCTGTCCAACTCTCGCTGGGACTCGAGCATTCAATGATACTAACTTAAACGGGTAAAACCACCAAACATAGTAACATTAATAATAAAACCATAAAGTAATGTTTAATCCTAAAATTACAGTTATCCACTCAAAATACTTAAAATCCTCGAGCCATATTTTAATACATTTCATAAGTCTAAAATGTACATCACCAAAAGAATTCACAAAACATTTCTCCATACTCAAGGCAAAAGTCTAAAGATCAAGCACTAGCCCTATGTAGGCTTCGGGATCCTCGTCACCTGTTAAGGAAAATCAAATGGGAATGGGGGTGAGCTAAAAAGCTCGTGAGTTTCCAAAAGACAAGCACATGCATTTAAAACAGTAATATAATAGGCAATAATTTAAACACGTAGGAGAATTATATTTAACACACAAGGAGGATACAGTGGCTCTCAGGAGCCTACTCCACATTTCACGAACATTTTTAGTAGTCGACACTCCGTCGACTTTCAATCCAAGTAGATGACTCTTCACGCCAAACTCCAACCACCAGACTCCCCCTACCGGGCCCGCACGCCGAACACTTACACAGTTAACAGATAACCACTCAAGGGATGCGGCCAAGAGTGGTTATATAACACTTTTCTTCCCCAACATGTAATACAGGCAAAACACGTAAGTTACCGACTCTGTGAGGACCCAGAATTTCTTGAATTGTACACCCGAAATTTCTTGAATTATTTGCTTATATTTCTTTTGAGAAACCCTAAATTTTTCATGAATTATCTTTCATTGTATTCATTTAAGTGCAAATCGTTTTCTTTAAACATTGGTAGTATAAAATTTTCATTAAGTGTATTACTTTCCTTTAAGTAAAAGTACTCTATTTTGTATGCATTTTATGACATTAATTTGGAATTGTATCTTACATGTTTCATGTAGTCAAATGCATAAACTTATATGGCATTAAAGGGATTATGTTTTTAATTAAGGGATTACAAGACAATTGTAAAGATTTTTAACCCAAATTTTGCCACTTGTCAACCACCAACCACAACCTTGACTTGACCATTTCTATTTAAGCTCTTGTTTTCAAAATTCAAACCAAAAATCTCCCTGTCATTTTCTCTCTCTTGGCCGGTCTTAACAAGGAAGAAAACATCAAAACCCTAAGTTTAAATCTTGCCATTTTAGTGAGGAAAACATCTCCAAGTGAAATCCTAGGTTAGGTTGACACTTGATCATCAAGCTTTGTGGGGAAAATTGGAGCTCTTGGGTGATTTTCTCTCTCCACTCTCAAGGTATTTAACCATTTATCTATGCTTTAATGATCTTCAAATTCAAAGTGGATGCATGATTAGTGAGTTTGAAGTGTTTATGGGTGTTTGGAAGGATAAGTGATGGAAGGAATTTTGTGTTTGAAAACTAGAACTTAGGTTTTCAATTTTGGCTATCATGTGTTTGATGAAATGCTTAATGACTTGTGATGCTTTAATGATGGAGTTAATTGCTGTCTTAGCTTGTTAAACACCTTGGCAAATGATGGGAATGACTTTAAAGGATTAATTGAAGGATTGTGTCAAAGCTGGAAATTTTTGCAGGAAATCAGAAATGGAAATCAGTCCACTTCCCGAGGTTACTGTTCACTGTAGAAAATGAAATAGGGCCTGAACCTTATACCTTTGGAAAGCCCTATGAGTCTAGTTTCTAACGCCACTGACAGAGTTCGATTTTGATTTTCCTACATCGAGTTATGGCCATTCTTCCGAGACTGTTTGACCAACCTGTCATTGACCCGACAGTTTTCCTGTGCCTCTGAATTTGCCAATTTCGACCATGATTAATTCTGATTTGAGATTCTACCTCTTCATGAAAATTGTAGGTCTGTGTCTTAGCTTCGAAACGCCATAAAATTCGTTTCAATCTGATAAACGTAGCACCAGTTATGATCAAAATGCCGAGGGGTGACAAAGCTGTCACCATTTGTTCTTCACCGTTGCATTTCCTTTCTTCACTTGTCTTAGTTCAATCCCTTTTATTTGGTTCAAATGGATATTTTTCAGTCCATATTGTACTTGAATCATTAACTTCGTTTGTACTTGATTCTTCTTTGATTTCCACTTCCAATTCATTTTGAACCTTGGCGACACTTTTGAACCATGGATAGACTTTAGTTTATCTAAGTTTGATCGGTTAGGCTCTAATCGCTTTATATTGGACACCCTAGACTTGTATATTTTGGTTTGTCCATTTTCTTAAGTTAAGCTTTATTGTGATGAAGAATTTTACTTCAGGGATTGATTTTGATCCAGAAAATATTCCCGAGATTGACGTGTACTCCTCTACTATTGGTGAGTGTTCCAACTCCTTTTCAAATGAAAAATCTTGTTATTGTTGCAAAGGAATGATCTGTTGAAATGATTTACGAGTATTTATAAGGAAATGATTCATCACTATTTCCAAGTAAAATTTACTTTTTCAAGTGGAATAATTTTGAAGGATTTGTGACTGTTTCATGCTTGTTTACTTGGCCAACTTGATTAGTTGAAATACTTGAGTACTTGAATTATGTGATGATCCGCTCTCTTGTGATTTTTGAGCCACTTAATGTGAACGAGACGAGTGCGTACTTTATCACACTCAATCTCTTTTATTTGAAATTTTGTATCTTTGAATTATGAACTTGTGGTGTGTGCATGGCTTATACTTGACTTGTGAGTGCTGGGCGGCAGTATGTGTCACGCTCGAATAGAGTGGGAGGCACCTCTCATCCCGTCCCAGTACTTTGATCTTGACTAAGTGCTTGACTTGTGAGTGCTGGGCGGCAGTATGTGTCACGCCGAATAGAGTGGGAGGCACCTCTCATCCCGTCCCAGTACGTTGTTCTTGATTAAGTGCTTGATTTATAAGTGCTGAGCGGTAGTATGTACCACACTCAAGCCGAGTGGGAGGTACCTCTCATCCCGTCTCAGTCCTACATCTGATTTGTATACTGAACGGCAGTATGTGTCACGCTCGAATAGAGTGGGAGGCACCTCTCATACCGTCTCAGTACCTTGATCTTGATAAGTCGATTGAAGAGTTATCTCATCGACCATACTTAAACTTGCTTGGTATACTCGAGTATTACCCAAATTTGATAAGTTGAGGTGTTCGGGCCCGGTAAGGGGGTGAATGGTGGACGGTTGTGGTGTAAGTGGTGTCTACGGACCTGATTCTAGATTTCAAACGTTGACGGAGAGTCAACGGCTTATGTTTCGATCAAGCTTTTGCGGATATGGCTTTTGGAAGCCACCTGTATCCTTTATTTGCATGTATTGCTTTATTTTGTATTAAATGTGAGATTGTCTATTTGTTTGCCTATTTATTGTCTCATCTTAATCAAAAGATTCTTAAATGTTTTCAAAGTGAACATTTGACCATGTTCTCGACTTACACGTATTTTTTTAAAGACTCAAATATTTTACAAAAGTATTTAATTCAAATGTCCATGAATTTGATAAAACGTGAATTTTCTTGTTTTCACTGAACATTCACTGAGCTTTAGCTCACCCCAAAAATATTTTATTTTTCCCCCCAGGGCTCGAGATGAAGGAAAGCAGGAAGTGATCTTTCATAGTATGACTGGCAGGATTATCTCTTGTACTATTTGTAGTTTGGACAGTTGGACCTTTGGAGTACTTGGATTCATTGGAAATGTAATTATTATTTGAAGATCTTGCATTGTAATTATTTGAAGTTTGTAATATGATTGAGGACTGTAGTGAGTCCCGGCGAGAGCTGGGCAGGCGGCCCGCTGATACCCTAGGGTTCGCCCTAGGGAGAAGTGGGGCTGTCACAGACTCTACTTAGAAGGGAGTAATAAAGTATACTCTCCTTCAAGCGAGCAGTTCAGTAAATTTCAAATTTCACATTTTAAACAAATAACATGCCTTGGAGCATGTGTACGCACAGAGCATTCAAATGAAAGCATTTAACATGCATTGAAAACTCACCGACAAAGTAGGGGCCGGAATCCAAGTTTTGATCAAATAGCAAATCAGCACTTTGCCCTAAAATAATCAAAAGAGGACAGAAATAAGTTTTCCTAGTTCACCAACCAAATTTAACTCAAAAGGAAGCAAATTCAATAACTTTCTAATTTGAGCTGAAATCTTTGAAAAATCGTAACTTGAGTTATACAAGTCCAAATTTCACACACTTGGTACCATTGGAAACCTCTTTGGATGTTATAAAACTTTGTAAGGACATCTAGTTAAAATTCTGGGCAGAAATCGCCCAGATTTTTGAGAAAGGAATGGCTACAGTACCAAAACAGGGCACGTCAGGTTGGTCGACCAGCCTACTTTGAAAATTCACCAAAAATCACAGAAAATGAATTGGCCTCTCAAAATTATACAGTTTAAAATAATATGTAATAAGTTTCAAAATCCACCAACGGGACTCAATTCTGACACTCGAGCAAGAAATTATAACAGTTCAAACATGGCACGTTCACAAAACTGAATTTTCTGGAATCCGAATTTACAGGGCAGAATTCTAAGCCTTGTTTGAGTGACGGTTTCTTGTCCAAAAATTACCAAATTTGGTGCACTAATACTTCCATATATAGGGTAGGTTCATACCAAATTTCAACCAAATATCCGAATGGGAAGGCAGTTTTCTACGTGCCCAAAGTTCGTTCATTGAAACTTCTCAAACCAGTGAAGTGTAATTCCCCTTCTTCTACTCTCTCATAATCAACATATACTAGTACCATTTGACCTAAATTTCGACCCTAAGCTGGTATTAGTCTTCCTTTACCTAATGATGATCAAAAATGGTCACAACTTTTAACAAAGTTATCACGAAATAATCCCATAAAGATTCAGGCAGCAATAATGCCCCAATTTTCCAGATTTTACTTCCAACTTGGCAACCCTAATTGCAACAACTCTTGAAGGGCTTTTTGTGGGGGAAAAATAACAGCTTAACAATCAACATTTAAACATCAAATTCAGCCCTTAAACTAGCCAAAAATACAGCCACGAAATTAAGCCAAAAATCAGAAAATTCACCCCCAAAATTTTTTTCCTCAAGGCGGTTCTTCCTTGAGGTTTTCCACCAATTCTCAACTACTCAATTTCCATATAATCACACACAATACATCATTATCATACTAAGCAACAATATTACATGCTAGTGGGAATCCAAGAGGCCACACAACAACTTAAACCAACAAAACAACTCAATGAAACTTAGCAAATACAATTTCATAAACCACATAAGTCAAGGTTTCATCAACCTTTCAACAACCCAAATCCTATCATCATGCTTAGAACTTTCAAGAATGTACAAGGATAAAGTCTCTAAAATTTTACCTCCTCTTAGATGATGACTAAACCCCAAGAATGATGCTAAGCTAGAGCTTCCAAGTGTTTCCTCTCAAAGCTCCTCCACCAAGTTCAAGCTCAAGCAAGGATTGATGAAGATTGTGGGTGATTTTTGTAGAGGATTTGATGGAAGAAAATTGCTGAAAATTTAAGGGAAGAAGGGAAGGGCAGTTCGGGTGAGAGAGGGAGAAAGATGAAGCAAATTTGAGCAATTTTTTTGAAGAGTAAATAGGAAAAGAAAGACAAGACACAAGTCTTGTCTTATGCCCCAAAAGTCCAACCTTGAATAGTAACCTTAATTAGCTATTTGGAGGGAAAATTAATTGCCTCATTTGGCTTGAGATTAAGGGGCAATTTCGGGTAGGAGGGGGAAAAAGAAAAGAAAAAAAATTAAGGAACTAGAAGGAATTAGTTGGAAGAAATAGTGATTACTTAAAACTTCTAAGTTTAAGAGGTTAATCCAATTCTTAACCAAGGTTTCAAAACCCTAATTATAATCACTCATTTTAATTCATCTCTAGTCACCAAATTACATTTCTAACCTTTGGGTGATCATCCTTACATTCCAGTGCCACATCACTCACTGCGCGAATTTTGCCTCGTAAAACGTGTTTTTCTCATTTTCGAACTAATTAATACAAAAAAAATGGCAAACTTTGATATGGTAAATGAGAAGTCAAAAATTTTCAAGAAAATATGAGGAAAATAAAATTGAATCGCCCCAAAATAAAATAGGTAAATAAATCAATAAATAGATAAATTTAAATTTTCCATTTAAATTTTCCCGAAAAAAAAATATGCTTAAGAACAACCTTAAAATATTCAAAAAAATTAAAGGGCAATATTAGCAATATTTAAAATAATAAATATTTACAATACAAAAATAAATAAAATTTTGAGCCCCTCACAACTACATTATGTTCCTAAGGTATTTTTCTTTGCCTTTATTCATATAATACTGGCCTTTAAATTTCATCTACGAAAAATAAACTCATCAATGTAAATTTGCGTGCTAAATAGTGATCTAAAATAAATTACAGAATTAGTGAAGAACAAGAAAAAAAAATTTAGCTAGACAATTTAGAAACTAAACATGAATTGAAATACAAAATATATGTAAATTAGTTTTACACAGAAGAAATAGGCGCCACTTATGGAGAAACAAAGAAAAAAGGAAAAAATAAAAAATGAGAAAAAGAAGATAGATTGAACAAATCACCAAGATGATTTGGTAATTTAGTGATTAAGTTTTATTTTCAACAATAGCCTTGCCATATGCTCTAATTACAAATAAATACATTGTAATATCTTTAGACACTAATGTCTAAAAAAGTTTTGGGGGGTTCTCATGTAATATCAACTTTGGTTTTTTAATTAGGAATAAAATTCTATTAAAGTAAACTTCCTTCAATAGAAATAGAATGGAATTATGCAATTATGAAAGAAAATGATTTACTATAAATTACTAGATTCTTTTGAATTGCTCTTAGAATATATGATGAATAGGAAAGAAATCTAATCTTTTAAGAAATAAATTAACTCGATTGAGATATGCAAAGAGAGAGCATATTTAGAATGATCTGTTGGGGCTTTTCACGTAAGGTAATACCAACATTGAAATACATTTTACTCAAAAAATACTTTGTCATATATTTCAAAAACATAATTTCATTAAAACATTTTTTACACAAAAATTGATGTGGAATAAATTTCATAATGACTTTTGAAAACAAAACAACTATGAAAAATAATTTCTTACAAAAACTTCAAAATTAAATAATAATATGACAAAATTTCTTTAACAATTGTGACGACCCCACTTCTCCCTAGGGCGTACCCTAAGGTATCCATGGAGCGCCTGCCCAGCTCTCGCCAGGACTCACTCACTAGAATAACCAATAATACTTCAAAATTGATTGTAAACAACCATTCCAATCCAAATCACAAATATTACACAATGAAATTCAACTTACAACACTCATTCCCAAATTACAGTTCAAAGTACTTCGAGTACAACCACAATTCCATCTTACAGACCCAAGTACAATAAAATCCAACCACCCACGATTACCAATGATACAAGGGTAATTCAACCCAAAACACTAAGAAGGATCTCGTCGCACGCTATCCAACGTCTTGAGCCCTGTGGGGGGGGAAAAATAAAACATTTTTGGGGTGAGCTAGAAGCTCAGTGAATGTCCAGTAAAAGCAAGAAATTCATGGACTTTTGAGTTAACAATCACTTTGTAAAACAATTGAGTTTTCAAGCAATCATTTCATCAATACTCACTTTAATAACAACATACAGTAAACAGTAATTGACACAATCAAATCCGATATTGGAAGGATACGTTTCACTTGGAGCTATTTGAGTCCACTTCACCTTATAACTCGATCAATCCCCTCGTTAACTGGCCATCACCTTATCCCTCCAGTGGTAATACTCGAGTATACCGTACAGTGCCCTAAGTACCAACCTACCCGACCGAGTCCGCTTCTGGCTCGAATAGGCCGATAACGAAGGGGAAAAGGCCTTGTTCAGCCAATGTGGTAAAGTACACATGGCCTACAGTCATGCACAAGTAATGTTCAGTCAAGACCAAGGAGTTTTTGTTTTAAGATAAAGCTTTCCAACCTATCCGGCCACACTAATGGCGTACTCAAGTAGGCTTTTGACCCACCGATCGCTCAATAAGGGGTTCTTAGATAGGCTTTCTAGCAAAAGGATCTTGAGACCCAGTTCAGTCGATACGATAAAGTACACATCGACTTACAAGTAGTGAACGATGCGATAAGGTACACATCGGACTACAGGGGTAAAATGCTCCTTGGTACACCACAATCAAACAATCAAGTTATCAACAAAACAATCCAGGAAACAAGCAACTTACAAACAATGGAAGTGTAGACAGTTGAACAGTATTTCGTATCACAAGTCATTTTCACGTAGCAGCGAAACATTTAATTTAAAAATGGATTTGAACATCCATAAACTCTTCATAAATGGTTTCACTTGTAAAGCATTTCATTTGGAAATGATAGTAAACCTTTTCAATAAATCATTCATTTGGAAACTATTGCCAGATTTCATTTGAAGGGGAGTTGAATCACTCACAAATCCTTTATAAACTATTTCACGGGTAAAAGCATTTTACTTAGAAATAGTGATAAATCATTTCTTGGTAAATACTAGCAAATCATTTTACAAATCATTCATTTACAAATCATGGCAAGATTTCTATTTAAAAAGGGAGTTTGAACACTCACCTCGATCCACTTAAACGAGTGAGCAAAGAAGAAGACTAAACTTCGTTAGCGGGTTCACCCTCGACAAAGTCTTGACCACCTGAGCCAAAGTCCAACTATCAGATACCAGCCCAAAATCTCATGTTCCAAGTCTTAACTTAACTACTCAGAAGCACCAAATCCTCACTACTACGAAGTCTGGTTCGGGCCATATTTAAAATTACCCTTGTTGAAATAGTAAGGTCTCAAACCTCAAAAATCATTATTTTCAAAATAACTTGACACTCACTCATAGTCAAACTATACATTAATTCAAAATACTTCATACCAAGCTCTTATATTCGAAACCCATAGAATTTGACCAAAATATAGTAAAACCCTCAAATTCATTCAAATGACACTTTTCATTCAAATTCATGAAAACTTCACTTTTCCTCTTTTAAAATTCAAACATTCCCTCCACTCAAACATACACTCACAAATGAACAAAACCCATATTTTCTCAAAAGAAAATTCTTCAAGAACAAACACAAATTTCGAGATCAAGTATTAAATTTACCAAGCATGGGTTCGGCCATCACATCTATTTTCCTTCAAAATTCTCAACAACAAAATCCTACTTTTCTAACCATATCATCATATATTTCACAAATATCATTCGGATCCCAAAGTCCTCAAGTCGACTACCTAAAATCCACCTCAAGTCCAGCTACCTAGGTTGGGAATCCAAGAGCCCAACTCAAATGCTTCATACATAAGCATTCTTATCAAAATAAACCATGGATCTGAGCTATTTAACACTAATGAAGCTATATCTACAAGGTTCAAGCTTTATACCTTCAGATCTGACTAGATCTGACAAGATCCAAGATGATCTCGTGGGTTTCCTCTTTCCAAGAGTGCTCCCAAGCCTAGCAACTCCTCAAGCTTCGATCTTTACCCAAGATCTACGGATTTCGACGAAGATCTACAACTTCAAGTTCACGATCAAGCAACACTCCACTCGATCAAGACTTATTTCTTCACTTTTCTCTTTCTTTTTCCTTCAAGAACCTCGGCCCACTCTCTCTCTCTTCTCTCCTTGGTTCGGCTGAAATGGAGCAAGATATCAAGCCACAATCCATCATCAACTCTTCACAAATTCATGTTATTTGTAGGAAGAAAAGGAAATGGAAGATCAAACCCACTTACCTCTTGTTTTCTTCCAAAAATTTCAGCCCAAACCTCCTTCTCTCTCTCCTCTTTCTCGGCTGCTAAGAGGATGAAGATGATGGTGGTTGATGATGGTTGAAAGTTCAAGAAGAATGGATGAAGATTGGAAGAAGAGATGAAGAGTTGATGTCTTGATCTCTCAAGTTCTTCAAGAAACAAGACAATGGACAAGATGAAGTTTTTCCAGCTCTCTCTCTCTCACTGGCTGGAATTAGCAGCAACAAGGAGTAAGATGAGGCCTTCAAATGATGTTCAAGGTGCAAGGAAAGGGAGGAAGAAGAAGAAGAAGAAAGCTTGGAATTTCTCCCTTTTCTCTCTCTCTCAATCGGCTGCCTCTCTCTCTCTAAGCCCAAAGAATGGCTGAAGATAACAAGGGAACAAGAGGCTTAAAGGTGGCTTTTGTAGACAAAAGCCAGCTCACCTTAATTGGGAAAAGTGGTCAAAAGCCACTTTTTTGTCGTCACGTGACAGTCTAACTTCTTGTTTTAATCCATTCCAACACTGTCTAACCTTTCTAATATTTCCAAAATATCACTACATATGCTCGGTTTCAAGTCCAAGTCACTATTCACGTGTCGGAACAATTTTTAACGCTAAAATAGCCAAACCACCCACACCGGCAATAAATTCGTATAAAATTCTCTAAATTAGAAAATAATCGCTTTAAACATATATTCACTCATATTTCAATAAATAAACATAATATAAATAATATTATGCATTTTTAAAATAAAATTTGAATTTTGGGGCCCTCACAACAATAAGCTAACTACTTTTGACTTTTTGAAAGAAAAATTCTCATTTCAAATAATTGAAGATGGTGAATTTAATTCTATAAGTATATAAAAAATCAAGCCCTAAACCTTGAGCCAAAAAAATCAGTAAGAAAAATCCCTGGACACATCTTTCTATACTCGAAAACTTTGACTTGATAAACATTATAATTATGCTTCAATCCAATTTCACAATAACTATTGATAAACCTTTCATATGAATTACTCAAGCATTGAACAAATACATTATTACATTATAAATATAAAATGCAATAAAACCTCTATAAATTGATACTCAATAATAATAGTTTTTTGGTCTTGACTTGGATTAATGAGCTAAATTAATAAATTTAGTAAATTTTGATAAATTTATTAAAATTACATATCATATTTTCCTAAAATATGTGTGTATTGTTCTTTTTTTTTAGAAATCCACTACTGAAATTGTATTTGAGTACATGTGTGATGCTCTCTACTATATACATATAACTAGTACTTTATCTCCCATGCATTAGCACGGAATCATTTTGATATTTAACGTAAAATTTTAATTAAAAACCCAGGTACTTGCTAAAGTAATAGATAGGGAATCTAATTACCAATAAAAAATATTTAAAATAGTGAAAGGATATACCATATTTAGAATCTGAATTCAGAATAAAATTTAGATGGGAATGTTGAATTAGAAATATAAACTTTTGAATTAAAGATCGTGATATTTGATTTAATGTGACAATAATAACAAACAATTAAATCAAAACTAAATTTAATTTCTCCATCTTCCACCCCGTTTAAAATGAGGGGAGAAAAGTCATTCCCACCCCACACCCACCCTACCTCCCGCCCTATGACTCTCCCCATAGGGTGGGTGCCCGCAATCACTCACCCACTTTGCCATCCCTAAATATAGATGGATAGATGAGATTAGATGACAAAAATTGTTTTTCAAATTTTTTATTTTGAAAATTGAAAAATTGGGAAAAGTTAGGAGCAAAAGAAAAGAAGTAGTAGTGGGAGTTGAAAATATAGAATGGGAAAAATGAAGAGAAATAGAAAGATGGATTGTTGAATGAAACTTGGAGAAATTAGTTGAAATATTATCAAAAACATTATTATGAGAAAAAAATAATAATAAAGACAAACAGAGAGTGAGAAGTGGTTGAGTGAAACTTGTAGAGAATAGTAGAAATATTATTATGATAAAAAAAGGAATAAAGACAAAAATAATAGAAGAGAGAAAATTAAGAAATTTTAAAACGCGTAGATGATGAGAGAGTGAGTAAACTCGCTATATCAAGCAGCCTCATAGGAAAGAGATGAGTGTGAAGAGATAATTATGAGAGAGTGTGTGTGTGTGTGGTTTAGTGAAACTTGGAGAGATTAATAGAAAGATTATCAAACATATTACCATGATAAAAAAAGAAATAAAGATAAAAATAATATGAGAGAGAAAATTAGAAAATTCTAAAGCACGTAAATGATAAGAGAGTGAGTATATGAAACTCTCTATATTAGACAACCACGTATGAAAGAAATGAGGATAAAGAGATAAGTATAAGAGTACAAATTTATTTTATATATATATATATATATATATATATATATGTATATATGATGCTTGATGCATTTAACTAGTCATGATTGATTGATTGATTTATGAACATGGGAAAATACAGTTTTACAATGAGATATGTAAAAAAAAAACTTTTTATTTGTTTGTTATAATAAGATTTTCTTGGCACCTATTACATACTATTGCTTATCTGATTCAGTGTGTGTATTTAATAAAATAGAAATTCACAACAAACTAATATTAGTCACATACTTGCATTGAAAACATCATTAGACTTAAATTATACTTGCAAATTAAGTAGATATCAACTGATTTATATTCCTTAGACTTTTAGCTTTCTTCTATTAATAGAATAATTCATAGTTTTATAAAATAAAATAAAATTTAAGTTGATTAAATGAGTGTTTGTTTGAATTATAAGTGCACTCAATAAATTAAATAATTATTAATTTATTGAGTAATTAATACATCTTTAAATTAATAGAATTTGTATGGTCCCAAGGCTATTAATTTATAGGAGTTTTTCTATATAAAAGTTTTTTTTTTATAACAATATAAAAGTTATTTCTATAATCCATGACATAGGCCACTAGTTATTAATATAAATGGATAGTAATTATTTAATAATTGTATATTCATGACAGAAGAATAATTAAAAAAGATATTTAAAGGAAAAAAAGGGCCATTCATATCAGAGTAAGAAACTCTCAATTCCTAATAATCCACACTTAATTTAAGAATCCAATAGTCTTTAGGCTAAGAGAATTAAATATGATAGTAAAATCTATTCGAATAAAACTACAAAATAGATATTTAGTAGATTGAAATTCATAAGGATATTGAGTCAAGATTAAATTTGAGTAAAATATCTCACTATACTTTTTGAGCAACAAAGAACCAAAAAAATAAAAACAGCTACAAGAAAGAATATTTTAAGAAGAGTTATCTTTTAATCTCTAGGTATGAAGAACCTATCTTTCAGTATCCTAACTTGTAAGTTGATATGACCTATAACTTGACATCTAAAACTTTAATGCATGTGTCGCGCCCCATTTTTTTATGGAAAAGGAGGGAGGGGGAATGAAACCCCTCGTCGTTTTGGGTTTTTTGGTTGAAAAGGCTTTTTGTTTAAAATTGATTTTTGAAAAAGAAAGGGGTCATGGGACTACAAAAAATGCGACGATTTAGACCCAAAAACAAAAGTCTAGAAAAGGGTTTTTAGAAAAGTTTGGAGTCGCCACTTGGTATGGAGTTTAGGTGTACTAAATCACCCAAAAATTTTAATTAATGAAAATAAACTAAGAAAACCCTTTTTAGGCGACTCAGGTCTTTGAAAACTAGAGAAAAGGTTGAGGTCACAGGTTGAAAGAAGGGAAGGCAAAGATTCGATGTTACTCGTCTCTAAGGCACCCTTCTAACCTAGCCAAAGCTAGTTGCAAGATTTAGTTAAAAATTTCTTAATTCTAACTTTAAATTTATCACATTTGGATGTTATCTATATGGATGCAAAAACCTAAATCTAATGTTGGATTGAGAGGGGCAAAATGTCTCCTTGAGATTTGATTGGAATTGATCACATTAGTTGTGTCATTCAAGTTTGATCCCTCGAGAAGGTCACGAAAAATGCAAATGATGAAACTCGAAAAAGACGGAGAACTAGGGTTTTCAAAAGAAGTGCAATTTTATAAAATCTCAAGGGAAAAGAAATTGGATTTTTGAAAAGATCAATTTTAAGTGCAAAGAGGAACTGGGATTTTCAAAAGATGCAATTTAAAAAAAAAAAAAAGAAAGTCAAAAGCGGACCAGATTCTGTGGATAGGTCGCGTAACGTCGTAACATCAGTGAAAAAAAAATTAGCGGCGCTTTTTTTCCAGCCTTTCCTTCCTCATTTCAACTGTATTTTTTGTGTCTTTGGCATCAAGTAATCGTTTTAATTAATGCCCAAATCACCCTTGATCCTTAAGACAAATAAAGCGCATCAATGATCAAGTTAACCAAGAAAACCCTCAAAGTATCTAAGCCTTTGGTTGTAGGTTTTAATGCCTATAAATCACCCATGTTAGGGTTTTGGAAGGGGTTGAAAGAGAGAAAGAGAGAGGGAGGTGAGAGAGCAAAAAGAGAAAAACGATTGAAAATCAAAGAAAAAAAGAGAAAAAGAGAGAAAAGAAAAAACTAGGGTTTCCTTTTTTAGTGAAGATTTCTGGAATTTTGGTGATTCCTTTTCGTTCTTCTCAAGCTTCCGAATCAGGTAGTCTTCCTTTACTCTATCTATTGTTTTTTCTGGTCGAAAATTGCTGAAAATGTGACCTTTTGGTGGAACCAAGGTCTTGACTATATTTTGATGTTTTATAATAGTTGATGATGTTTATTTGTTGTTATATAGGTATGTTACGTTTAGATAGCCTTGGTAAGGCTAGTAGATTTGTTTTACGTTTAAAATCAGGCGTTTGATGCTTACGTGATGATTACATTGGGTTTTCTGAAAATTTCTGAAAAAATGTTCTTCACGTTTTGAAGATGTGAAGAAAAGCTGGCCACTTGGACTATTTAGCGTAAGATCGCGTTCCTCTTGAATGTTTGAAGATGTGAAGAAAGCGGATCTCTTACGACTTGGTTGTATGCGCTCGCGTTCTTCTTGAATATTGAAGATGTGAAGAAAGCGGGATTGTTAGGCGGTCAGCGTAACTTCCCGTTCCAACGATTCTTTCCTTCCCACTTTTTGTCTATTTGATGATGTTGATGCTTAAGATTTGGCCTTTTTCGGTTTGAGCTTGTTTTGACAAGATCTGAATGATGATGTTTAATGCTTTGAATAGATCCCCTTGCCTCTCACGAATATTTTGTTTGTGTTATTGTCAGAAAAAGCGGAAGCAATCTTCGATATTTTGAAGATGGGAAGAGCGGTGATTACAGCGGCTGAGTCCGCGTTCGATCCGCATTTCCCCGGCGTTACATTTTGCATGTAGCGGACCCGATGCTGCGTCGTCAGCGTTTCTTCTCCGCGTAACCTCTCTGTTCCTCAGTTTTGTTGCTATTTCCTTCTTTTTTGTTCCAGAATCTTACTCTATTATTCGTATTTCCTAGTCTTGTCCATGTTGCTTGCAGAATCTGTTTGGATACCTTTTCTTTGAATTTTTTGATTGATTTTTCCTTTAAATTGGTACCTTGATCCCTTTTGTTGACATTGAGTCTTAAATAACCATGCCCATCATTTAAGGATTCAATTAAAGCATCACATCAAGGGATGGTAACTTCTTTCCCCTATTATGTGCTCTTATATGTTTTTGCATGATCTTGCATGTTTTAAATTAAGTTTTCCTTTGCTTTTATTCATGTCTACCCTTTATTTATGCCATTTAATTTTTGGGTAAATCATTTGGAGGCCTTGGATGCCAAGTTGTAATAGATAGGTTTAATTCTGCAAAACGTGTATTTATTCTAGAAAATGTAATAGTTAGATTATTATTCCGATTTTTTTTCCCTTTAGAATGTATTTAGGTTCCCCCAATGTAATAATTAGGTTTTATATGCTTATTTTGCATGCTTTCATGATTATGTGTTTACTTGCTTTCTTAGGGTCTTGCATCTAGATATTATGCCTATGTGTTATGTGTTTATGTGTTTTATGTGTTCACTTGCTTTATTATCATGTCTACATGTTTATTGTATAAATATATTGACGTCACCACACTAGTCCAATGCTAGTTGTGTTCTTTCCTTTCGATTTCTCACTAATCCAATGTTAGTGAGAACTTCTTGACGAGGGCTAGTCCAATGCTAGACCCTTAAATGCCATTCATGCATTAGATACAAATTTCACACACTTTTCACATTTACAGTTTCTTTCCCATTTTTGCATGTTATTATTCTCCCATCCGTTATCTGAAACATGTCATTTAGTTTTCTTTTTCGTCAAAAAATAGATTAGTGCATTTAAGGCATTTCCCTTTGAATTAGGTAAAAGAACGAGTATGGCTTCCTAGCCTTAGCACGCTTTTATTTCCTTCTATGAAAAGGAAGATTTAAAGTCACGAACTTAGTCCCCGCACCCATCATGTTGCATTATCCCTTTTTAGGACATACATATGCATTATTCTATCAAAATCATTCTTTCAAAGTCAAGTTTCTTCTTGAGGTTTTAGCAATTCAAAGTCAAAATGGTTTTTTTTTTAAATTGCATCTTTTGAAAATCCCAGTTCCTCTTTGCACTTAAAATTGATCTTTTCAAAAATCAAATTTCTTTTCCCTTGAGATTTTATAAAATTGCACTTCTTTGAAAACCCTAGTTCTCCGTCTTTTGAGTTTCATCATTTGCATTTTTCGTGACCTCCTCGAGGGATCAAACTTGAATGACACAACTAATGTGATCAATTCCAATCAAACCTCAAGGAGACATTTTGCCCCCTCGATCCAACATTAGATTTAGGTTTTGCATCCATATAGATAACATCAAATGTGATAAATTTAAAGTTAGAATTAAGAAATTTTTAACTAAATCTTGCAACAAGCTTTGGCTGGGTTAGAAGGGTGCCTTAGAGGCAGTAACATCAGATCTTTGCCTTCCCTTCTTTCAAGCTGTGAACCTTTTCCTCTAGTTTTCAAAGACACAGGAGTCGTCTAAAAGGGTTTTCTTAGTTTATTTTCATTAATTAAAATTTTTGGGTGACTTGGTACACCTAAACTCCATACCAAGTGGCGACTCCAAACTTTTCTAAAAACCCTTTTCTAGACTTTTGTTTTTGGGTCTAAATCGTCGCATTTTTTGTAGTCCCATGACCCCTTTCTTTTGCAAAAATTAATTTTAAACAAAAAGCCTTTTTCAACCAAACAACCCAAAACGACGAGGGGTTCATTCCCCTCCCTTTCCATAAAAAAAGTGGTATGACGACAGGCGACTCAGGGATTTTCTAAGAGGGTCAGAGCACTTGATTTAGTTGACTATTTCTTTTTTCTAACTTTCTTATATATCACATTTGGAAGTTTTAGGTTGCATTCCTTTTTCTTTTCTCTTCTAGGGTTTTCCCGTGCAATCACTCCTTACACATGGCGTACATGATGAATGAATTATTGTTTATTGATATTTACTTGTACCGTGCCTTGCATTTGGGGTAGGTGTGCATCTACCCTAGAGCCTCGAGAATGTTTGGTATTTGAATCCCTTCTCTCAAAGGGAATCACTTTCATACGTGCATATGTATTTTATTTTGACCCTACTTTTTTTTTACTTTGGTGGCTTGTCACGCACTCTTCTATTAGGATTAGGATCGATCCACTTGGACATGTGGCCGTGTACGGCGGCAGTAGCAAAGTCAGGGATCACTCGAACCACGACTTGAGGCATTTGGATTGATGACCTTTTGCCTTTTGGTCTGAAGGTTTGGGAGCCTGTAACCTTTGTCGAGTCTAGATGCATTAGTGAGCCCAACCTCATGCATCCATGTTTGCCTAGGGTAGAGTCCACCTTACCCTATTAGGGATCACTAGACACGAGAGGAGGGATTCCACCCCTCTTTATTTTTGTGCAATTTGTTGCTCCAACGTGTTATGTGATATCTATCGATTAAACTAACCTTTTGTTGTCTTCCCTTTTCTTGCATTTCACAAACTCTAGAAAATAAGAGTCTTGGCACTCTTTTAAGACAAGCCATCCTTTTAGATAGGCTATTACGCGTTCAATTACGTTTATTGCATTTAAGTTGTAATTGCATATCACTTTTAGGCTTACCGGCATTCAAATGGGGCCTATAGGCCATGTTTCATTTTGCACCTTTACTTGCTTTAATAAAATGGCATCATGCATAAGCCATGAGGGAATGCCGCATAGGAATCCATGTTAAGAATAAACCACCCTTGTGTCTCAGATATATAATTCAATGAGACTTGCATGTTTATGTTTTGTAACATCAAAGGGGTAGTGCACAAGGTAAGGTAGGGTCCGATCCCTTCTATGATGACATCAAAGATATGGGTGACCTTCACATGCGAATATAAACCTCTAGTAATCTTTTTTGGCCATTTTATCAAAGTTGGTAAAATCCATGCATAAGGACACTAAATCAAAAAAATTCACAAATAATTTCTCATTGTTGAGATAATGATTTTTATCAAGGCCAAATCTTGATTTTAGAAGGCTTATGAGCTAGTGTGTTGCAAATAAAATTGAGATGTGGAGTTACAGGTAAGCAATGAACCCAGTCGACTTTTGGGTAAACTATCAATCCCGTCCAATCCATTTGAACTAGATCCATGTTTCACTCAAAACTAGTCAAGACACTACAATTCCTTCAAGAATAATCCTTTTCATGCCAAATTAACCTTTAACCTCTCTTCACATATCAATTAAAGTAATAAATCCATTCGGACTTTGTCCTCGTGATGCATCAAGTATCACATTTTCTTTTGGTCAATCCTCTAGATTGTTTTACTAATCGCATATCAGTGAAGTGATCGGATCCATCAGGTATTGTATGGTGCATACCCCAGAGGGTTGCATTTTTCATGCTAGGCCGACCCTTGGCATAAAAGGGCTCCCCCATAGGACATGCATACCGGTTTTACAATTCTGCTTACTAACTCTAAGTTTTTTTTTCTTTTCCTTTGCCCCCTCCCTTGCATTTATAAAAATATGGGCATTGATAAGAAAGAAACATTTTCTTGATCTAATAAAGTTTTGAAGATTAGAAGTGTTATTTGATTCTTGGGTAAATCCTGCAATGCAAACTATGGAGAATTCATTTGGGGAAACACAAGCTCAGAGCATCTATGAGAAAAATGGGTCAATATTTAAAAAAAAATAATTTGGAACATTTCTATAATGTATTTTTGGGCATACCCAAGGGTCAAATAACACATCTTTAAATTTGCCACTCAAAATTTGGCTTTTGATAAGTTAGCATTTTTCTTGAGCAGTAATTATTGCATAATAATAAAGAGGCAATTTGTTTGAGGATTCAAGTGCACATCATATTTTACAAGTCCCCTCTTGTATGGGTATTCATGGTGAGATCCATGAAGCGAAGACAAATTTTGCAGATCAAAGATCAAGCATGAATAAAATCAATAACACTACATTTCAAGATGATGGCATAGCCTATCAATTTGAATAACAGCTAGTTTTGGATTTACCTTTCAAAAAAAAAACAAACAAACAAGAAGAAAAAAGTGAAAAGAAGGAAGAAAAGTTTTCCTTTAATGCTACATATAATTCCTTTTGGACTTTTGAAGCATTTTACCTTTGGATTACATTTCATCGGGCAATTTTTGTTGAAAAAAAAAATTGACTAGTGGCGGAAGGTTGCGTGGACTAGTCCAGCGTTTCACTTTCAGCGTTCTTTACAAATTCATATCTTCTAAAAACAGCGGGTTGTTGCGATGGAATCCGCATTTAGTCCAGCGTTTCTTTGAAATTCATATCTTACGGAATGCTTGAGAGTCTTGCGTGGGCTGTTCAGCGTTTTCCCTCACGGTTCTTTGCATTTTCATGTTTAAAGAAAGCGTATATTAGAGTCACTCCAGCCTTCATCCAGCGTTTCTTATCGACAAAGTTCGATGTTCATATGGTAAGCAGAACCTGTGGAGTAATCAGCGTCTCATCCAGCGTTCCATTTCCAAGCTCAGCCTTGAGCGGCGTCTTCTTCCACGGCCTTTTCATTTCCCCTCCCATGACTCACCCCAAATCCTCAGTAAACCCATTTTTCTACCATAATTCTCCACCAAAACACTCCCTAGGCCTCTTAGAACCTTTTATCAGAACAAAACATCAGCAGCATCAAAGCTTCGGCATTGAGAGTAGGTTTTCCGAAGCTAAAACCGGTCGATTGGGGATCGATTCGAACTTGTTTTTTAGGGCTTTTGCATCATTTCCTCCTCGGAACCTCCACTACGTGATTACGGTAAGAAGTCCTACTTGAAATTACTTCTTTAAGATTCCGAAAATTTGGATTTTTTCCTTTTTCTGCGATTTTTCTTATTTTGAATTATAATGATCATTGTTGTTGTTTCTTATGTTTATTAGACTTGTTTATGTGATTAAAAGATGCGATGTGCCGTTTATTTATTTTATTTTATTTGTTTATTTATTATTTATTTGAATTGTGTAATTTTGTCAATTTGATTTAATTTGGATTGTTGTTAACAGGCTTTGATATGATTGTTGGATTAAAATTGAGCACGTTTGAGTGGTCAAATGTAGAAATTGTAGAATTTTTGTTTTTTTTAGAAAAGTTTGGAACTTGTTGAATTTCTTAGTCCTTTTTGGAATTTTGTGGGATTAATTGAAACTTTTGCACTGTTGTAGAATTAATGTGAAAACCAGAAATCACTGAATTCTTTGATTTTTGTAGCTCCTATAGAAATTGTGAATTGTTAATTTTTCTGGAAATTTGTTGAAAGCTTGGGAGTTTTGAAATTCGTCACAATTTTGTTGAATTTTGGAAAATTCTGGAATTGTTGTGCTTTTTGAAATGTCAATTGTTGGAGTCTTTGTAGTTTTATAGAAATGGTTGAATTATAGAATTTTTGAATTTTTTGTGGAATTTTGTTGAATTCTTAGAATTTTAAGAATTTAAATAATTTTGAGAAATTTATTGAATTTTTTTTAGAAACCATGGATTTTTGGTATTTTTTTTGTGTGTAAAATTCATGGATTTTTCATAGGGCTTGTTAAATTTCTTGGGATTTTTAGAAAGTTGTTGAAATATTGAACTTTTTGTTCTTTGCATTTTTGTTGAATTTTGAAGAAATTTTGAAATTCCTATACTTTTGTAAAATTGATTGAAGTTTTTAGAATTTTTGATTTAGAACTTTGTAGCAGTTGTTTGAATTTCAGTTTTTTTTAGGAATTTTGTTTTTAGGTATTTTTTCCAAGAGTTTCTAATTTTTTTATATATTTACCCATCGCTTTGTCAAATTTGTTTGAAATTAATCTCAAATTAATCGTCTAAAAATTATCTTCCAGGTACTATGTCAGGCAGCAAGCGTCGAGCAGCCTTCTGAGTGGAGAGTGAAGCAGGAGGCGCCATTGTTGAGAAGAGGCAGCCAGGAGACACCGCCATGATTTTGACCCACCGGTTCTCTTCTAAAGAGAACCAGGGGTATCGCTCGAGAGCATCAATTTTATATATGAGCTACACATAGTCTCAGGAGGTGGGACGCCCCACGCCCTTTGGGGTGGGCCCGTCCGACATTGCCCCGGATCTTCCCGACTTGGTTTTGAGTTCTATCGAACATCGAGGACAAGAAGGCGATGCAGAGGATTGAGTCCTCTGGTAGAGAGTTGATTAGTGATCACGGATCACGATAGCTTCGACTGGGATGCGGTGGCAGGGTCAATGATCGATCCTGAAGAAGGATTTCTCGTCACCTGACCGGGAGTGGGATCCCTCACATGCCATGGCGCGGTTCGGAGTTGCATACGAGGAGTTCCGAGGGTCCCAGAGCCAAACGAAGCTGGCTCGATCTTTTCCAGCACGTCACCGTGCTATTTTGTACACCCTGACCCACAACGTCATTCCGAAGAAGAGTGGCCATGGGGAGTTGAGGAACAGCGATCTATACTTTTTAGATCGTATGTTCCACGGTCAGGAGTCACCATTCGCCAAGATTCCTCTAGAACATTATTAGTCACATTGGACGGCGGCGGGGAGGACTTCTACATCATTTCATTTGGTTTCCCACTTATCTCACTTCTTCTTCCAGAGGGGTGATCCCACTGTATCCCGCCGCCCCAGGCGCTGAGCTTAGCATTGCATTGCTGAAGGATCTACATATAGATGTATCAAACATTGTTCAGCCCGTGAGCCGTCGAGATTCAGAGACATGGGAGGAGAGGCTGGCTCATCGTCTCTTTACCACCACCGCCAGTGGGTGGCGGTGCTATGGACACTCGATTTCAGACCCAGATGCTCGAGAGATGGGATCATATGGAGACACAGTTCGACGCTTGATGGGGGCGTATGGAGGAGCAGATCGGAGCTTTGAGCACTCGACTAGGCCGTATAGAGACACATCTCGGCATTCAGCCGCCCGAGCAGCCTGTCTCAGAGGCCACCGGAGGCGATGGTGGAGTTGAGGGGAACGATAGATCCGCCCCCTGATTTGCAGTTTATTCTATTCTTGCTTTATTTCTCTTTTTATGTTTGATCTTGTGTTCTGGATTTTTAGACATAGGTTTAACTGTTAGAAATACTTTTGGTTAAATTGCTTGCATCAGGACGTGTATACTTGTTTAAATTTAGCTTTTATGTGTGTTGAATGTGTTTTGAAAAAATTGGGTTGCTGGCAGGGAGTTTTCATCCAGTTATAGGGTAAACTCTGCAAAAAAATTTTCAAAAAAAAAAAAAACTTTGTCTAAATTGCACATTTGCCCCACAAATTTGATTCAAAAAGGGTGCAAATGTCCAATTTAGGTTGCAATTGCTTTCATCCTTCTGAAATAAAGTCTGTGATGCTAAAAAATCCTTTTTCCATCTTACTTGGAAATAATTGTTATGTGATTAAGACATTGGCATTTTAGAAAGTATGTTTTGTAAAATAGGGAAAATTATGCCTCAGTTTTTTTTCCTATTAAATGAGATTTCTTCTTTTATTGGATTTTACAAGAAAATGATTGATATAGTTGGCAAATGATCCTTTTTCAATTGATATGCTAAAAAAAAAAAAAAGAGGAAAGCAAGAAAAGTAACAAAGTGAGATCTAAGTTCTACTCAATGATTCTAGTACTATGTAACCGAGGTTTAGCATCTACAAATGTTAACTTTAGTAAAGGGTGCTTGAATTACAGTATGCAAAGCAGTTTGAACAAGTAAAATGTTGAGTAGCAGGGAATCTTCACCTAAAAGTGTTGATTTTCGCGTCAAAAGACATCTTTACTATTTGAGCAAGAAGGCATATGTCGAGTAACCGGGAGTCTTCACCTAAAAGTGTTGATTTTCGCGTCAAAAGGCATTATTGCAATTTGAATAAGAGGATGTGTTTGATAAATCCTTTTAGCGAGTAAAATTTGAGAAAAGCGTGGAAAAGGCAAGCTTGACTTGTATGAGTCGTTTGATTGCAAAATTTGGTGAAAGTGAGAAATCAAGCTTCAATTGTTAAAATTGAGGTATAATTGTCTCTCTTTTATTTGATATTATGAGTACTTGATGCAAATTAAATAATTGCATAATAATGTTTTGCCTGGTTTATGAGGATTTGGATTTCCAAGATCGCATGGTTTATTTCAATCCCATAGCTTGTTTTTGATGAATATTTCCTACCACTTGAGAAAAAGCAATGTTTCATGAACATAGGTATCTCATGAATGCATTTTATCGCATGATTCTGATACGTTTTAGTCATTGCAATGGCTAACAATTGTGATCCCAAGAGAATTTGCACTTTATGAAAAAAAAAAAAAGAAGAAGAAGAGGAATTGAATTTCCATGGACTGATTGGTTAATATTTCATGACTTCTGCAGGATTAACGATTCAGTTGACACTGGGGCAATTTTGTTTTAAGAGAAGTGATCTCCAATTTTGGATAATGCATTCAAAATTAATTTTTGCTAGGAAAAGGTTTGCAGATCAAGAGGATGGCAACATATGCGGATTTGTTCCAATCTTGGAGAGGAAAGGTTTCAGTTATACTCTTCAATTTTTCAAGATCCATCAATTCTTGAAAAAAAAAGGGGGTGAAAAAAAAGAAAAAAAGAAAAAAAGAGAAGAAAAAAGAAAAAAAGAAAAAAAAAGTCATTGTTCCTATCAATCACTTACTTTTCAAGTCAAGAAAAATCAAAAATCAGAATTGCACCATTTCATCAAGTGCATCATTACTTGCATTTTACATTTATTATGTTTGAACAACATGTGTTTTATTTTTCAAAGTCTGGCAATCCAGCATTTATGTTTTCATCTCTCCCACTAGTGTCTAGATTTGGGTCCAATCCCACTAACAATTTAGACCTAGGGCATATTTGTATTTTCTCATCTAGTCATTCAGGCTTGGGTCCAATCCCACTGAATAGTCCAAATTTGGAAAGAATTTAAATTTGTTGGTTCTTTGCCTGACACCCTTATACCACTGCTTCAAATTTAAATTTGTTGGTTCTTTGTCTCAGCCTCCATGGCACCCTTCTATCCCCTTCTTCAAATTTAAATTCTGTTGGAGTCTCAACCTCCAGGGCACCCTTCTATCCCACTTCTTGATATTTTAAATTCTCATGTTGGTGAGTCTCGACCTCCTGGCACCCTTCTATCTCTCTGCTTGATATTTTAAATGTGCATTTGGTGAGTCTCAGCCCTCATGGTAGCACCCTAACTCCCCTTCTTGAAATTTCAAGTTTCTGTTGGTGAGTCTCAGCCTCCGTCGGGCACCCTTCTATCTCCCCTTCTTGATATTTTAAATTTTTGTTGGTGAGTCTCAACCTCCGCCGGACACCCTTCTACCTCCCCTTTTTCAAATTTAAATTCCTGTTGGTGAGTCTCAGTCTCCGCCGGGCACCCTTCTATCCCCCTTCTTCAAATTCAAATTTCTGTTGGTGACTCTCAGCCTCCGCCGAGTACCCTTCTATCCCCCTTCTTCAATTGAAATTTCACATTTGGTGAGTCTCACCTCCACACCTTCTATCCTTCTTCAATTTAATTTACATTTGGTAGTCTCGAGCCTCCAGGCACCCTTCTACCTCCTCTTCTTCAAATTTAAATTTCATTGGTGAGTCTCGGTCTCCAGGTTCTTCTACCTCCCTTCTTCAAATTTAAATTTCTATTGGTGAGTCTCGACCTGGTACCCTTCTATCCCCTTCTTGATATTTTAAATTCCATTGGTGAGTCTCAACCTCAGCCGGGCACCCTTCTACCTCCCCTTCTTCAAATTTAAATTTCTGTTGGTGAGTCTCAACTTCCGTCGGGCACCCTTCTATCTCCCGTTCTCAAATTTTACAAGATACAGTACTTATTTAATCGCAGTTCATTTGCATTGGAACTACGTTTGACCTGATTCTCATGTTGAGATACGTAGGCAACTCTACACGAGTTCGGTCATATTGTGCATTTTTAGTTTGAAAATTGGCAATCTAACATTCCTGTTGTTACAACGGTTCAGATACAACCAGCGAAACCAGGTAAGTGTTTGGTGTCTACGTCTTTGTCTAGAGTTTCTTCGAAACTCAGACAAAGAGGGGCAAGCTGTAGACACCAAATTTTAACTATCTCATTTGTTTTCTTATGTTTTTATCTATTAATGTTTAGTTATTTATTTTTGAATATTCTAACACATCTTTCTTTTTTTTGTAGGTTTTTCTTAAAAAAAAAAAAGAAAAGAAAGTCAAAAGCGGACCGATTCTGGATAGGTCCGTAACGATCAGTGAAAAAAAAATTACAGCTGTTTTCCAACCTTTCCTTCCTCATTTCCAGCTGTATTTTTTGTGTCTTTGGCATCAAGTAATCGTTTTAATTAATGCCCAAATCACCTTGATCCTTAAGACAAATAAAAGCGCATCAATGATCAAGATTAACAAGAAAACCCTCAAAGTATCTAAGCCTTTGGTTGTAGTTTTAATGCTATAAATCACCCATGTTAGGGTTTTACGGAAAGGTGAAAGGCGAGAGAGAAAGAGAGAAGAGGGAGGCTGAGAGAGAGCAAAAAGAGAAAAAAACGATTGAAAATCAAAGAGAAAAAAAAGAAAAAGAGAGAAAAGATAAAAACTAGGGTTTCCTTTTTTAGTAAAGATTTCTGGAATTTTGGTGATCCTTTTCGTTCTTCTCAAGCTTCCGAATCAGGTAGTCTTCCTTTACTCTATCTATTGTTTTTCCTGGTCGAAAATTGCTAGAAATCAGACCTTTTGGTGGAACCAAGGTCTTGACTATGTTTTTTGATGTTTTATAATAGTTGATGATGTTTATTTGTTGTTATATAGGTATGTTACGTTTAGATAGCCTTGGTAAGGCTAGTAGATTTGTTTTACGTTTAAAATCAGGGCGTTTGATACTTACGGATGATTCTCGTTGGTTTTCTGAAAATTTCTGGAAAAATGTTCTTCACGTTTTGAAGATGTGGAAGCAGTGACCACTTGCGGACTACTTGGCAGAAAGATCTGCGTTTCCTCTTGAATGTTTGAAGATGTGAAGAAACGCGGATCTCTTACGCGACTTGATTCAGTCCGCGCTTCTTCTTGAATATTGAAGATGTGAAAGCGGGATTGTTACGGTCCAGCGTAACTTCAAGCGTTCCACTGCTTCTTCCCTTCCTTTTGTCTATTTGATGATGTTGATGCTTAAGATTTGGCCTTTTTGGTTTGAGCTTGTTTTGACAAGATCGAATGATGATGTTTAATGCTTTGAATAGATCCCCGCCTCGAATATTTTGTTTGTGTTATTGTCAAAAGCGGAAGCAATCTTCGATATTTTGAAGATGGGAAGAGAGCGGACATTAGCGGCTGACTCCGCGTTCCTCCGAAGCGTTACATTTTGCATGTAACGGACCCAGCGCGTCTCGTCAGCGTTTCTTCTCAGCGTAACTCTCGTTCCTCAGTTTTGTTGCTATTTCCTCCTTTTTTTTGTTTCAGAATCTTACTCTATTATTCGTATTTCCTAGTCTTGTCCATGTTGCTTTGTGAATCTGTTTGGATACCTTTTCTTTGAATTTTTTGATTGATTTTTCCTTTAAATTGGTACCTTGATCCCTTTTGTTGACATTGAGTCTTAGATAACCATGCCTATCATTTAAGGATTCAATTAAGGCATCACATCAAGGGATGGTAACTACTTTCCCCTATTATGTGCTCTTATGTGTTTTTGCATGATCTTGCATGTTTTAAATTAAGTTTTCCTTTGCTTTTATTCATGTCTACCCTTTATTTATGCCATTTAATTTTTGGGCAAATCATTTGGAGGCCTTGGATGCCAAGTTGTAATAGATAGGTTTAATTTTGCAAAAAGTGTATTTATTCTAGAAAATGTAATAGTTAGATTTTTATTCAGATTTTTTTTCCCTTTAGAATGTATTTAAGTTCCCCCAATGTAATAATTAGGTTTTATATGCTTATTTTGCATGCTTGCATGATTATGTGTTTACTTGCTTTCCTAGGGTCTTGCATCTAGATATTATGCCTATGTGTTATGTGTTTATGTGTTTTATGTGTTCACTTGCTTTATTATCATGTCTACATGTTTATTGTATAAATATATTGACGTCACCACACTAGTCCAACGCTAGTTGTGGTCTTTCCTTTCGATTTCTCACTAATCCAATGTTAGTGAGAACTTCTTGACGAGAGTTAGTCCAATGCTAGACCCTTAAATGCCATTCATGCATTAGATACAAATTTCACACACTTTTCACATTTAGAGTTTCTTTCCCATTTTTGCATGTTATTATTCTCCCATCCCGTATGCGAAACATGTCATTTAGTTTTCTTTTTCGTCAAAAAATAGATTAGTGCATTTAAGGCATTACCCTTTGAATTAGGGAAAAGAGCGAGTATGGCTTCCTAGCTATAGCACGCTTTTATTTCCTTCTATGAAAAGGAATATTTAAAGTCACGAACTTAGTCCCCGCACCCATCATGTTGCATTATCCCCTTTTAGGACATACATATGCATTATTCTATCAAAATCATTCTTTCAAAGTCAAGTTTCTTCTTCATGTTTTAGCAATTCAAAGTGAAAAAACCGTTTTTTTTTAATTGCATCTTTTGAAAATCCCAGTTCCTCTTTGCACTTAAAATTGATCTTTTCAAAAATCCAATTTCTTTTCCCTTGAGATTTTATAAAAATTGCACTTCTTTTGAAAACCCTAGTTCTCCCCGTCTTTTTCGAGTTTCATCATTTGCATTTTTCGTGACCTCCTTGAGGAATCAAATTTGAATGACACAACTAATGTGATCAATTCCAATCAAACCTCAAGGAGACATTTTGCCCCTCTCAATCCAACATTAGATTTAGGTTTTTGCATCCATATAGATAACATCCAAATGTGATAAATTTAAAGTTAGAATTAAGAAATTTTTAACTAAATCTTGCAACTAACTTTGGTTAGGTTAGAAGGGTGCCTTAGAGACGAGTAACATCGAATCTTTGCCTTCCCTTCTTTCAACTGTGACCCCCGAACCTTTTTCTCTAGTTTTTCAAAGACCTGGAGTCGTCTAAAAAGGGTTTTCTTAGTTTATTTTCATTAATTAAAATTTTTGGGTGACTTGGTACACCTAAACTCCATACCAAGTGGCGACTCCAAACGTTTCTAAAAACCCTTTTCTAGACTTTTGTTTTTGAGTCTAAATCGTCGCATTTTTTGTAGTCCCATGACCCCTTTCTTTTTCAAAAATCAATTTTAAACAAAAAGCCCTTTTCAACCAAAAAATCCAAAACGACGAGGGGTTTCATTCCCCCTCCCTCCCTTTCCATAAAAAAATGGGGCGCGACAGCTTGGCGACTCCACTGGGGATTTTCCTAAGAGGGTCCGAGCACTTGATTTAGTTGACTATTTCGTTTTTCTAACTTTCTTATATATCACATTTGGATGTTTTAGGTTGCATTCCTTTTTCTTTTCTCTTCTAGGGTTTTCCCGTGCAATCACTCCTTACACATCGCGTACATGATGAATGAATTATTGTTTATTGATATTTACTTGTACCGTGCCTTGCATTTGGGGTGGGTGTGCATCTACCCTAGAGCCTCGAGAATGTTTGGTATTTGAATCCCTCCTCTCAAAGGGAATCACTTTCATACGTGCATATGTATTTTACTTTGACCCTACTTTTTTTTACTTTAGTGGCTTGTCACGCCACTCTTTCCTATTAGGATTAGGATCGATTCCACTTGGACATGTGGTGTACGCGGCACGTGAAGCAATGTCTGAGGGATCACCAACCACCGACATGAGGCATTTGGATTGATGACCTTTGCCTTTGGTCCAAGGTTTGGGAGCCTGTAACCTTTGTCAGTCTAGATGCATTAGTGAGCCTAACCTCATGCATCCATGTTAGAATTGCTTTGGGTAGAGTCCACCTTACCCCTATTAAGGATCACTAGACACCTAGAGAGGGATTCCACCCCTTTATTTTTGTGCAATTTGTTGCTCCAACGTGTTATGTGATATCTATCGATTAAACTAACCTTTTGTTGTCTTCCCTTTTCTTGCATTTCACAAACTTTAGAAAATAAGAGTCTTGGCACTCTTTTAAGACAAGCCATCCTTCTAGATAGGCTATTGCACGTTCGAATTTACGTTTATTGCATTTAAGTTGTAATTGCATATCACTTTTAGGCTTACCCAGGCATTCAAATGGGGCTCCTATAGGCCATGTTTCATTTTGCACCTTTACTTGCTTTAATAAAATGGCGTCATGCATAAGCCATAGAGGGAATGCCGCATAGGGAATCCCATGTTAAGAATAAACCACCCTTGTGTCTCGGATATATAATCCAATGAGACTTGCATGTTTATGCTTTCAGTAACATCCAAAGGGGTAGTGCACAAGGTAAGGTAGGGTCCGATCCCTTCTATGATGACATCCAAAGATATGGAGTGACCTTCACATGCTAGAATATAAACCTCTAGTAATCATTTTTTGGCCATTTTATCAAAGTTGGTAAAATCCCATGCATAAGGACACTAAATCAAAAAAATTCACAAATAATTTTTCATTGTTTAGATAATGATTTTTATCAAGGCCAAATCTTGATTTTAGAAGGCTTATGAGCTAGTGTGTTGCAAATAAAATTGAGATGTGGAGTTACAGGAAAGTAATGAATCCAGTTGACTTTTGGGTAAACCATCAATCCCGTCCAATCCATTTGAACTAGATCCATGTTTCACTCAAGACTAGTCAAGGCACTACAATTCCTTCAAGAATAATCCTTTTCATGCCAAATTAACCTTTAACCTCTCTTCACATATCAATTAAAGTAATAAATCCATTCGGACTTTGTCCTCGTGATGCATCAAGTATCACATTTTCTTTTGGTCAATCCTCTAGATTGTTTTACTAATCGCATATCAGTGAAGTGATCGGATCCATCAGATATTGTATGGTGCATACCCCAGAAGGTTGCATTTTTCATGTTAGGCCGACCCTTGGCATAAAAGGGCTCCCCCATAGGACATGCATACCGGTTTTACAATTCTGCTTACTAACTCTAAGTTTTTTTTTCTTTTCCTTTGCCCCCTCCCTTGCATTTATAAAAATATGGGCATTGATAAGAAAGAAACATTTTCTTGATCTAATAAAGTTTTGAAGATTAGAAGTGTTATTTGATTCTTGGGTAAATCCTGCAATGCAAACTATGGAGAATTCATTTGGGGAAACACAAGCTCAGAGCATCTATGAGAAAAATGGGTCAATATTTAAAAAAAAAAATTTTGGAACATTTCTATAATGTATTTTTGGGCATACCCAAGGGTCAAATAACACATCTTTAAATTTGCCACTCAAAATTTGGCTTTTGATAAGTTAGCATTTTTTCTTGAGCAGTAATTATTGCATAATAATAAAGAAGGCAATTTGTTTGAGGATTCAAGTGCACATCATATTTTGCAAGTCCCCTCTTGTATGCAGGTATTCATGGCTGAGATCCGCAAGAAGCAGAAGACAAATTTTGCAGATCCAAAGATCAAGCATGAATAAAAATCAATAACACTACATTTCAAGATGATGGCATAGCCTATCAATTTCGAAGGAGCGCCAACAGCTAGTTTTGGATTTACCTTTCAAAAAAAAAACAAACAAACAAGAAAGAAAAAAAGTGAAAAAGAAGGAAAGAAAAGTTTTCCCTTTAATGCTACATATAATTCCTTTTGGACATTTGAAGCATTTTACCTTTGGATTGCATTTCTAAATCGGGGCAATTTTTTTGTTGAAAAAAAAAAAAATTGACTAGTGACGCGGGAGGTTGCGTGGACTAGTCCGCGTTTCACTCGCGTTTCTTTACAAATTCATATCTTCTGAGAAGTAACGCGGGTTGTTACGTGGAACAGCTGCGTTTCGTCTTCTTTGAAATTCATATCTTACGGAGTGTAACGCTGAGTCTTCTGTTCGCGTTTTCCTCCACGGTTCTTTGCATTTTCATATTTGAAAGAAAGCTACAGTCACTCAGGCTCTCCCGCGTTTCTTATCCGACAAAGTTTCAGTGTTATATGGTAACGCGGACCAATCGCTGAGTAATCCCAGCCTCCCCAAGGCTTTCCTTCCCAAAGCTCAAAAGCAGGCGTCTTCTTCACGGTCTTTTCATTTCCCCCTCCCCGCAACTCGCCCCAAATCCTCAGAAACCCATTTTTTCTACCATAATTCTCCACCAAAACACTCCCTAGGCCTCTTAGAACCTTTTATCCCAAAACATCACGAAACGATCAAAGCTCGGCATTGAGTAGGTTTTCCTTAAAACCGGTCGATTGGGATCGATTCGAGCTTGTTTTTGGGCTTTGCATCATTTCACTCCTACAGACTCCACTCACGTGATTACTGTAAGAAGTCCTACGAATTACTTCTTTAAGATTCAAAATTTGATTTTTCCTTTTTTCGTGAATTTTCTAATTTTGAATTATAATGATCATTGTTGTTGTTTCTTATGTTTATTAGACTTGTTTATGTGATTAAAAGATAATACGTTTATTTATTTTATTTTATTTGTTTATTTATTATTTATTTGAATTGTGTAATTTTGTCAATTTCAATTTAATTTCTGTTATTTGTGGAACTTTGATATGATTGTTGGATTAAATTTGAGCACGCGTTTGAGTGGTCAAATGTAGAAATTGTAGAATTTTTGTTTTTTTTAGAAAAGTTTGGAATTTGTTGAATTTCTTAGTCCTTTTTGGAATTTTGTGGGATTAATTGAAACTTTGCATCTTGTAGAATTAATGTGAAAACCAGAAATCATCAATTCCTTTATTTTGTACCTCTTATAGAAATTGTGAATTGTTAATTTTGTGGAAATTTGTTGAAAGCTTAGGAGTTTTGAAATTTCACAATTTTGTTGAATTTTGGAAAATCTGAATTGTTGTGCTTTTATGAAATTAATCGAATTGTTGAGTCTTTGTAGTTTTATAGAAATGGTTGAATTGTAGAATTTTGAATTTTTTGTGGAATTTTGTTGAATTCTTAGAATTTTAAGAATTTAAATAATTTTGGGAAATTTATTGAATTTTTTTTAGAAACCTTGATTTTGGTATTTTTTTGTGTAAAATTCATGGATTTTCATAGGGTTTGTTAAATTTTTGGGATTTTAGAAAGTTGTTGAAATATTGAACTTTTGTTCTTTGCATTTTGTTGAATTTTGAAGAAATTTTGAAATTCCTATACTTTTGTAAAATTGATTGAAGTTTTTAGAATTTTGGATTTAGAACTTTGTAGTAGTTGTTTGAATTTCAGTTTTTTTTAGGAATTTTATTTTTAGGTATTTTTTCCAAGAGTTTCTAATTTGTTTATATATTTACCCATCGCTTTGTCAAATTTGTTTGAAATTAATCTCAAATTAATCGTCTAAAATTATCTCTAGGTAATTATGTCACGAGGCAAAAGTAAAGGGTCGAGCCGCAGAGTGAGGGAGAGTGAGCCTGAGACGCCATTGTTGAGAAAGAGATGCTGACCGAGACAGCCAGATTTGATCACCACCCTGCTCTCCCTAAAGAGAACCAGGAGTGGTATCAGGCCCGAGAGAGCATCAATTTTGTATATGAGCTACACATAGCCCGGAGGACGCTGCCCACCAGATTACCGCCGCCACAGCATCAGTGGGCCCCGATTCTGACATTGCCCTACCAGATCTTCCCCGACTTGGTTCGCGAGTTCTATGCGAACATCGAGGACAAGAAGGGGCACAGTGGAGAGGATTGAGTCCTCCGGTAGGGGTTTGATTAGTGATCACCCGAGCACCCATAGCTCGGACTGGATGCAGGACGAGGGTCCAAAGGATCGATCCAAGAAGGATTTCGCCACCGACTGGAGTGGGATCCCCACATGCCATGGCGCTGTTCGGAGTTGCATGAGGAGTTAGGTCCCAGAGCCAGACGAAGCTGGCTCGATCTTTTCCAGCACGTCACCGTGCTATTTTGTACACCCTGGCCCACAACGTCATTCCAAAGAAGAGTGGCCAAGGGGAGTTGAGGAACAGCGATCTATACTTTTTAGATCATATGTTCCACGATCAGGAGTCACCATTCGCCAAGATTCCTCTACCGAACATTATTATTAGTCACATTAGGACGCACGGCGGGAGGACTCTACATTATTTCATTTCGGTTTCCACTTATCTCACTTCTTCTTCACATGGGGTGATCCCACTGTATCCCCCTGCCCCCGAGGCATGGCTGAGCTTAGCATTGCATTGCTAAAGGATCTACATATAGATGTATCAAACATTGTTCAGCCCCGACGAGAGCCGGTCCAGAGAGTTACGAGACATGAGGGAGGAGAGGCTGGCTCATCGTCGTCGACTACCACCACCGCCACCACGTCCGGGTGGCGTTATGGACACTCATGGATTTCGCACCCGCATGCTCGAGATGGGATCATATGGAGACACAGTTCGACGCTCGATGGGGGCGTATGGAGGAGCAGATCGGAGCTTTGAGCACTCGACTAGGCCGTATAGAGACACATCTCGGCATTCACCGCCCTACTGCCTGAGGCCACCGGAGGCGATGGTGAGGGGACGATAGATCCCGATTTGCGCTTATTCCATTCTTGCTTTATTTCTCTTTTATGTTTGATCTTGTGTTCTGGATTTTTAGACATAGGTTTAACTGTTAGAAATACTTTTGGTTAAATTGCTTGCATCAGGATGTGTATACTTGTTTAAATTTAGCTTTTATGTGTGTTGAATGTGTTTTGAAAAAATTGGGTTGCTGGCAGGGAGTTTTCATCCAGTTATAGGGGAAACTCTGTCAAAATTTTTTCAAAAAAAAAAAAAAACTTTGTCTAAATTGCACATTTGCCCCACAAATTGATTTGTTTTTCGAAATTTGATTCAAAAAGGGTGCAAATGTCCAATTTAGGTTGCAATTGCTTTCATCCTTCTCGAATAAAGTCTGTGTGATAAAAATCCTTTTTCCATCTTACTCGGAAATAATTGTTATGTGATTAAGACATTGGCATTTTAGAAAGTATGTTTTGTAAAATAGGGAAAATTATGCCTCAGTTTTTTTTTTCCTATTAAATGAGATTTCTTCTTTTATTGGATTTTACAAGAAAATGATTGATATAGTTGGCAAATGATCCTTTTTCAATTGATATGCTAAAAAAAAAAAAAAAGAGGAAAGCAAGAAAAGTAACAAAGTGAGATCTAAAGTTCTACTCCAATGATTCTAGTACTATGTAACCGGAGGTTTAGCATCTACAAATGTTAACTTTCGCGTAAAAGGGTGCTTGAATTACGAGTATGCAAAGCAGTTTGAACAAGTAAAATGTTGAGTAACCGGGAATCTTCACCTAAAAGTGTTGATTTTCGCGTCAAAAGACATCTTTACTATTTGAGCAAGAAGGCATATGTCGAGTAACCGGGAGTCTTCACCTAAAAGTGTTGATTTTCCAAAAGGCATTATTGCAATTTGAATAAGAGGATGTGTTTAGAACCTTTTTTAGCAGTAAAATTTGAGAAAACTGTGGAAAAGGCAAGCTTGGATTGACTGTATGAGTCGTTTGATTGCAAAATTTGGTGAAAGTGAGAAATCAAGCTTCAATTGTTAAAATTGAGGTATAATTGTCTCTCTTTTATTTGATATTATGAGTACTTGATGCAAATTAAATAATTGCATAATAATGTTTTGCCTGGTTTATGAGGATTTGGATTTCCAAGATCGCATGGTTTATTTCAATCCCATAGCTTGTTTTTGATGAATATTTCCTACCACTTGAGAAAAAGCAATGTTTCATGAACATAGGTATTTCATGAATGCATTTTATCGCATGATTCTGATACGTTTTAGTCATTGCAATGGCTAACAATTGTGATCCCAAGAGAATTTGCACTTTATGAAAAAAAAAAAAGAAGAAGAAGAGGAATTGAATTTCCATGGACTGATTGGTTAATATTTCATGACTTCTGCAGGATTAACGATTCAGTTGACACTGGGGCAATTTTGTTTTAAGAGAAGTGATCTCCAATTTTGGATAATGCATTCAAAATTAATTTTTGCTAGGAAAGGTTTGTGATCAAGAGGATGGCAACATATGGATTTGTTCCAATCTTGGAGAGGAAAGGTTCTTATACTCTTCAATGTTTCAAGATCCATCAATTCTTGAAAAAAAAAAGGGGGTGAAAAAAAAGAAAAAAAAGAAAAAAGAGAAGAAAAAAGAAAAAAAGAAAAAAAAAGTCATTGTTCTTATCAATCACTTACTTTTCAAGTGAAGAAAAATCAAAAATCAGAATTGCACCATTTCATCGAGTGCATCATTACTTTCATTTTACATTTATTATGTTTGAACAACTTGTGTTTTATTTTTCAAAGTCTGGCAATCCAGCATTTATGTTTTCATCTCTTCCACTAGTGTCTAGATTTGGGTCCAATCCCACTAACAATTTAGACCTAGGGCATATTTGTATTTTCTCATCTAGTCATTCAGGCTTGGGTCCAATCCCAATAGTCTAAATTTGAAAGAATTTAAATTTGTTGGTTCTTCTGCCTCCACTGGCACCCTTCTACCCCTGCTTCAAATTTAAATTGTTTTCAGCTCATTGGTACCCTTCTAAATTTAAATTGTTGTTTTCAGCCTCCGTTTGCACCCTTCTATCCCTTCTTCAATTTAAATTCATGAGTCTCAGCCTCCACCCTTCTATCCCCTTTTGATATTTCAAATTTCACAGAGTCTCAGCACCCTTCTATCTCCCTTCTTGATATTTCAAATTTTGGTTGGTGAGTCTCGACCTCTCAGGTGCACCCTTCTATCTCCCTTCTTGATATTTCAAATTTAGGTGAGTCTCAACCTCTTGGCACCCTTCTACCTCCTTCTTCAAATTTAAATTCACGTTGATGAATCTCAGCCTCCACACCCTTCTATCCCCTTTCTTCAAATTTGTTGGTGAGTCTCGACCTCACTGTAACCTTCTATCCCCTTCTTCACAATTTAAATTGTTGGTCTCAACCTCAGCACCCTTCTATCCTTCTTCACTCGAATTTAGACTCACTCACCCTTCACCTCCACTTCTTCGAATTTGTTGGTGAATTCTTCTATCCCCTTCTTCACTTAAATTTCGAGTTTCAACCTCTGGCACCCTTCTACCTCCTTCTTCAAAATTAAATTAGTGAATTTCAACCTCCACCCTTCTATCCCCTTCTTGATATTTTAAATTCGTTGGTTCTGAACCTCCCGGGTACCCTTCTACCTCTCCTTCTTCAAATTTAAATTTCATGGTGAGTCTCACTGGCACCCCTTCTATCTCCGCTCGAATTTTACAAGATTCAGTACTTATTTAATCGCAGTTTATTTGGATTGGAACTACGTTTGACCTGATTCTCATGTTGAGATACGTAGGCAACTCTACACGAGTTCGGTCACATTATGCTTTTTTAGTTTGAAAATTGGCAATCTAACATTCCTGTTGTTTACAACGGTTCAGATACAACCAAATGAAACCGTAAGTGTTTTGGTTCACGTTTGTCTAGAGTTTCTTCGAAACTCAGACAAAGAGGGGCAAGGTGTAGACACCAAATTTTAACTATCTCATTTGTTTTCTTATGTTTTTATCTATTAATGTTTAGTTATTTATTTTTGAATATTCTAACACATCTTTCTTTTTTTTTGTAGGTTTTCTTAAAAAAAAAAAGAAAAGAAAGTCAAACGCTGATTCGCGGATAGGTCGCGTAACTGAAGTGAAAAAATTACTGCGTTTTCCAACCTTTCCTTCCTCATTTCCAGCTGTATTTTTTGTGTCTTTGGCATCAAGTAATCGTTTTAATTAATGCCCAAATCACCCTTGATCCTTAAGACAAATAAAACGCATCCAATGATCAAGATTAACCCACGAAAACCCTCAAAGTATCTAAACCTTTGGTTGTAGGTTTTAATGCTTATAAATCACCCATGTTAGGGTTTTCTGGAAAGGGGGCTGAAAGCTGAGAGAGAAAGAGAGAAGAGAGAGGCTGAGAGAGAGTAAAAAGAGAGAAAAACGATTGAAAATCAAAGAGAAAAAAAAGAAAAAGAGAGAAAAGATAAAAACTAGGGTTTCCTTTTTTAGTGAAGATTTCTGAATTTTGGTGATTCCTTTCGCTCTTCTCAAGCTTCAATCAGGTAGTCTTCCTTTACTCTATCTATTGTTTTTCCGGTCAAAATTGCTAGAAATCGACCTTTTGGTGGAACCAAGGTCTTGACTATGTTTTTTGATGTTTTATAATAGTTGATGATGTTTATTTGTTGTTATATGAGTATGTTACGTTTAGATAGCCTTGGTAAGGCTAGTAGATTTGTAAGGCTAGTAGATTTGTTTTTACGTTTAAAATCAGACGTTTGATGCTTCTGTGATGATTCTGTTGGGTTTTCTAAAAAATTTCTGAAAAAATGTTCTTCACGTTTTGAAGATGTGAAGAAACGCGGACCACTTGCACGGACTATTTCAGCGTAAGATGCTTCTCTTGAATGTTTGAAGATGTGAAGAAACGCTGATCTCTTAGCGACTTGTTCAGAACGCCCGCTTCTTCTTGAATATTTGAAGATGTGAAGAAACGCGGGATTGTTACGCAGGCCAGTCCGCGTAATCTCCCGCTTCCAGCCCAGCTTCTTCCCTTCCCCCTTTTTGTCTATTTGATGATGTTGATGCTTAAGATTTGGCCTTTTTCGGTTTGAGCTTGTTTTGACAAGATCTGAATGATGATGTTTAATGCTTTGAATAGATCCCCTGCCTCAATATTTTGTTTGTGTTATTGTTCAAAACTGGAAGCAATCTTCCGATATTTTGAAGATGGGAAGAGATGGACTGTTACGCTGAGTCCACGCTTCCGTCGCGTTCCCCTCAACGCTATATTTTGCATGTAACCCACCCGCCTCATGCTTTCTTTCTCTCGTAACCTCTCCTCTCGCTTTGTTGCTATTTCCCGCTTTTTGTTCCGAATCTTACTCTATTATTCATTTCCTAGTCTTGTCCATGTTGCTTGCAGAATCTGTTTGGATACCTTTTCTTTGAATTTTTTGATTGATTTTTCCTTTAAATTGGTACCTTGATCCCTTTTGTTGACATTGAATCTTAGATAACCATGCCCATCATTTAAGGATTCAATTAAGGCATCATATCAAGGGATGGTAACTTCTTTCCCCTATTATGTGCTCTTATGTGTTTTTTCATGATCTTGCATGTTTTAAATTAAGTTTTCCTTTGCTTTTATTCATGTCTACCCTTTATTTATGCCATTTAATTTTTGGGTAAATCATTTGGAGGCCTTGGATGCCAAGTTGTAATAGATAGGTTTAATTTTGCAAAAAGTGTATTTATTCTAGAAAATGTAATAGTTAGATTATTATTCCGATTTTTTTCCCTTTAGAATGTATTTAGGTTCCCCCAATGTAATAATTAGGTTTTATATGCTTATTTTGCATGCTTGCATGATTATGTGTTTACTTGCTTTCCTAGGGTCTTGCATCTAGATATTACGCCTATGTGTTATGTGTTTATGTGTTTTATGTGTTCACTTGCTTTATTATCATGTCTATATGTTTATTGTATAAATATATTGACATCACTACACTAGTCCAACGCTAGTTGTGGTCTTTCCTTTCGATTTCTCACTAATCCAATGTTAGTGAGAACTTGTTGACGAGGGCTAGTCCAATGCTAGACCCTTAAATGCCATTCATGCATTAGATACAAATTTCACACACTTTTCACATTTAGAGTTTCTTTCCCATTTTTGCATGTTATTATTCTCCCATCCCGTATGCGAAACATGTCATTTAGTTTTCTTTTTCGTCAAAAAATAGATTAGTGCATTTAAGGCATTACCCTTTGAATTAGGGAAAAGAGCGAGTATGGCTTCCTAGCCTTAGCACGCTTTTATTTCCTTCTATGAAAAGGAAGATTTAAAGTCACGAACTTAGTCCCCGCACCCATTATGTTGCATTATCCCTTTTTAGGACATACATATGCATTATTCTATCAAAATCATTCTTTCAAAGTCAAGTTTCTTCTTCATATTTTAGCAATTCAAAGTGAAAAAACCGTTTTTTTTTTAAATTGCATCTTTTGAAAATCCCAGTTCCTCTTTGCACTTAAAATTGATCTTTTCAAAAATCAAATTTCTTTTCCCTTGAGATTTTATAAAAATTGCACTTCTTTTGAAAACCCTAGTTCTCCCGTCTTTTTCGAGTTTCATCATTTGCATTTTTCGTGACCTCCTCGAGGGATCAAACTTGAATGACACAACTAATGTGATCAATTCCAATCAAACCTCAAGGAGACATTTTGCCCCTCTCGATCCAACATTAGATTTAGGTTTTTGCATCCATATAGATAACATCCAAATGTGATAAATTTAAAGTTAGAATTAAGAAATTTTTAACTAAATCTTGCAACTAGCTTTGGCTAGGTTAGAAGGGTGCCTTAGAGACGAGTAACATCAAATCTTTGCCTTCCCTTCTTTCAACCGTGACCCCCGAACCTTTTTCTCTAGTTTTTCAAAGACCTGGAGTCGTCTAAAAAAGGGTTTTCTTAGTTTATTTTCATTAATTAAAATTTTTGGGTGACTTGGTACACCTAAACTCCATACCAAGTGGCGACTCCAAACTTTTCTAAAAACCCTTTTCTAGACTTTTGTTTTTGGGTCTAAATCGTCGCATTTTTTGTAGTCCCATGACCCCTTTCTTTTGCAAAAATCAATTTTAAACAAAAAGCCTTTTTCAACCAAAAAACCCAAAACGACGAGGGGTTTCATTCCCCCTCCCTCCCTTTCCATAAAAAAATGGGGCGCGACAGCATGGTTGCTAATAAAATGAAGTTTAGTTTTTACATGCTTTATAGGATTGTGGAACAAATATCTAGTTAAAAATCTAATTATATTTGACAGATGTAAGGTACAAAATGAGCAATATTGTCCTTGAAAAGAAACTGAAGACTAGAAACAAAACCAGAATTAAACAAGCAGGCTAACATGAGGATATTAATTCTTTAACCAAATTAACATTTATTTAAGAGATTATTTGATAGGGTGCATATTAGTCATTAATTTTGTTAATATTTCCTAATTAGTTGGACTAAATATTGCACTACTTGATGGATTCAACTTAATTTTCGTGTTTGCTGATAATTGCAGGAATTGGAAATAAAAAGAGGCTGAAAAATAGTTTTTCAGGCGACTTCCTTTGCAGTTAGGTGTGGACGCGCTTAAATCATGCTTTCGAGTCCGGGACAGTTCGTATCTCTACGGATGAGGAGTTTCCAAAGAAGTGAGAAGTCTAATTCCGAGGCGGGCTGGAACGATTCTTTTCCTTTGCTAATTTGTAGTTAGTTGGTATTAGAAAACTTTCTTAGTTTTTATTACTAATACCCTTTAGATTAAGAAACTACTAGTTTGATTCCTGTTAGGAATTTCTTATTTGATTAGTACTTGGATGGTTTTCCTTGGGCGGCAGACTATTACTTGGACTCTTTTTCCTGGTTGCGGTGACAACCCTTTTGATTAGTAGTTTATCTTCCACCGTAGGCTACGGAAAAAAGTAGTAGCGATAGTATTTATTTTTCCTTCCTTCGTTTTTGCTTCAACAAAACAAGGAGATGACTTTTCATCTTTTCCCTCCAATCTTTTGTGGAATTTTCTCCATGAGGCGTGGCTAAATTCTTTGTCTAGTCAAAGATCAACTTAACAACGCAGTTCCAATTATCTACGAGATTTAACTGATTTATTATTTGTTTATTTAATTCCTTAATATTTGTGCATTCTCTAGTTTATATTCTTGTGATTATTTTGTTAGTTGAATGTCAAGGCCTCGAGATTTAAATTAACCTAATAATCTACTGCCAAGTTAATCTACTAAATCTGTAATTGTTTAGTTGGTTAATATTAGTGGTAACTAACATTAACATATGTTAGGGGAACGTGCAATCTAAATTAAATAAACTCTCATAGCATGTTTATTGGTTAGGGTTTGGGCTTTTCTAATTCTTAATGCAATTGAAAAATTAAATCATGCGGTAGTACCTAGGGTTATTTCCTAGTTAAGGGTAATTTATGATCGTACCTTAATTATCAATAAACTAAGGAAAAGTTGGTCGTCAGAGTTTGTTGACGACTATAACCATCCTGTTAATGAATTGAATGAATCATCTTTGCATCAATGATTGGATATATGGACTGTGTCCGAGAAGTTGAATCTTTGGATAGAATCTGTCTATTATCAATTTAATTCCTGCTTATATTAGTAAGTTGTTTTATTATTTAGTTGACTAGTTATTTCTGAATTTTCCAAAAATCCCCCCATATTCCTCACTTAAAGAGAAACGAATTTTCCCTCAGTCCTGTAGAAACGATCCTACTCACCATTGTACTCAGAATTCATATTTTCTGGAGTAGATATTTATTATTGTACAGGCTCGACACCTGTTATTATTAAATCACAATAAAATCTCGATCTTTCAAAATTATTTCTGCTCATACTATTTATTATTTTTAATAATATAAAATCAGGAAGAGACAGTACCCAACTAATGCATACATAATATTTATAACGTAACCTTAATTTTTTTTTATTTTCTAAAGTGTTTCTATAACTCAATACATGCACAATACTTGTACACATGTTTTCTTCAGAAAATATATTTAGTTAGGAAAAGGCAAACCAGATTATCTAATTATGCGCTAATTGTTCATTTCTTTTTACCTTTTTTGGTGTAATGTAGAATTTATAATTCAAGTATCTCTTTATGCATCTCCTAAAAATTCACATGTACACAACAATTTTACAAATTAATAACTATTAATATTCAGAGACTTAAGACTTATCATTCTCTAATAATCAGTATTTGCAGTAAATAGTCTTGGAGGACAAAAAATTAATTATCTTACTAACAAATAAATGGATAATTACTGATTCTAAATGGATAACTAAAGTTTTTTCAACTAAAATGACGCCCATGTCCCTTCTTATCACACGCAGCAGACATGCAAACCACAACCATTTTGCACTCCAACCACCACCTTGTTGGTCGCCTGCGTGACAGGTAAGCGGGGCTTCGCAAGTTCCATTTGAAGCAATTTTACGGCTAAGATTAAAATCCAACCTATCAACGGTTAGGATTAAAACCTCTAAAACTACATTGTTTTGCAATCAAAAGAGAAAATTAAAAATGGAAATAAACAACCAACGGTGTTAGCATTCCGTCAAATTGGGCAATTCTGCACCTTCAAATTCATTGAAGAATTCCTTTTTCTGAGTTTGGTTAAAGATATTAATAGCACCCAAATTTTGCGTAAAAGATTCAAGGTAAAATTTTGGAATATATTTCTCTTATTTGACCTTTCTCTCCAGATTTTTTTTTGGTGGAACTTTTTCTCTTCATACTGGTATTTTCTTGTAGTTTTCCTTGTTTTTGTTGCTTAATTCACATAAATTTGTATTAATATGAATTGAGTATACAATGAATTGAATAGACTGTGAATTTGATTGGATTAAGAACATAAGCTGGTTTTTTCCCCTAGTTCAATAGAAGAGCCATGCTCTTTTCTGAGAATGCCCACTTACTGTTTGTGAAAATGCCAACTTGTGAGTTTATTGGTAGGAAGGAATGAAAAATTAGAGATTCCGTGGCTGATATTTTCTTATTATTCTTTTGTTCATTCCATAAAATTGTATAGTCTACATTGCGTTTGCGTTAGGGATAGAGAAAGAGGGAGAAGTTCGGCTAGCATTGGTGACGTCTTCTAGCAATTTTGTTGGAGAAGAAGAAATAGGGAGCAGCTGGTCATTCTTCGCCATAGAGAAGATGATTACTTCTCCAAAAATGCAATTTTAGTCTCTTAAGTTCCATTTCCTTTTTAATTTGTGGCACTAGTTTTCTTGGTTATTTGTATTTCGACCCTATTAGTGTTTTAAGTGTTCTAAATTAGGTCTCTAGGTTCATCTTAGTAATTTATTAGCTTAATTAGTATTTTGGTTTGTCAAATTAGAGTCTCAGTTAGTTTTGATTACAAGAGTGGGGAGAAAAAAATAAAAGAAAAATAAGAGCAAGTTGTAGGAAGATTTCCTTGATAGATCTTATTTAAGGATGTTGTACAGATCCAAATTGGTAGAAATTTACTCTTCAACAAAGATCATTGAGCCCAAAATTTTCAAAAATAGTGGAAAATAAATTTCAAGTTTAAATTTTTAACAATTACCTCTCATCTTCTCCTCCCTTTGACCTATTGGAGTGTTTAAGAATGGAAGAAAAATAATTAAAGAAAAAATTGATCATAGCATGTTTTAAGAAAAACTCTCTTGGTGGATCTATTTTAAGAAAAGTTGTTGCAGCTCCTTATTTGTCAATATTAGCTCTTCAATCAAGATTAGAAGTCGAATCCAATAAGTCCGAGAACAAATCCTACAGTCAAAGTTGAGGTATTGAATCAAAGGTTTATAAAATCGAGATCCTATCTTAGATCATTTTGGAAGTTATGAGGTCTAATTGCAGGTAGGATTGTAGAATTGTAATATCATACTAAAAAATAGAAAAAAGAATTTTATTTATTTATTTATTTATAAGCATATTGTTCACACAAGCATATGCAAATAGATATAGAATTGTAATTAAAAAGGTAAAGTTCTTCAACTGAAGTTACATTATATGCTAATAGATAAAAGTTCATGATTCTGGAGGTTAAAAGTTTAAGAATATAAACCAATCCATATCTATTTCATTTACAAGTATAATTTAATTCTATTAATATTTTGAATATACGTACATTACTAATATCATTTTTCTATACCATAGACTTGATATGCTACACCTAATTTTTTAAATATGAATAGACCATCATAGGACGGTAAAATTCAATCAGTGCATTTAATTTGATTAGGGGGAACCACAAGTATTGAGCTACCAATAGTCAAATTATAACTTATTAAGGGTGTATCCAATCCGTTAACCAAATGTCTACTTTGGTCTGTAAAAAATTGGATCAGTCATTTTGTGGTTCGTATGTGAATCCCCTAATGCGAATAGCTGATTTAGTTGATTGGATTATTCAAATATCCAATCTGGTTCTAATTTTATAATTTCATAAATAAAACTTTAATTCCAAAGATAAAATTAAGTATAGATAAATTAGAATTTAAAAAATATCGTATAAGTGAAACATTGTAAAAACATATGAGTTTGTAGTCCAAATTATAAGTGATATAGTGTCAGATTTTCATTATTCTTTTCTTTTACTTTAATTCAAATAAATAGGATTTAATACTTCATCTACATTGGGACTACGAACATAAATGTTATCCCAAGTTTAACTTATTCTGGGAAAATAAATATTTAAGACTCTTGTGATCCGTAAAAACCTCAAATGTTACCCCATATAAGTAATGCCTCCACTTACACAATGCAAATACAACCGCAGCTAACTCCAAATCATGGGTCGGATAATTCTGCTCATGGGGTTTTAACTTACGAGACGCGTACGCTATCACCCTTCATTCTGCATTAACACACAGCCTAGTCCCTCCTTTGAAGCATCTGTGTATACCACTACCCGGGGCCTCCATCAACCGCTTTTTCAATTCCTAAAAACTCCTTTCATACTTAGCGTCCCATATAAACTTGCTATGTTTCTTAGTCAACTCGGTCGTGGGTCCCGCTATTTTGGAGAAATTCTTAATAAAACGTCAGTAGTATCCAACTAATCCCAGGAAACTTCGCACTTCTGTCGGAGTCTCAGGCTGTTTCAATTTTGACACTGCTTCCACCTTAGTTGGATCTATAGTAATTCTATCCTTAGAAATTATATGACCCAAGAATGTCACTTTCTCTAATCAGAATTCATATTTACTAAATTTAACATACAGCTGGTGCTCTCTTAAGATTTACAATACTATCCTCAGGTGTTGTTCATGGTCCTCTCGAGTCTTAGAGTACGCTAAGATGTCATCAATAAACACCACCACAAATTGATCCAAATATGGCTTAAAGACTCGATGCATCAAATCCATGAATGTTGCGTGTGCGTTGGTCAACCCAAAGGGCATCACTACGAACTCAAAATGCCCATATCGTGAGTTAAAGTCTATCTTAGGTATATCCTCCTCTCGGATTCTCAGTTGATAATAACTCTGTCTGAGATCCAACTTAGAATATACTACAGCTCCCTGCAGTTGATCGAAAAGTTCATCTATGTGAGGTAAACGATATTTATTCTTGATAGTGAAGTCATTTAAATCTCGATAATCTATGCACAGTCTTAGACTTCCGCCCTTCTTCTTGACGAACAACACCGGCGCATCCCACGGTGAATCACTTTTCTTAATAAAATCCCGTTCCAACAAATCTTATAATTGAATCTTTAATTCTTTCAATTCTGCAGGTGCCATCCTATAATGTGTCTTTGAAATAGGTGCAGTCCCTGGAGCCAAATCAATTTTAAAAGCTATCTCCCTTTCAGGTCGTAAAGATTCTAATTCCTCAGGGAAAACATCGAGAAATTCCCTAACCAGAGGCATGTCTTCTAATTTCACCTTATCCCCTGGAGTACTAATCAAAAAGGCTAGGAATCCTTTAACTCCTTTACTCAGTAGTTTCCTAACTCGAATCCCCAAAATAAGAGTTGAAGATGCTAGTCTATCCCTCACATCAAACCTGATAGTCGGCTCACTTGGAATATGCAATTCCACTATCTTCGTCATACAGTCAAGTTGAGCATGATATCAGGCTAGCCATTCCATTCCTAATATAACATCATAACCCTTTATCGCTAAGCACATAAGGTCAGCTAACATTTTCCGCTCTCCAACCCAAATATCATAATTCCTATAAACCGAGCTAGATAACAAACTCTGATCCCTAGTAAGCATCCTAACCTCCAAGTCGTACGGTAGTCTCTCAAACTTAACATCTATGCCTTCCATAAAGGTAGGGTTAACAAATGAGTGGGTTGCACCGGGATTAATTAAAACCCCAACTAATCGGTGGAATACAGGAATCGTACCTTCAATCACCTCCATAGGATCAGGGATCTGATGCTGGTCCATAGCATAGACCCTGGCAGGCACTCTCGGGCGATTATCCCCCACGATAGATTGCCTAGGCGTCAGTCTAGTAGATTATTGTATTCCACCACCTTCACGACGAGACATCGGACAGTTGATGATTTGATGTCCGCACTCCCACATCTCAGACATTTTCCAGCTTTCTTCCAACAGTCGCCCACCTTATGATTTGGTTTGCCACAATATCTACATCCCACTTGTGGCGTCGACACCGAGCCAGAACTTTCTTGTGAGGTATTCTGAGACTGACCACGTCCACGAGAAACTCCCCTAACCAGACCCTCTTGATGCTCCGGCAGTCCTTACTCCGCTTGAGCCCCTTCCCAGTTTAGGGGCTAGCATATTTCTATCAGATGATCCCACTCCACTACTATTCGGAGCATTCCTCTTTCTAGCATGAAAAGCTTTCACTTGCTGCCTAGCACTCTCGACTCTTTGGACTTTCTCCAAAGTCTCAGTAAAGGTATTGATTTGGGTAGTAGCCAATGCCTCTTGGATCTCAACATTAAGTCCTTGTACAAATTGCCTAATTCTTTTCCGGTCAGTGGCCATTAGTTCGGACGTATGCTTTGAAAGCTTTATAAATTGGGTCTCGTAGTCGGCCACACTCAGAGATCCCTGCCTCAGTCTAATAAAATTATCCTCCCTTTTCTCCTAGATCATTGGGGGCAAAAACTTTTCATCAAACTCTCTCCTAAAGTTCACCCAAGTCCAGGGGGTCTGTTCTCGCTCCCACTTAGCTCGAATTACGTTCCACCAAGATCTCACCGCACTCTCAAATTGAAAAGTGGTAAAGCTCACTCGCTTCTTCTTGGAGTAATTCAGAGCGGCGAAAATATCAGACATCGTATCAAGCCAATTCTCAGCCACCTCGGGATCAACCCCTCCTAAAAACTTAAGTGGCGAGAACTTAAGAAAACGCTCCAAGGGCCTATCATCCCCATAATCAGGTCCTAAAGGTTGATTCTGCTGTCCTGGGGCTTGTTGGTCAGCCAAACATTCAAGTATGCTAGTCATCCTATTGATAACTGTAGCCACCTGATCCTCATTAACACGGCTTGGTCCCCTCACGGATTCAGCCCCAGAAGAGTGAACACTCGCGGAGGGTTGGGGCTGCGCACGCCTAAGCCCTAGACCATGATCTCGACCACGACCTCGACTTCGACCTCGAGCATCCATTTGTCTTAATTATGTCTAAATGCAAAAATCAAACAATTATGCAAGAGCAACTTAAGTACCAGAGTCAATAGTAGAAACATTTAAAATAGAAATAACTAGCATACATTTACATTTGCAAGTTCACAAACAGTTAGCAAGTCATGGGATATTACAAAATATAGCACACAGGTGCCACAGAATACAAACAGTCATGCAGTCATAGTCATAGGCCTTACAAGGCTCACCCCACCTAATCCATATACAAAACATTCAAAAATTAGAAATCATATCTTAGTTCACAGCCAAACTGCCAGTCGGGGCCCTCCCCTCAGACGGGTCCTCGAATAGCTCCTCCTCCGAGGGGTCCTCCTCAAACGGCTCCTCCTCTCCCGGATCCTCTTCCAAGGGCTCCTCATGATCCATGCTCTGAGCTCGCTCCTCTACCTCCTCAATCAGCCTAATAGTGTCTGTTAGAATGTCAGAAGCCCGATCCTGGACCTCATCGACCATCCTAGTTAGTTGAGCCCTAGCATTCCAGATATAGTTATGAGAGGCTCTAGCCCGACCCAACGAAATCGTCGAGGCTCCCTCAAGCACCTGGATTCTCATGTCCTGAGCCTCCACTGTGGCCCTCAGCTCACTAATCTCCCTACGGAGCGCCTTATTGGTGTGCAGTAACTCTCGATACTCGTCATCAACCGACCAAACCAAGTCATTAGGATAGGTGTAGGCCTCCCTACACTCACATCTCGGAAAGTAACTCACAGAAGAGTACCGCGTGTGGGGTCTACCACCCGTCACTCGGTATCGGATAGATCTGGGGAGCTCCACATGTCCATTAGCCCGCCACTAGTAGTCCCGTTAGCGCCATTAGCACCATTTCCACTCTCCATCATACAAAACAAACATAAACCCCAAGTTAAGAACTTTGAGTCCATTAATTTGTTTAAAATATCACACTTAAAACATAACAAAGTTATCTCAACTCTACATTCAAGAATAAAGTACTTAAAAAATCCCAAATATATCTCTATCCTAAGCTCTGATACCAACTGTGACGCCCCCACCTCTTCCTAGGGCGAATCCAAGAGTATCGGTGAAACGCCTGCCCAACTCTCGCCAGGACTCACAACAAGATCCATATATAAATACAAACATTCATTTTTAAAACCATAATCGAAATCTATCAAAATCACTAGATCAACTTTCAAGAGTACAAGCCCATAATTTTATCAAAATTACCATAATATTGACTTTAAGTACAATAATCCATCAAGTTCACAATTAATTTCAATCTTATACAAAAGTGAGCAAATCCTACAAAAGAAACTAAATTTCTCAATTTACGATCTCCATTTCAAGACCTGTTAAAGAAAACAAAGCTTGTGGGATGAGCAAAGCTGTGAGGGCCTCAAAATTCAGTATTATTCTTAAAAAAATGTATAATATTATTTATATTATGTTTATTTATTGAAAAATGAGTGAATATGTGTTTAAAGAGAATATTTTCCAATTTAGAGAATTTTAAACGAATTATTTGCCGGTGTGCTGTTTTGGCCTAATTAAGTACTTAATTTTCTACCGGAGCATGATTAGTGACTTTAAGTTGAAATTAAGCATAAGTAATGATATTTTAGAAATATTAATAAGTTTGGACAGTGTTGGAATGGAGTAGAACAGTGTAAGTTAGACTGCCGCGCGCGACGCGACATAAAGTGCCCAAAAAGCACTTTTTCCTTAAAATAGGGAAATAACACTTTTTGTCCCCTTTTGTCTTGACTTTTTGGCCTCTTGAGTTTCACTTTTCAGCTGCCAATCTTGGAGCAAAGAGAGAGAGAGTGGCCGAGAGAATTGAAGGGAGAGAGAGAGAGAGAAAGCTCCAAGTTCTTCCATTTCTTCTTCCTTCTTGTTTTGATTCATCAAGCCACCATTGAAGACCATCATCTTCTTCATCTTGGCAGTCGTGAGAGAGGGGAGAGAGAGAGGAGTGGTCCGATTTTCTTGAGGAAGAAAAGAGAGGAAAAGCTTGAGGCTTGAACTTCCAAATTCTACTTCATCTAGCCACTTGAAGTTTGGATCTTTGGTGAAGGATTTGGGTGATATTTCCTCCATCATGGCAGCCGTGTGAAGGGAGAAGAAGAGGGGGGGAAGATCCGAATTGGAGAGAGAGAAAAGAAAGAGAAGGAAAGCTTGTGTGGATTATCTTGTGCTTGTTCGTGAGCTTGGTGTTGGAAATCATCATCAAAGCTCGAAGATCTAGGGCTAAGATCGAAGTTTTTGGGTGTCTCTAAACTTGGAAGCAACTTGCTTGAAGAGGAGCTCGAGAGATCGTGTTGGATCTTGCTAGATCTTGATAGATCTGAAGGTATAAGCTTTAAAACTACTAGATGTAGCGTTATTAGCATTAAATATCGTAGATACGTGGTTTAGATCGGAAGAAAAGATTATATTTGAAAAGATGAAGTTGGGCTCTTGAATTCCCAACCTAGGTAGTGGATTTGAGGTGGCCTCTAGGTAGTGGACTTGAGGACCTGATTGTGGCTTTGTATGATATTTGTGAAATGTATCATGTTGTGGTTAGAGAGTAGGGTTTTGTTGTTGGAAATTGTGATAGAAAAATGCATAAGATGGCCAAACCAATACTTGGTTGATTTCGAAATCATATGATTGTTCTTGGTGAATGTTTGCCTAAGAAACTACATGTCACATTCAATCGTGAGTGTATGACTTTTAAAAGATAAAAGTGAAGTTTCTTGTGAGTTTTTGAATGAAAAATGACATTTAAATGAATTTGAGGGATTTACCGTATTGTGACCAAATCTTATGATTTAAAATAAAGATATGATTTGAAGTGTTTTAAAGTTATATTAAAGTACTATCAGAGAGTGAAAGTTGAGTTTGTGTTAAAAGTGATTTTGAGGTGATAAACCTCACTTAAGTGTTTTAGTAAAGAAAATGTGAAAATAGTGCTTGGAGAGTACATCGGTGATGTGTCATATTTGAAATGAGATAGTGATTTTCCAAAGATCCATTTGAAACATTGTATTCGGAATGATTAAGTGATTTTCAAAGAGGTATTTAAAATACGATGTCATATGAAGTGAAAATCTTTCCTCGAGGGGATTTTGGGAAAAATGTTGATTGAAACTATAAAAGTGAAAACAAATTGTTTTAGTGATGAGAGATGAAGTGAATCTCAACCATTGTTTTAAATTGTTTTAGGAAGTGCACAAGGAAGTGATTTTGACCCCTACGTGGAAGCCGAACCTTATTATTTCGGTGAGTTTCCATATATGTTATGTGATTTGTGAATTTGAAGTGTATTGGTCAAGTGATTTGAAGTGATTTTGGATTTTTAAATCGATAAGTGGGGCAGGGTGTATTTCATTGCACTTAACTTTATTTGAAATAAAAGTATTGTGAAAGTGTCTTTCTACTTGTTTAATTGCTAGAAGTTCTTCACCCTAAAGTTTAAAAGAAAACTGTGATGAACTAGTTTTATTTTTCAACCGATGGTTGAAGATGACACATATGTGTTTTAAATACTCACTAACATGTCGTTCTTGACATGTATGTGAATTTCTATATATTTTTGAATTAAGAGTTGGAAAGAAATTTATGAGTTTGCTAGCTTTCTGTATAGAGGAAAGTTGAAGTTTTTCCAATCGTGTTTTTCAATTCTTGATTTTAAATTGATACATTTTCGCACCTTATTTTGGCCATGTTTGCAAAAGAAATCTTGAGTATGAAAGAGATATGAACTTATGTTTTTGTAAAGGTAAACCTTGATCTTGAAGAGAGTTTTATAACCTCAATAGTTCTGGTTATATTTTCAAACGCTTATTTTGAGAAGTGAACATACAATTCAGGTATAAGGACTGAGAAAGTAGAGTGAGCGTATATGAAAGAATGCAGTTAGTGTGATCGGGGATCAAGAATATATTGGTGATTTTGTGAATAGTTTAAGAGTTCAATGACTGTGATGATTGAAAGGAGAGACAACTATGGGAATGGTTTAAGCGTTGGATGTATTCTTGTAGTGGATTGTGTGATCTACTTGGTATGCCAGGTAGGAATGAGAATTGAGTTGATTGACCTCTTGGGTGGCCAACCTTGAGGTGGTGCATGCTTCATCGCCCTTACCTCTATTTGAATGAAAATATTTGTGAAAGTGTTTCGAAGTAACCTATGTGTGCGTGTGAAATTGCGGGAATCCCCGAGACCTATCGGTGAGTCATTTCCACTCGAGCTGTAGGCCAAGCTTAGGCCGAGGAGAAAGGGACGAGCCATAGGGTTATCAATGTGATGTGAAGTGAAGTGATATGTGCTCGAGACTTGGCATTTGGACTTGTCTCGAAAAAGAATAATATACAAGTGATGTGATGTGATAAGATATGATGTGATGTGATGTGTTTACGTTCCTGTATTTGCATGCTGGTGCAATTATTCTAACTACCATTTCCTTGCTTACTTCTATTTGTAAGTGTGATGTGATTTGATGGGTTTCCTTTGAAAACGAATGTACTATTGTGACATACTTGAGTACTCCTTCTCTTGTTATGAAGATATAAAATATTTTTGATTTCCCTTGGAATTCAATTTGCTAATATTTTATTTTCACATTTATCTTAAACGTTGGCCCTCTAAAAGGATCATGGACGGTAGAAGGAGAGGAAGAGGCCGTGGGAGAGGGTTTAGACAACCCCAAAATGTGGGAGGTGATCGGGAGTCAGCAGTTGACCAAAATCGTGAGCCTAGGATTGAGGTCGGAGAACAAGTAGCTATTGCCATTAACCGCATGACAGACATCCTAGAGCATATAGTTAACCAACAAGGTCCTGGACTTGCCAATCAACCTATAGGCCCTGAAGATAGTGAGGATAGGGGCTTGGAGCGATTTCAGAAATTTTTCCCACCTAAATTCTCTGGAGGACCTAATCCCGAAATGGCCGAGAAGTGGTTAGAAAGAATAAGTGACATATTTGCCACTCTAAACTACTTCGAGGAAAGACAAGTGACTTTTGCGGCATTTCAATTTGAGGGAGCCGCCCGATCATGGTGGAATATGATTAGGGTTAAATGGGATAGAGACCAAACCCCTAGGACATGGATGAACTTCATTAGAGAGTTTAATGCTAAATTCCTCCCTCCTCTAATCCAAGAGAAGAGAGAAGATGAATTTATTAAGTGTCGACAAGGAACACTAAGTGTCGCGGAGTATGAGGCATTGTTCACAAAATTGTCTAGATTCGCCCCTGAGTTGGTGGCAACTGAACAAAGAAGAATAAGGAGATTTGTACAGGGGTTAAATGTGGAAATTCAAGAAAGCTTAGCAGCGGCCCAAATTAATAACTTTAGTGATGCAATCGAGAAGGCCCAAAGAATTGAAAGTGCAAAGGCTCAAGTGAGGGTTTTCAATGCAAGAAAGAGGAATGCTCCTAGTAGTAGCCGTGAACCCGTGGATACGAATGCTCCACCCCCCAAGCTTAGTAGAGAAATAAGTGAAGTGAACACCCCTGGAGCGTCAAGAGGAGCTATGACAAGAGGGGCATTCCCTGGTGGGTCACCAAGTGGAAAGGAACAATCAAGAAGCATCCCGGAAGGAAGCCAGGCATTAACTCCCAGTTTGCGTTGTGATTTTTGTGGAAGGCTAAATCATACGGAGGATAGGTATTGGAGGAAACAAGGGAAATGTTTGCAATGTGGAAGTAGTGAGCATCGGGTAGCTGTATGCCCCAAGGCCCAAGAGAGAAGTGGAGGCCGACAGGTGGACAGGCCAAACTCCAGTCAGGCTAGTGCTGTGGGAAAACGATCGAAGGTTCCAGCTAGGGTTTATGCTATTGACCAACAACGGGTTTCCGACCTCCCTGCGGTCGTTGAAGGTATAACCTCCATCTTTCATCGACTAGCTAAAGTATTGATTCATTCAACCGTTACATTCATTATGAATATTGTCTTTATGGGTGGTGTTGGCCTAAAACCTATGAGATTGCCTTATGATTTGGAGATTGGAACATTTCCTGAGAACCGGAGTTTGATTACTAACTTTGTACATAAGGAGTATGAATTTTGGTGGAGGGCAAAAGTTGTTAATAGGTAAAGTGAGTTGGATATTAAGGATTGAATGAGAATATGGTGAAGGAGAAGTATCTAGAATTATCTGTATATAAAATGTGAATTTCGAGGACGAAATTCTTTTAAGGAGGGAAGGATGTGAGGGCCTCAAAATTCAGTATTATTTAAAAAAAAATGTATAATATTATTTATATTGTGTTTATTTATTGAAAAATGAGTGAATATGTGTTTAAAGAGAATATTTTCCAATTTAGAGAATTTTAAACGAATTATTTGCTGGTGTGCGGTTTTTGCCTAATTAAGTGCTTAATTTTCTACCGGAGCATGATTAGTGACTTTAAGTTGAAATTAAGCATAAGTAATGATATTTTAAAAATATTAATAAGTTTGGACAGTGTTGGAATGGAGTAGAACAGTGTAAGTTAGACTGCCACGCGACATAAAGTGCCCAAAAAGCACTTTTCCTTAAAATAGGGAAATAACACTTTTTGTCCCCTTTTGTCTTGACTTTTTGGCCTCTTGAGTTTCACTTTTCAGCTGCCAATCTTGGAGCAAAGAGAGAGAGAGTGGCCGAGAGAATTGAAGGGAGAGAGAGAGAGAGAGAGAAAGCTCCAAGTTCTTCCATTTCTTCTTCCTTCTTGTTTTGATTCATCAAGCCACCATTGAAGACCATCATCTTCTTCATCTTGGCAGCAGTGAGAGAGGGGAGAGAGAGAGGAGTGGTCCGATTTTCTTGAGGAAGAAAAGAGAGGAAAAGCTTGAGGCTTGAACTTCCAATTTCTACTTCATCTAGCCACTTGAAGTTTGGATCTTTGGTGAAGGATTTGGGTGATATTTCCTCCATCATGGCAGCCGTGTGAAGGGAGAAGAAGAGGGGGGGAAGATCCGAATTGGAGAGAGAGAAAAGAAAGAGAAGGAAAGCTTGTGTGGGTTATCTTGTGCTTGTTCGTGAGCTTGGTGTTGGAAATCATCGTCAAAGCTCGAAGATCTAGGGCTAAGATCGAAGTTTTTGGGTGTCTCTAAACTTGGAAGCAACTTGCTTGAAGAGGAGCTCGAAAGATCGTGTTGGATCTTGCTAGATCTTGATAGATCTGAAGGTATAAGTTTTAAAACTACTAGATGTAGCGTTATTAGCATTAAATATCGTAGATATGTGGTTTAGATCGGAAGAAAAGATTATATTTGAAAAGATGAAGTTTGGCTCTTGAATTCCCAACCTAGGTAGCGGACTTGAGGTGGCCTCTAGGTAGCGGACTTGAGGACCTGATTGTGGCTTTGTATGATATTTGTGAAATGTATCATGTTGTGGTTAGAGAGTAGGGTTTTGTTGTTGGAAATTGTGATAGAAAAATGCATAAGATGGCCAAACCCATACTTGGTTGATTTCGAAATCATATGATTGTTCTTGGTGAATGTTTGCCTAAGAAACTACATGTCGCATTCAATCGTGAGTGTATGACTTTTAAAAGATAAAAGTGAAGTTTCTTGTGAGTTTTTGAATGAAAAATGACATTTAAATGAATTTGAGGGATTTACCGTATTGTGACCAAATCTTATGATTTAAAAATAAAGATATGGTTTGACGTGTTTTAAAGTTATATTAAAGTACTATCAAAGAGTGAAAGTTGAGTTTGTGTTAAAAGTGATTTTGAGGTGATAAACCTCACCTAAGTGTTTTAGTAAAGAAAATGTGAAAATAGTGCTTGGAGAGTACATCGGTGATGTGTCATATTTGAAATGAGATAGTGATTTTCCAAAGATCCATTTGAAACATTGTATTCGAAATGATTAAGTGATTTTCAAAGAGGTATTTGAAATACGATGTCATATGAAGTGAAAATCTTTCCTCGAGGGGATTTTGGGAAAAATGTTGATCGAAACTATAAAAGTGAAAACAAATTGTTTTAGTGAATGAGAGATGAAGTGAATCTCAACCATTGTTTTAAATTGTTTTAGGAAGTGCACAAGGAAGTGATTTTGACCCCTACGTGGAAGCCGAACCTTATTACTTCGGTGAGTTTCCATATATGTTATGTGATTTGTGAATTTGAAGTGTATTGGTCAAGTGATTTGAAGTGATTTTGGATTTTTAAATCGATAAGTGGGGTAGGGTGTATTTCATTGCACTTACCTTTATTTGAAATAAAAGTATTGTGAAAGTGTTTGGCAGTGTCCTATATGTGTGAGAGTTCTAACTCTCTTTTAAATGAAAATCTCGCCATGATTTGTAAATGAATGATTTGTTGAAATGATTTGCTAGTGTTTACAAAGAAATGATTTACCACTATTTCCAAGTAAAATGCTTTTACCAGTGAATTAACTTATGAAGGATTTGTCAGTGTTTCGACTCCCTTTTAAAGGAATGATTTATTGAAGTGATTGACTAGTATTCCCGAGTGAAATGCTCTATAAGTGAAATAGTGAATGAAGAGATTGTGACGTCGATGGGCGAAGTCCCTCGACTAGTTTCAATGAACTAATGTGACGTCGATGGGCGATGTCCCTCGACTAATTTCAATGAAATGATGTGACGTCGTAGGGTGAATTCCCTCGACTATTTTCAGTGAAAGATTGTGACATCGTTGGGCGAAGTCCCTCGACTAGTATGTGACGTCGTAGGGTGAATACCTCGACTAGTTTCAATGAAATAAAGTGACGTCATTGGGCGATGTCCCTCGACTAGTTTCAATGAAATAAAGTGACGTCGTAGGGCGAGTACCCTCGACCAGTTTGTGATGTCTTGGGCGAAGTCCCTCGACTAGTCTACTTTGATGGGCAATGTCCCTCGAGTAGTTCATACGAGCGATATCTATCTATGTGTCTATCTACTTGATTTGAATTGTATACTTGAAGTATGATTTGAACTGTTTTACGTGAATTGTAAGCGTTTTTTGAACTCACTGGGCTTTTTAGCTCACTCTTTCCAAATTGTTTTCTTTAACAGGGACAGAGAACCCAAGTGAAGGAGCCAACCTTTAGAGTTAGGGTTTGCTTTTGTATTGATGTGACAAATGTGGAATGTGATTCCGAGAGCTTTTGTATTATGAGAATTTGAACGTTTGATAAGTATTTTATGTAATTTGGAGATTGTAAGGATGGTGTAATGTGATTGTAAGTTATTGTTGAGTTTAGATTTGAGATTTGAATGTTAGTTTAATGTTTTAGCGATATTTATGTGAGTGAGTCCTGGCGAGAGCTAGGCAGGCGGTCCACGGATACCTTAGGGTACACCCTAGGGAGAAGTGGGGCTGTCACAAAAGTCCAGTGATGTCAAGAGAACATGCACAGGCAAGTTAAAGCGAAAAATAAGTAAGTAAAGTAATTAAGATAGCAGAACAGTTAATTTAGTAGTAGACATTTAAACAATACAAATTGAAGGATACAGTTGGCCAACTACACATTTCCATAATTGTCCAAAATTTCCTTCTCCACTTCCAACATCAATTTCAGGTCACACGTTGACACTCCGTCAACCACTTACTCTCACAATCCATATTCACCACTTTATCCCTCTCCCGTCTACTAACACCCCATTGACCGGGTTCAAACTCCAAATTTTTAAACAGTGGTTGGTAATACCCACTATGAGTATACCATAGTTGGTGAACTCATTCCAACCGACGTAATTAAACAGTAATAACCCATGGTTCACCCATCCCTTACCCTAACCCCTATTGCCGGACAAGGTGAAAGGATTCCCAACGGGGTTTGGGTGTCCCCACAGTTATAAACATAAACAAGTAGCTCAAGCAACCAAACAATTAACAATTCAAGTAGTTGGGCTCATTTAGAGACAGATTAATTAAGGTGAGAGTGATAAAGTACACGCTCACCGAGGCACACAAGCATGCTTTTCAAATCATTAATCATTAAATAAAGTATTAAATAACACGCACTTGAACACTCACCTATTCAATCAGTTAAGCACGAAAGCAAGATGATTAAGCTTCAGCAGTTGGGTCAACTTCAGCAACCTCTTGGTTACCTGAACCAAAACGGAACTATCACTTTCAATCCAAGGGGCTAAAACTCTAAACTTAACCTAACTATCCAAATTAACCAAAGTCGCTCAACTATAACTTCTTTCTCAAGCCATAACTCACTCACTATACTTCGGAATTGGACAAGGCTTAAAGTTTCAGAAACTAGATTCAACATACTAAAAATCACTAGAAAACTTTGCTCGGGGATTCATTGAGCAAGATGGGCTAAAGTAAGCTAGAATATCCAGCAGAGGACAAAAACAGAAAATTAGGTTGTGAAATTAGCCATCTTTGTGAAATTTCTGGTATTGATACAGAAAGAACTAACATGCAAGTCTTATACCATTAGAAAGCTGGTGAAGTCTAGTTTCAAACGCCACTGACGGTGTTCGATTTTGACTCCCGAGCAAGGAATTACAGCCAATAGAAGTACAGGGGTCACAATGACTGACGGCCAGATTTACAGATTTGATAGCTAGTTTTGGAACAACATTTGGGCATCGAAATGCAACTGAAAAATTACCAAATTTTGTACACAAAACCTCACTAGGTGAACTACATGTGTACCAAAATTGGGACAAAAATTCGTACGGGAAGGTAACTTTTTAGATGGCCAAAGTTTGCACAAAATTTTGAAACTAAGCTGCCAGATTTTCCTTCTTTAATTTCCAAAACTTTTGTTCAACCAAATTTGCCCCAAATCACTCAAATTTTGATACAACAACTCTAGCAACATTCCTTTATCAAATGGGAGCAAAATAGTACCAAAACTTTGAATTAAAATGCTTCAAAAACAGGGCAACCGTTCGGCAAAGTACAAAGAGGTGGAATTTCCAGATTTTTAACCCAAACATTCAAGGGCTTTTGACACACCAATTGAACTCACATTTGCCAAAAATTTTACCCACACATAGTGTAACATTTAGCCTTTCCAAACAACCAAGGATTCCACGAAAATAGAAGTCCAAAACTGAGCTTGAAAAATAGCAAATTGGACCGGCAGCATCACAGCAAAATTTCCAGGTTTGGTTCTTCACTTTTCACAAGCTTTTGCAAACTTTTTTGACGCACCAAAAATGCTCATTTTTGCAAGGGATCTAGCCCTCATCTAGGCAATCACCTTAGCAATGAATAACCACAAGAAAACCAAGAAAATGTTGGAGCTAAAATAGGGCGAAATGACCCTAAAAGACAACCGGCAGTTTTAAGCATTCAAATTCCAGATTTTAAAGCTTTCTTTCTCATCCATTTTGCAACATCAAACAAAGCTATTTTTACATGAAATTTCTCTCATTCTTAGGCCATCAAGTGAGCATCAAAATTAACAAGAGAGACATGGAATCATTGTGCTAAAAATAGAGGAAATAAATCTGCAAGGAACGGGCCCTCAAGCTCTCTCTCTCGGTCCTTCTCTTTCCTTTTCCTCTTTCATTTTTACCAACAAAACCCTACATAAAACACCTCACACACACGCATTAGATCAACAACAGCCCCAAATTCATACATGGTGGGATTTCATAGAGCCCAATTTCATCCAACAACAACCAAAAACATCACAAAGAGCCACAAGCTCTCTTAGCCAAGAAAATGAAACAAAAGTGTAAGATTTTTGGTGTCTAGCAAGCTTACCTCAACTCAAACAAGAAGCTTAGTTAATGGTGGAGGAAAATACTCACAAAACCCCTCAATCTTCAAGCTCCACAACCAATTGCTTCCCTCTCCAAGCTGGTCCAAAATCACCAAGAAAACTAGCAAGGTCTTCAAGTTTTTTGGTGGCTTCAATGGAGGTTTTGTTGGTGGCTTTTTGGAGAGAACAAGAAGGGGAAGAAGAAGAGGATGGCAGGCTATTTTGGAGGAGAGAGTGGTGAGCTTTTGAGTTTCAAGACAAGTGAGTGATGAAAATGATGTAAAGCCTCAAAAGTCAACTTGTTGGCTTTATGTCGCGTCGATGTCGAATCCGCACGACGCGACACTCCGATTCCGGTTTCTCTCATTTATATACCTCGAATACATATTCTAACATTCAAAACTTATATCTAGTAGTCGACCCAAGAACCGAGTGTGAAATTTAAACATTCAAATAATTTAAACGTGCACAATGCATTTTGAAACTTTTTGTGCCTATACAATTGATATACGAAAATCAAATAATTCAAACTAAAATAATAAAATAATTTTTATGAAATTATGAAAATTTGAAATTTATAAATTAAATTGATGGTATGGGGACTCACAATGATACACTGGCACTATTTGTTAATATTTACCTTGATGAACTGTAACTTGAAAAATTACTATAAGTTTTGAGAAAGCATAAACAAGGTATAGGGTGGACCATTTCAAATCTCAAGGGCATAAGTCTTGCTATCTGTATGCATGAAATCTTATGGAGGAAAACCAGAAGCCGATTATGGAAACACAAAAGTAGTTAAATCCAAATATACCAAGAAGTGGGAAGGATTATGTAAGTTCCAAAGACATGCTAAGAGAGAATTGAATTAGGTTGTGCTAAAATTCAAATGAATAATCATAATTTATACCAATTTTTAGTTAGTCAAGCCAATCAAAGTGATCACACTTAAAGATAGGAAAATCAAGTAAAGATAAATTTGTAAAGATAGGTTGTGCATTATGCATTACATAATTTGTAAATTACAAATGATTAAATTATATATCACTAAACTATTAATCATAAATTTGTAGATTATAAGTCATAATCAATATCATTTATCACGAATCATTGTAAATTGTATCTATATGAGGGGGTTGCATTTTGATTTCAATTAATCAATAATCACTTTTTATTTGTGCCTTAATTCATTGATCAAGGATTCAAGATATAACTAGGTATCTAGGATCAAATGACCTTAAATTAATTTTTCAAATAGGTAAATCAGGACTAATTTATTAAATTTGAATAATTTTAGAGATCAAATCAAAAATAAAAACTTTACTTTGAGGAATATAATTAATGTACAATAATTTATCTATTGATAAGTGTCTATTTTGTATGTTTGAAGTATGTTTTTCTATTTAGGTTTTGTGTGTTTTAGTCATTTTAATAGCTAATTAACTAGGGTTTCTAGTGAAGTTTTGCATTTTATGGCTTAAGTTAGAAAAAGTGCATTTCTATGAATTCAAGTGGTGAAACTTCATGTTTTTGTAGGATTCATGGCTCAATCATCAAATGAAATAAAATGAGAAAATATTTGCATAATTATTGTTGATGTGAATTAATTTTAGGTAATGAAGCTTGGATTGAAAGTTAGAAAATTGAAATATCCGAAGTTGATAAAGTTCCAAATTGAGATGATCATATTGCAATTCAATTATCAAGGAATCAAAGGATCAAAAGTCAGAAGAGTTAACACTTCAATTTCACGACAAAAAATTCAGGTTTTGCAACTCTGAAGCAAATCCGTGACCTAAAACACGATGTAACAATTGGAAGAAATTAACAGCTAGCGAATTCCTCTCAACAAAACCAGGGGAATCGGATCCGCTAGCCTATGTCTCATGGATCCACATCGCAGATCTCTGATAAAGACATTTCAACTTGCAGCCGAATTCCAGAAAATTTCCAGCTAACTTCTAGCTCAACTTTGAATGAATTTCAGTTGCAAATTGCATAAAGAATCTTGGAAAGTTGAAGAAATAACTTGTAGCAAATCCAAAACACAACTTGCATCAACTTTACAACTCATTTGAGGATTGAATTCAATGCATGAAGAGTGATTAAGATGCATGAAGGCATTTCAAGGATGAAGATTCAATGAAGCCATTTTCTTTGACCTTTTGAAACTCAATTTGTTTTGTGTTCACATGGTGAAGTTTTGGAAACTTATGAAGGATGTCTTCTATAAATAGGGTCTTTGGTAGACAAGAGAAAAAAAACTGAGGAAGGCTAGAATCACTACCAAAATGTAGTCTTCACTAGTTTTCTTAGTTCATTAGCTTAGTATAGTTAGTAGTGTAATACAAGTATGATATTTTCTTTCTTTATCATGTTTAGATAAATTTATGTTTTGAGTTATGGATGAACTTTCTATTTCTTGTTTGTGATGTTTAATTGGTTATTTGATGCTATGGTTTTGAGCAAGTATTTAGTACTTTTGCTTTTATAATCATGATTAACCGGCCATTAATTGTGATCATCTCAAGGTGTTAAGTTTAAATGAAAATGAGAATTTGACATTAGTTCATGAGGTGCTAACCCTAGGAAGTCACTCACAAGTGTAGGGTGGCACCTTGTGGCTTTAGTGATTTATTTCATATAATTTCATAGAGCAAATTAGCTTGTAGTTAATTCCATAACCACAAGTGTAGGTATGGTTTAGTTATGAATATAGTTGATTCACTACGAAAGCATGTTTCATGTGCATTAGGAGATTACGCCATGTTTAGCCAAAATAATAATATTAATTCAACCGGTAGCTTCATTTGCAAGAGTAGTAAGGAATTCCATAGCTCTAGGAGCTTTTAATTGCTGTTTTTACTTCTTTTATTTCATGTTTGTAGTTTAAATTCACATACTTGCTTGTGATAGTCTAAATAATAGAGGAATTCGCAAACCACCGGTACTTGACAATCTTCCCTATGGGATCGACACCTAATATACCCTATGCACGATAAACGATCTGTATACTTGCAGTAAACGGGATGTTTAGGTTTATAATTAAAATTTGGTGTATGGTAAAACCTCGTCATATATAGTAAGAATATTTTTTAAATTTCAATTTTCCAAATCGGTTAGAATTGATTCCGAATTGAATTTGGGAACAACATGAATTCGGTTATGGCAAATTTGGAATTAGAATTGGTTTAGATTTTTACAAGTCAAATAACCAAAAAAAAAATCGAATTCAAATAACCGATTTACTGAAAATGAGCCGAATGCACAGCTCTAATCTAGAGTCCCACAAAAAATCTAACAACATTACATGCTAAGCAAATTAATTGAGCACATCCAATTAAAAATAAACAACTTAAGCAAAGAAAAAATTTAAAGCCGCAAAGTGCAGTTCTAATCGTGCATATATACTAAGACACCAAAAACAATTAAAGTGAACATTAAGTTTCAAGTATTGTCACTAACATGGAATGAAGCAGAGCTTCAATCAATCAAATTGTTGAAACTAAATTAGCAGCATTAAACCAAAAGCAAATCTGATTTCTTTGAAAAAAAAGTAAAAGACATATATGATCACTTCATGGTACTCTTCATTGTCTCTACATATTTACAAGATTGTCACTGTATTATGAAAAGCAAATAAATCATTTGACTAGAGCAATCAGAAGGATAAGCTCGAGAACCAATCAACTGATGGGTTCACTAGTCAGGGGCTTGGTTAAAAAACATTGTTTTAGCATTTAGAACACGTAAGTTTGGAAGTGGTCAAGTTTAATTTGCTAATCTATATCCAATGTAATTTTTTAAAATTGGTGCCAGTGGGTACAAGTTTTTAATCCACATTAAATATTTATTTCATTTCATTTCATTGTATTAAATATTTCTCAATTTAACTTCTTTTTTTCAAAAGATCCTGTTTGAATTAGAGTTTTTGGATGTACTCTGTTGTACTGTTATGTAGAAAGCAAAAAGGTAGTTAAGAAAAGGGTTAATTACATTTATCTCCCTCATGGTTCGACCAAACTACGAATTGGATCCTAAAGTTTGACTATATTACCAAACAGCCCTCGAAATGAATAAATACCTGACAAAGAAATTTTTTGATGCATCAGTGGAATGATTTCATGTTCACATTATTTGAGGCACGATTGACTCAGACTGATTATAACACATTATTTGAAAATATTTTGAAGTATCAACAGTGGGCTGAACTTTTGAGAATTAGTATCGTAAGACTTTGTTATTTGGGTTTTCATTTCGTTTTGTTGATTGATATTGCTAGTGTTAGAATTATGTCCTGAATAGTTATGGGCTCTCAACCATGTTTGTTTGGAGGCAATGTTTTAAAACTCGGACCGGCCGGTGAACCGGTGGAATGACCGGTTCGCAGTTCAACCGGTCCGACCAAACCCGGTTTTGTGTTTTTTTTTTTTGCATCTGGGCAGTGGCCCAATGGGCACCCAAAGAAGCTGGGCTATTAATGATATTTTTCAAATTTTTTGAGGGAAAAAAGGTTTAAACCCAATAACTTTGAATACATTAATCCAAAAGTACTTTATCTTGAAATGTCTTTTAAAATTTTCTTAAAAACATGAAAATTGAACATAAATTTTCTGAAAATTGATAAATGTAATTTCTTTCAACCATACAAAAAAAGCAAACCTGAAAAAATTTGAAATATTAGATACATCTTTAACCGAAAATTAGGAAAACAAAAAAAAGAAAACCAACATCAATAAATGAAAAGAATTCGAAGTTTCAAATTAAATACAAAAACTCCACATACAGAAAATAAATAAAAGGAAGAAAACTTGTATAGATTATGTTAAAGTTGTGGAAGAAAACTTCAAGAGATTAAACTAAATACATGGAGATTTAAAAAATGGTAAGAGAGAGGGGAGGGTGGAGGAGGTGGAGATGAGAAGAGGGAAGAATAGAGTTTGTACAGGAAATTTATTGTGGTAACCCTAAAAACTAATGATTAAAAGAGAAATGATTGAGGTGAAATTGGAAGGATGCAAGATTGAATCATCTGATGGTGAAATTTAGTAACTCTAAAAATTAGTGATTAAAAGAGGATTGATGGAGGTAAAATTGGAAAGAATGCAAGATTGAATCCTTTGAATGTGGAACTTAGTAACATTAAAAACTAGTGATTAAAAAAGGAATGATAGAGGTGAAATTGAAAATGATGCAAGATTGAAGCCTCTGAATGTGGAAATAGAGAGAGGCATAGATGGGTAAATGGAAGTTTCATTTTTTATTTTACTTTTCATTAGTTTTATAAATTTTTTGTACTCACCTAACTTCAAAATACTTGTTGGTGTGGTGGTTAAGACACTTGTGTCTTATATATGAGGCCCCAAGATCAAATCTCACTACTACCACATTTTATATTTTCAAAAAATGAAAAAAGTCAAAAAACCGCCGGTTCGCGGTTCATCCCGGTTCTCACGGTTCGCACGGTTCGACCGGTTCTTGACGGTTTTTTGATCACTTCCGACTATTATAGAGAACCGGACCGGTGGCATGGCCGGTTCGCGGTTCAACCGCGAACCGGCCGGTGACGAGAGCTTTCGGGCCAACCCTTGTCCGTTATATCTTGGAGTAACTATGGAGAGTAGACAACGAGAATTGCTTAGCAAATTTGGGACCCAGAAATCTATAAAGTCAACTGAAGGTTTCAATCTCCAGAAGATCCGGACGGTTCCTACTGATTCTTTTGAGTATAAATAAATGAGTGGCTTGAAAAAAGAGAGTTTTTGTTAGAGAATTGTGTTTTTTTTTCCCTTCCCCCTCTCCCTACCGTTGAATGATAATATAATGTTGGTAGCGTGATACCACGTCAGTTAATAGAAATGTGATGAAGATGAGGTTAATAATTCCATTGCCCTGGTAGCCTGTGAAGTTTTGCCGGCAAAAGGGAGACGTGGAGTTGGGGTCCTTTGCCGGGGAAGAAAGAGAAATTCTTTGAATTGGGCATTTTGGTCATCTATGACATCCAACTAACCGAGATTATGGACTATTACTGACAAGGGGGTAAATGTAATTTGACCGAACTATAGCGTTTGTTTTGTAATAAGGTTGCAAATGAGTCAAATTGAGTCAAGTTTTACACTAAACGAGCCAAATTCGGTTCAAGTTTGACTAGGTTAGAACTCGAACTCGAGTTTTAACTTAAGTCAAGTCGAACTCAAACTCGAACGTACTGTAACTCAAATAAAATAAAAAATCTTATTTTATTTTTTGAAATGAATAAAGTAATTTTTCTTAATAAATAATAAAAATATTAGGGATGTATATATAATTTTATTATTAAAATAAAAGTAATATATATATATATATATGTATATATATATATCCAAGCTAGCTTGTGAGCCAATGGGCTAATTACCTATCGGCTTGAACTCGGTGTTACTCGATTCGTTTGCAACCCTATTTTGTAATATGGACAAATCACAAGGGAGATAAATGTAATTAACCCTTAAGAAAAATGCCAAAGAAATATTCTAGAAAATGTTTCATTAACCCTTAAGAAAGATGCCAAAGAAATATTCTAAAAAATGTTTCGTGGAAACACACGCAATCCAAACATGCCGTGATAAACTTTTGTTAGTATTAAAAGTAATAGCTACAAATTGAAGCGAGGGGACCAAGAAAAAGAATTATTGTTGTCATGATCAAGATATAATTATGTAACTTTTGGGTAATTGTCCAAAACAATTAATTAATTAAGCTGATTAGAACGTATACCAAACTTGAATATTAAATCATTTTTCATGGACGGACTTGACTCAACTTAAAGCAGGATTGGAATCCAAGGTGCCTCACGGTCGAAATTGCATGCACCCTTGACAGAGCATTAGAATATTAAAATTTGAATCTCAAGTACTAGTAGGTCAAGTAGATCACACCGGTTGAACTGCTCAGCTAAAGAACCAGTTAGTTGACAGGCTTGCTAGTTAGTTTTTTGAACATACATTTTTGTCTAGAAGGTTTGGCTAATGGATAATCGTTAAGAGGAGACTCGGATATTTAGTATGTCGGAAAAACATAATTAATTTAGAATAGTATTTAAATACAAAGGTATAATAATTGTGATCGTGTGTACTCAAATCGCAAATCCGATATAATTTAAGCATGCTAACCAGTATTAGAAAAATTCTTTTTTAAATGTCAAGAACATTGTTTCTTTAAACTTCATCAACTCTTACGTGTAATTTTCATTTCATTGCCTAGTGGCATGTGCTAATTCATTGTTTTTGACGGGTGCCTAATGGATAATAGTTCCTAATTTATCTTCGAATGCAACACAAACATATTTATTGACCCTGATTGCAATCTGACATACTATCCCAATCTGATGTTCTTTGAGAAACTAACGTATACACCCATCCCATCCTGTTGTGTTAGGTAGCAGTTACATAAATTAGTATTGATGGTGCACGATATCGGCTAAATTGAAGGAAAGAACTTTGCTAGAAACTACAAGGAAGAAAACAAAGAAGTAATCGCTGTCATCATTTCTCTAATGGTTCCTACCAATGAAACTGATGGCCTGCTTCCTGATTTCAAGCATTAGTTTCAAGGAAGAGAAACAACCAATGGGGATTATATTATACGGACTGCTTTCTATTGGCACGGTTATGTTGATGCACCGTAAAATATATATTATAAGGGTCCGCTTGGAAAAGGAGGATGTTGAATTCAATGGAGGACTTCAGTTGGATGAATGTGAAATGAATGGTTTTGAAATCCATACAGTCTAGATATACCTTGTTCGTTCAAGAATTGTTGTAGGATTGGAAGACTTTAATATTAACAAAAAATCTACGGTAGAAAAAAGGTTGAAATGTTCAAGGGCTAAATGTTAAATTGCATGTCTTTACTCTCTCTCTCTCTCTCTCTCTCTCTCTCTTTTTCATGTCTTTACTCTTGTTCTTCTTGCATTTGAAGCCCCAAGAACTCACCACTGTTTCTGTACCCAATCTTTTCTCCTTTGATAGCACCAATCACGGCAGCCAAAGTCAATTCTCTCTCATGGCCAGAAACTTGAGTTTTATTAAATAACACGACCATAAAATGACAAACTTTGTACAATCGTTGATGTCCTCCATCCACTTGTTTGGTATGCTATTCAGCATGGAAAAGTATTTTCACCCATGATACCTTTCTACCAGAATGGTTAGTAAAAAGAAAAATTATTCTTCTAACGTCTATTGCACAGGTCAAAATAAAATATTCGTTCCTGTTTTCAATGTTTCATATAAGATATCAGAATATAAGACAATACATACTGATTTGATTTAATTAATTCAGTAGGACATAACACGTATTACTTGTTTCTGTTAAATTATTTGTATATATACATGAATTTTGACATTTTTTGCTTTAAAAATGATTAAGGTTTAATATTAAAATACTTCAATTATTATCTCACCATATGGATTGTTATTTTAATTTGTCATATTCGTTAGCAATATAATTAGTTCGAATGAGTCACATGAAGTGAACATCCATACTCTCATTTTCAAATGGCCTCATATTATATATGAAATTTAAATAAATTCTTAGACAATTTTTCCAAAGTTTGTTTTATGAAAATAGTTTATTAAACATTTTCTTTGCTAGCTTAAAAGGAAAAAAATCATTTCAAACAAAGACAAAAGCGATCAGTATTACAAAATTATAGTCATTTGTTATTTAATATCATAAGTATCTTAAGATTGGGAGGCCTATAAGGATAAGCTTGACATTTTATTATGTTATTTATTCCAGGTTTAAGTTGACAAGGGCTTTTCCTAGGTCCTTTTAAGGAATGAGATTCACCAAAAAAATTAAAATGAGCATTCAAGAGAAAAAGGCTTTTTAACTTTATATGGTCCATGCCAATATGAAAGTGAAATAGATTAGTTAAAATTTTAAAAAGGCATTTCCAGTCAAGGGCTTTTCTGCAAATCAAATGAGGGCGTGAGCTCTACTTTGACACCTCGACCAGTAGCTAGTGACGGTGGCATAACTTGAACTTTTGCTGTCCATTTTTCCCTCAATACACGAGTAAAGATTACTGGGGAGATGGAGAAAATCTCAATGAATGATTTCAAATGTTATCTGATTTCAACAGATTTAGAATCACTAATCTTAAACTACAAAATACTTCCAACTCATAGGTGAATTTCAAATCCATGTGCTTACATATAGGGATTTAAAATCCAAATTCATCCAAAATGAACCAAATCAGTAATTTACCCACCGGCCACCTTCTACAATTAAGCCAATGACTAAAATCCAGCCCTCTATTGTTTACATTTCTTTGTGATTTAAGTTTTTTATATTAGTAAAAAATTAAGGTCCCACAAATCAGTTTCTTCAATCAATAATGCATGTGAATTTTGAATCCTTAGACATGGAAGGCTAGTGATTAAAAGATTTATTCTTTTTAACAACTTGAATACGTTCACTAGATCATGTAGGTGGATTTTTCCTAAGCCTTTGATATAATCACTCATGAATTTTTAACAAAATCAGGATTATTATTTGAACCTATAAATATTTGTCATTGATTATTGTCTTTAATAATATCAGGTAATTTCTCTGAGATTTAGATGTAGGTTTACATTTGACTTCTTGCATGTCTCTTTGTAAAAGTCTAATCCTTTCTTGAAGCAGTATCATTGTTGATTTAGGAAAAAGGCAATCCATTCCTTTTAATTGGCTTGAAAACTTGTCAAAGTAGTGTTTGAAGTGTTGATCAATTGTTTTTCAAAAATGTTAGTGAAAGAGATTTGAAAAGGCAGAATGTGGATTTGAAATGGCATTCATAATCTATATCTATATAAATTTGAGAAGGGGTTTTTAGTATGATTAAATTAGAATGCTTCTGATCCCTTATCTTTTTTTACAGAATTTTAAATTTATAATTTTTATAAATTCTTTCAGGTCTTTTGAATTTAAAAAGTAAGAAGTGGCTCCACTTATATAGGAATTTGATTTGAAATCTATTAATGTAAGGAGGGCAATAAAGAAGAAACATCACCAAACTTACTAAAAGTCAAAAGGTAAATAATAATATATTACCCTTCAATTTAGAAATCTTAACTAAGGTGGCAAATTGTATAGAAAATGAAATGGAAATAATATTCATTGGTCATGGATTTGAAAAATCAAGAATGGTGCCATTCATGAAGTCTAAATTATGAAATCACTAAATAAAAAACAAAGTACTACTAGCCTTTCAACATGGAAATTTTTATTTGGAATCTTTATTTTTTGTGAATAATAATAATAATAATAACAACAACAATTATATCAAATTAGAAAAATAACAATACATTTTAAGGAAAGATCTGAGAACATCGACACGAAAATATATATACTTAATTTATATATATATAATCCAAATTTAACCATAATTAAATTTGAATAAGAGTGCAATACACAAAGATTAAGAATTACCTTGGCTATTATTGATTATTTTTTGTCTTCTTATGATTTTCTTCATATATAAATATGTAACTATTATGCCATTTTTATATATTTTTTGTAGTAGTTAGGAGTATCACAAGATATTTTTAGTTTTTCATTTGCATTTTCAGATGCCAATACTTGTAGTCATTGTGACCAATTTTTAGTTTTGTACAGTTTTCATATTATGGGACGTAAAGTTAAATATATTTAAAAAATGGTAAACCAAATTGCAAGCTACGGTTTTCTTTTTTTTTTTTTCCTTTTTCTTTAAATTTTATCTTTTCAATTTTTTTGAAAGTATCAATATAAGTATATTTGAAAAGTACAAAACCAAACTAAAACTTATGAAAATTTTTTCTTTTGCGTCAACTTTTTAATTTAGAGGTTGAATATAGATTCAACTACGATATTTCTCCTTCAAAAATTTGAAATCATTCAATTCAAAAGTAATATGGAAAATAACTAAATTTGGTATTTTTGTACTTTGTATTGAATTTTCATTTTTCTCTTTTACTAGCTTAATTTACTTTTATAATAGTGTAACATTAACAATATGTTAAGTTATATTTTGAATAAACAACGAGAAATTAGAACTCTTGAACCCAGGAGATAGGAGAAACCAATTGCAATTACTATTATTAAAAAATCTCAACACATATATGGCATATTATATACATATATAAATATGTAATTCTCGAAAACATATGAGAGAAAGCTACAGATTTTTTAATAGCATAATATATCTCAAAAGAAAAACTATGATATTGTTTTATTTTGGATGGTTGGGTAGATAAAAAGGGAAGGAGAAAGGGAAAAGAAAATGGAGGAGGTTGGACATAGAGGAGAGAGGTGGGGGGAGGGGGCTATTGAAGGGTATGGGAGAAGAGATAGAAAATTGAATAGCAAGAATAGGAAACTAGAGGCAAAGAGAAGGTAATAGTAAAAAGTTAAAGAGTGGAAGAAAAAAGTCAAAGAAAGAAGTTGAACTACTACAAGATTGGGTGGAGAGAAGAGGAAGAAAGAAGGGGATTATGGGGATATAATAAAAAGGATGACATCATAATAAGAGGTACGAAGGTCATAGAAGGCAGTGGATGTGAGAGCCTCAAAATTCAGATTTTATTTTAAAAATATAAAATATTTTTTATATTGTATTTATTCATTGAAATATGGGTGAATTTATGTTTAAAGTGAATATTTTCTAATTTAGAGAATTTTATACGAATTAATTGCCGGTGTGTGGTTTTGGCCAAATTAAGCGTTAAATTTTGTTCCGAAGTGTGAATAGTGACTTCAAATTGAAATCGAACATATGTAGTGATATTATAGAGATATAATTAAGATTGGACAGTGTTGGAATAAAATAAAACAGTGTAAGTTAGACTGTCGCGCGCGAAGCGACATAAAGTGGCCAAAAAGCCACTTTTCCTTAAATCAGGGGATTTGCACCTTTTTGTCCTTTAAGTCTTGACTTTTGGCTTCTTGAGGCATTATTTTCAGCTGCAAAAAATTGGAGCATAGAGAGAGAGAGAGAGGCCGAGAGAGTGAGGAGCAAGAGAGAGAGAGAGAGAGCTTGCAATTTTCTTCCATTTCTTCTTCCTTCCTTTCTTGAAGCCTCAAGCCACCATTGAAGACACTTGTTTTCTTCATCCTTGTAGCCGTGAGACAGGGAAGGAAAGAGAGGGGCTGGTCCGAAATTCTTGAGGGAGAAAAGGGAGGAAAAAGTGTAGTTTGATCTTCCATTTCCTTCTTCATCCAACCTCTTGAAGTTGTGAGACTTTGGTGGAAGATCTTGACTTGTTCTTCTTCATCCTTGGCTGCCGTGTGAAAGTTAGAGGAAGAGGTGGAAGATCCAAAAATTTGAAGGAAGAAAAGAAGAGAAAGAAAGCTTGTAAGCGTGTCTTGCTCTTGTTCTTGAGCTTTTTGTTGGAAATCACTACCAAAGTGGAAGGATCTCGGGCTAAGGTCAAAACTTTTGGTGTCTCTAAGCTTGGAAGAATCTTTCTCGAAGAGGAGCTCACGAGATCTTGTTAGATCTTGATAGATCTAAAGGTATATCACTTGAATCTCTTAGATTTTGGTCTAGTAGTGGTAAATCTTGTAGATCTGTGGTTCATTTTGTTAAGAATGCTTATATATGGAACAATGAAGTTGGGCTCTTGAAATCCCAACCTAGGTAGCGGACTTGAGGTGAATTTTAGGTAACGGACTTGAGGACCTGATTGTGGACATGATTGATATTCGTGAAATTAGTTCATTTTATGGTTATCTTGTTGTTGAAAAATTTGAAGGAAAATGGGTGAGATGGCCGAACCTATGCTTGGCATTTTGACATTTGATTTCGAAATTTTATGATATTCTTGAAGAGGTTTTTGCTTAAAAATATATATGTGACATGTTCATTTGTGAGTGTGTGTTTGAGTAGAGTAAAGTCGTGAATTTTGAATGTCAAAGTGAAGCTTTTCATAGACTTTTGGAATAAAAAGTGATGTTTTGAAGAACTTCACGGTTTTCCAATATTTTGGTTAAATTCTATGAATTTCGAAAATAAAGACTTGATAAGAATTGTTCTAAATTTGTGTTAAAGTTTTGACTAAGAGCAAGTGTTGAGTTATGACAGGTGTCGAGCCTGTGCAATAATAAATACCTACTCCAAGAAATATAAATTTTGAGTATAAGGGTGAGTAGGATTGTCTCCTGGGGTGGGAAAAATTAATTCCTTTTTTGATTCAGGAAATAGGGGATTTTAGGAATTAAATGCTAACAAAGATAAACTAAATAATCAACTATGGAAATAATTAAGAAGAGAATTAATGGGAAAAACTCTAGCCAAGGATACACTTCAGAGATGGTTCAAATAACGATCATTGATGCAAATATAATTCCAACATTCATTGATAAACAGGTTTTCACGCCAATCGATCGACGGTCTCTCCTTATTGTATCGATAGCCAAGGTACGACCATTGACTATTTCCCTAATTCAGAAATAACCCTAGGTACGACCATAGGATTTAATTCCTAATTGCATTAAAAATTAGAAAAACCCTATTCTAATTAACAAACCGCACGAGGGCTCATTTAAATTAGATTGTATATTTCCACGACACAAAACCAATTATGCCAGTTGCTACGGGATTAGAGTAATCAAACAATTACAGTTCAACCACTCTAATTAGCAAATAGATCACGTGAATAATTAAATATTGTACACCTATTTAATCACACACAGTCACTATAATCAATAAAGGCAGAAAACATACAAATATCAATGAATAGAGGGAATGGTTAAAATAAATTGGATCTCACAGGATTAGACGAACCAAATCTTCAAGTGCCTCTTGACTAGAAAGATGAAATTAGCCACACATCATGTATGAAAATTCCACCAAAGTGTTTTGAGAAAAATAGTAAAGTCAACTCTTAATATTCTAAAGAACAAAATAGCGAAGAAAAGGAAGAAAAGACGGAAAAGCTATGGCTGGATCTTGCGTTTCTTCTTTGCCGTCGTTTCCTTCTTTTTCCCCGGCAAAAGACGTAGCCAAGAAGGTGATTCAAGAGGATAGATTCCTCCCAAGCCACAGATGATGACTTTTTGAAGATGGGTCCCTTCTTTTTCTAATAGTCACCCGAGGTAACTGTCTTCCTTTCACGACACAACTTCCATTTGTTGGTTTCTTTTTCCAATTCAAACTCCCACGTTGCACACTTCTTTTCCAAATCTGAAAATTAACTTCCAGCCACGTTTTTCATCCGTTTCCTTTTTGACTTTCAAGAAACAAAAATTACCAACAATACCAAATCCTATTCTAAAAATATTTCCTAAAATAAATACCAAATTAGTTCCAACTACTAATTAAGAAAACATCATAATTAACTTCACAATCTTCCAGAATTTGGACTCCACACTTCTTGGAAATTTCCCACGAGCCCTTGAAAATCCGAGAAATCGGCTGGATGTCCACCTTAGGTGCCATAGCTGTCGAGAATGCTTACGGATTTTCCCTTTTTCAGCACAATTTTACCAAATCCTGCAATTGACCACCAATTAAATAAACTTAGTAGAATCTACCCAAGAATGCAATTTTTAGTCTAAATAATTAGGAAATATTAACACAATAAATAACTAAAATTGCACCCTATCAAACTCTCCCACACCTAAATAATGCTTGTCCTCAAGCATATCCCAACTCAGAAAAACAACCAAGACATATGATAATTGTAGCAATTCCATACCAATCAAGCTTCCCATATATTCCCCAACAATTTCACCAAAATCAGAATATATTAATTTGGCAAACCTCACCAGGAATTTAACAATTGCACTCATTCACTCCAAGATGCAAAGGATATATCACTCAACTCAACACAATGGAATGTCATTACCATAAGCTTGCTCATATATCATATCTCCACCACTTAATCATGAATCAAATGCAAAAATCAAAGGGACTTTCACAAGATTGTAATGGGGCTTGGGTAGAGGCAGGATAAAAGGGGTAATGTAGGTGTAAAATATGCTAAAGCAAAATGCCAGAATTCCAATGCACAATTTCTTTACAAATTTCAATTTTCAAGGCAAATTAGCACTTCATCAACCCAACAAATGTAGCTTGTATTGGTGCTGATCACATTTCACAACACAAGAACTTCACACATCACTTTTCCATTTTTTCCATTTTTCATTCTTTTCTTTTGTTTTTTTCTTTTTTTTATTCTCTTTTTTTCACGTTTTTCATTTTTTTCAAGACAAAGGAAATAAACACGCATAAAGCACCTTAACTCGTTACACTTGCTTCTTCACATTTATTGCCTTGCAATTAATCCATCATCTTCTTATGCAATGAGATTCAACACTTCTCTAACATATGGGTTAAAAAGAAAGTCTAAAACAAGTCTTAGGCTAACAAATGTGGTTTTAAACAAAGCAGGGTTAAAGGCTCAAATTGGTTCACTAGGAGTAGACAAAATAAAGGAAGAATTTTTTCCTAAACTCAAAAGTGGTTAATCCTAGGCGCCCTTGTCATTTTAATGCACCAAATTCATTTAAATGTGGCCTTGACATGCATAACCGAGCAAGTTCTAGAATGTTCAACCCATGTGGAATACCACTCAACAAATAAATATAGAGCAAATTTAGGCAAGTGCTCACGTTCAGGCCCAAGAATCTCACAAATGGTAAAGGATTGATGCCAAATCCAATATATTCATCAATTAAATCCATCATCAAGAAAAATAAGAAACCCTTATGGCACGAACTCACTACTCATACCCACATCTTGATTGCATTCATCATTGTTTAAAATCAGAGGACTAACAAAGAAAATAAAAGCAAACTTAACAAGACAAACTATCACCCACATGTATAGTTAACCCTCCCCCACACCTAAATCCTACATTGTACGCAATGTAGCACATAAAGAACAGTAAAGTCAAGTGAAGAGGAACAGCGGAACTCCCCTGAATTATGGAGGAGGGCAACCATCCACCTATGGCTCGGGGGGAAATGGAGGTTGGAAACCCATATGGTGAAAGAACTGTGCCAAATTTTGGGTCATCCGTGTCAGTTGGCGCTCAATCTGCTCCATTCTAGCATCCAGGTGATGTAACTGGAGGCGGAGGCCGGGAGGAAACTACTCCTCAGAGGATGATGGTGATGGTCTGGAAGTAGAAGCACCTGGGGCATCGGCAGAGGTGGCGTTAGAGGCTGACCGCTTGGGAGGCAAGTGAATGGGGCCTGGAGGAGTGAACTGGAACACGCCACTAACCTGTTGAATGAGACCCATCTTTTCCAAACAAGCTAAGTCAAGCAGTTCCATATCACAAGCTTTATGCAAGTTATGATTGCTTAAATCTAGAACCCCAAGATTTACAGCCAAGTGAGTGATATAAGACCCTAGAATCAATGGCTTGTTTTTCTTATTAAGCACATCGTTAAATTGAGACGCTAACCAACAGCCCAAATTGACCTTGACATCAGCAATCATACACCATAGAAAGAAAAACTCAGTCTTAGTCAATATACCAGAGCTGTCTCGTCTACCAGAAAAACTGTAAGCCATGAACCTATGCAAATAACGGAAAGTAGGATCTTTGAGAAAGGAAGCCTTAGATTTGCTAGGATCATAAGGGTATTTATCCACCGACAGATCAGCCCAATAGCCCGTGTTATGAGAGTAAAATGGTTCAGAGTATTCACAAGGGCTATGCAAATATTCAGCAGTTTGGGAATAGGGGACATCAATAAATCCAAAAGCCAAGTTAAATTCAGTAACAGACATCTTAAATTCCCTTCCCATCAACCTAAATCGGATCAGCTCTGGGGTGGAGACAGAAAATTGATCGGGGACAGTGAATTCAAATGTAGCATAAAATTCCCAGGTCAATTCAGTGAAAGCAGGTAAAATAATGGAAGTATAAGTATTCCATCCAATAGCAGCTATCCTCTTAGTGACGTCCTCCCTGATGTGCATAGTGTCAAGGGTGGGCCCATGTATGTATTTGCAAGGGACTATCTTGCGTGCAAAGGCTGTAGTATATCGTTCCTTGTCAGCCGCCTTGGGGAAAGTCAAATGCCCACCAAAATGGGCAGGTGAGGATAGATGCACCTCTTTACCTTTTCCAAGGAGGGACTGGGAACTAGATGCTGGAGAAGGTCCAGGTAGATGAACAGTCGGTTGGGGTGCAGAAGTGGGTGGTCGGGCCCGTTTTTTATCTTTAGTTTTAGGCGTGATGTCTAGTAAAAGCAGACCAAAGCAATCCCAACACAATAGCAATGACAGAACCACAGGGCAGTGTCCCAATCAGTTAGTTAAAGAACAGGACCACAGGGCAAAATACCCAATTGAAATTTCCAACCAACGACAAGCAGTCCACTAAAGTTTACTCAACAAAATGCACAATTGTTCCCTAAATTCCCGACACAAGTCACAAGAACATGTGCAAATCAAACGAATTCAGCCAGACAATTTGATACACGTGACCAGAAACTCAAGCCCACACAATAAATCAACAGCTAGTGGGGTCTAGACAGCAGATTAATGCCTAAAATCAAGATCAGCAACCAACATCCAGAAAAGGCCAGCCACAAGGAGTCAAATGTCAGGCCAAATATTGCCCAAAAATTTTAGTGACCAATCTACTCACAAAATCAGAATCACTGGGCAAAGTCCAACAATTGTAGCCAGCAAGCCAGCACAGAATTTGGAAAAACAAACAGGAAGAACTCACAGGGGCGTGGGCAACGGAGTGGAGGTTGAGAGAAGCGTGGTTGGAGTAAAGCGGAAGCGGATGGCGACCCGCGAAAGGCGGCAGCAACAACCGGAGGAACCCGTCTGAAGTGTCGGTGGCGGTGTCAGCGGAGAGCGGCAGCGTGTAGTGGAAACCAGGTGATCCCGTCGCGCAGCACTAATGGTGGCAGCAGGAGGACTAACCTGACCCGCAACCATGTGAAGCGGCGTGGCGTTCGTGATGTAGGTGAAAGGTGGAGTTCGCGACCGTTGGTTAACAAAGCTAGGTGAGCCGGTGGCGATGTCATGTGGCAATATGGCCAAGCTGGAACTCATGAGGAGGAGGCAATGAGTGAGGTTAAGAACTTGGTGGAAGAAGAAATAAGGAGAAGAAAACGAAAAAAGAAAGAAAGAAAAGAAAGGGAAAAGGAATTAGGGCCAAGAGTTTTTTTTTTTTTTTAAACGAAACCACTGAAAATCGGAAAAGAGAAACAAAAGATTTTTTTATTTTTTTTTATTTTTTTTTGTATAGAGGGCAACCAGAAGCGTTGTAGAGAGTTAAGCGTGGGCATGCCTAACCCATGCCAACGCTTCTAATGAAGTGATGGAATTTTTGATTCCCAGCCAGAAGCGTTGGAGATAGTTAGGCGTGGGCACGCCTAACCAGTTCTATCGCTTCTATCCACAGACGAAATTCAGGGTGACCAGTTTGCATGGGCACGCCTAACCCTTGGTGACGCTGCAGACCACAAGCGATAGTTCCCTTCCTTAAACGTGCCCAATTTTGTGGGCACGCCTAACTAGTGGCGACCTATCACATGAGAGATTGAACATTTAAATTAAGCATATTCTCCTAGTAAAACACAAAATACTAAAAACACGTAAAATAAGCAAAGTAAGGATCCTTGGTTTGCCTCCCAAATAGCGCCTTTCTTTAATGTCTTTGGCTAGACAATGCCAGAAGCTTTTTAACTTGTGTAAGTGGGATCCTCAAGGTGCATTAATTCAACCTCTCCTACAGAAATGCCTTCATAGTATGGCTTGAGACGAAGGCCATTTACAACGAATCTCTTATCCGTCTTCAAACTTTGAATCTCAACTGCACCATAAGGAAAGACATTAGTAATAACAAATGGACCTATCCATCGGGAGCGTAGTTTACCTGGAAAAAGCCTAAGTTTGGAGTGATAGAGGAGGACTTTTTGCCCAATTTCAAAAGTCTTCCGTGAAATTTGTTGGTCATGAAAGGCCCTGTTTTTCTCCTTGTAAATCATGGCATTTTCATAGGCCTCATTCCTCAACTCCTCCAATTCTTGCAATTGAAGCTTCCTTTGCACTCCCGCCTCAACCAAGTCCATATTGCATTGCTTAATCGCCCAAAATGCCTTATGTTCCAGTTCAACAGGAAGATGACACGGTTTCCCAAACACCAACCTATAGGGAGACATCCCAATAGGTGTCTTGTATGCAGTTCTATATGCCTAAAGTGCATCTTCCAGTCTTAAACTCCAATCCTTCCTATCGAGGCGAACCATCTTCTCCAAGATGGACTTGACCTCTCTATTGGAAATTTCAGCTTGTCCATTTGTTTGCGGGTGATAAGATGTAGAAACTTTGTGAACAACCCCATATTTGCGGAGTAAAGCTGCAATCACCCTATTACAAAAGTGCTTTCCTCTGTCACTAATCATAGCTCTTGGCACCCCAAAACGAACAAAGATGTGAGATTTCACAAAATCTGCGACTACTATTAGTCCGGGTGGCTTTTACTTCCACACAATATTAACTCAACGGCGGATTGACAGATGTCGAGCCTGTACAATAATACCCAATAGACCTAATGCCAATAAAAATAACTAAAAGCTAATCCCAGGTACTGGAGTAGGGACTCCGAATGTGCAATGGGTTACTGGCTTCACCCTGATTCCAAGGAGTATACTTGATCCGATATACTAGAATTAGTTAATTTTGTATACAGTGGCAAATAGGGTCGTCTCCACAGGGACTGGAGAAATTAACTCCTTTTTCAGTTACAGGAAATGGGAGATTTTGAGAATTAAATGCTAATAGAGTATTAACTAATTAACCAACTATGAAAAATAATTAGGAAAGAGAATTAATGGAAAAAACTCTAGCCAAGTATACACTTCAGAAATGGTTCAAATAACTGATCATTGATGCAAATATAATTCCAACATTCATTGATAAATAGGTTTTTCACTGCCGATACGATCTGACAGCTGTCTCTCCTTACTGTTTCGATAGCCAAGGTACGACCATTGACTATTTCCCTAATTCAAGAATAACCCTAGGTACGACCATAGGATTTAATTCCTAATTGCATTAAAAATTAGAGAAACCCTGTTCTAATTAACAAACACGCTATTCCCTGACACAAAACCAATTATGCCAGTTGCTACCGGGATTAGAACAGTCAAACAATTAGGGATTCAACCACTCTAATTAGCAAATAGATCACGTGAATAATTAAATATTGTACACCTATTCAATCACACACGATCACTATAATCAATAAAGGTAGAAAACATACAAATATCAATGAATAGAGGGAACGGTTAAAATAAATTAGATCTCATAGAAATAGATGAACCAAATCTTCAAGTGCTCCTTGACTAGGAAGATGAAATTAGCTACACATCACGTAGGGCATTCCACAAAAGATTGCAAAAGAAAATCTCCAAGCCATCTCTTGTCTTTTTAATTGAAAACTAACAAAGGAAAAGAAACGAAGACAAAGCTGTCGTTCTCGTCCGTAGCCTCCTCCGAATATGTGACTTCCCCAAACTATTAGTGCTTCGGATTAGCTATACTTCGCGGGGCCAAGTCCTATTTTTTAGCCGCTAGCCCAAGAAAGTAAAACTAATGCTAAAACCTAAATTCCTTTTCAAACCACTCTATTAGGAATTTCCTAATACATATCAAAAACTACCACTTACCTAATCCAAAAAGATATTCTAATAAAAACATTAAGATAGTTTCCTAATAGTAATCAACTGCTAAATAGAAAAAGGCAATAATTATTCCAGTATGGACTCGGATTTGGAATCTCAAATTCTTTGGAAATTGCCCATGCGCCCGTGAAAATCTTGGAAATCTGGCCTGGATGCCTGCCTTAGGCACGCCCGCTCCTAACTGTCAGGAACGCTTCTGGAATTACACCTTTTTTAGCACCATTTCACCAACTTCTGCAATTAACCACCAATTAAATAAATTTAGTGGAATCCACCCAAGAATGCAATTTTTAGTTCAAATAATTAGGAAATATTAACACAATAAATAACTAAAATTGCACCCTATCAAACTTAACACAATATTAACACAACGGCCCCACTGCTACATGGAAAAGAAAAGAAAAAAACAAAAGAAAAGAATGAAAAATGGAGAAAAATGGAAAAAATGATGTGTGAAGTTCTTGTGTTGTGAAATGTGATCAGCACCAATACAAGCTACATTTGTTGGGTTGATGAAGTGCTAATTTGCCTTGAAAATTGAAATTTGTAAAGAAATTGTGCATTGAAATTCTGGCATTTTACTTTAGCATATTTTACACCTACATTACCCCTTTTATCCTACCTCTACCCAAGCCTCATTACAACCTTGTGAAAGTCCCTTTGATTTTTGCATTTGATTCATGATTAAGTGGTGGAGATGTGATATATGAGCAAGCTTATGGTAATGACATTCCATTGTGTTGAGTTGAGTGATATATCCTTTGCATCTTGGAGTGAATGAGTGCAATTGTTAAATTCCTGGTGAGGTTTTCCAAATTAATATATTCTGATTTTGGTGAAATTGTTGGGGAATATATGGGAAGCTTGATTGGTATGGAATTGCTACAATTATCATATGTCTTGGTTGTTTTTCTGAGTTGGGATATGCTTGAGGACAAGTATTATTTAGGTGTGGGGGAGTTTGATAGGGTGCAATTTTAGTTATTTATTGTGTTAATATTTCCTAATTATTTGAACTAAAAATTGCATTCTTGGGTGGATTCCACTAAATTTATTTAATTGGTGGTTAATTGCAGAAGTTGGTGAAATGGTGCTAAAAAAGGTGTAATTCCAGAAGCGTTCCTGACAGTTAGGAGCGGGCGCGCCTAAGGCAGGCATCCAGGCCAGATTTCCAAGATTTCCACGGGCGCATGGGCAATTTCCAAAGAATTTGAGATTCCAAATCCGAGTCCATACTGGAATAATTATTGCCTTTTTCTATTTAGCAGTTGATTACTATTAGGAAACTATCTTAATGTTTTTATTAGAATATCTTTTTGGATTAGGTAAGTGGTAGTTTTTGATATGTATTAGGAAATTCCTAATAGAGTGGTTTGAAAAGGAATTTAGGTTTTAGCATTAGTTTTACTTTCTTGGGCTGGCGGCTAAAAAATAGGACTTGGCCCCGCGAAGTATAGCTAATCCGAAGCACTAATAGTTTGGGGAAGTCACATATTCGGAGGAGGCTACGGACGAGAACGACAGCTTTGTCTTCGTTTCTTTTCCTTTGTTAGTTTTCAATTAAAAAGACAAGAGATGGCTTGGAGATTTTCTTTTGCAATCTTTTGTGGAATGCCCTACGTGATGTGTAGCTAATTTCATCTTCCTAGTCAAGGAGCACTTGAAGATTTGGTTCATCTATTTCTGTGAGATCTAATTTATTTTAACCGTTCCCTCTATTCATTGATATTTGTATGTTTTCTGCCTTTATTGATTATAGTGATCGTGTGTGATTGAATAGGTGTACAATATTTAATTATTCACGTGATCTATTTGCTAATTAGAGTGGTTGAATCCCTAATTGTTTGACTGTTCTAATCCCGGTAGCAACTGGCATAATTGGTTTTGTGTCAGGGAATAGCGTGTTTGTTAATTAGAACAGGGTTTCTCTAATTTTTAATGCAATTAGGAATTAAATCCTATGGTCGTACCTAGGGTTATTCTTGAATTAGGGAAATAGTCAATGGTCGTACCTTGGCTATCGAAACAGTAAGGAGAGACAGCTGTCAGATCGTATCGGCAGTGAAAAACCTATTTATCAATGAATGTTGGAATTATATTTGCATCAATGATCAGTTATTTGAACCATTTCTGAAGTGTATACTTGGCTAGAGTTTTTCCCATTAATTCTCTTTCCTAATTATTTTTCATAGTTGGTTAATTAGTTAATACTCTATTAGCATTTAATTCTCAAAATCTCCCATTTCCTGTAACTGAAAAAGGAGTTCATTTCCCCAGTCCCTGTGGAAACGACCCTATTTGCCACTGTATACAAAATTAACTAATTCTAGTATATCAGATCAAGTATACTCCTTGGAATCAGGGTGAAGCCAGTAACCCATTGCACATCCGGAGTCCCGGCTCTTCCAACTTTTTGCCCCAAGACTGCTCCCACTGCTGTGTCACTAGCATCACACATGATCTCAAACGGGAGACTCCAATCCGGGGGTTGGATAATTGGTGGTGAGGTTAAAAGCTCTTTCAACTTGTCAAATGCTTGCTTGCAATCCTCATTGAAATCAAATGCCACGTCTTTTTGCAATAGTTTGAACAAAGGGGCTCCAATTTTTGAGAAGTCTTTAATGAATCTCCGATAGAAACCTGCATGACCCAAAAAAGAATGCACTTCCCGCACACTTGCGGGGTAAGGTAGGGAAGAAACAAGATCTATCTTAGCTTTGTCGACTTCAATGCCCTTAGATGATACCACGTGACCCAAAACAATCCCGTGTTCAACCATAAAATGGCATTTTTCCCAATTAAGCACAAGATTAGTTTCAATGCATCGTTTTAAGATCAAAGTCAAGTTATCAAGGCATTCATCGAAACTATCACCATAAACACTAAAGTCGTCCATAAAAACTTCTGTGATTTTCTCCACATATTCAGAAAAGATGCTTACCATGCACCTTTGAAAAGTTGCTGGAGCATTACACAGTCTGAAGGGCATTCTCCTATAGGCAAAGGTACCAAATAGACATGTGAATGTTGTCTTTTCTTGATCCTCAGGTGCTATGGCAATTTGAAAGTAACCTGAAAAACCATCCAAAAAACAATAGTAAGCACGGCAGGCTAATCTTTCAACCATCTGATCAATAAAAGGAAGAGGATAGTAGTCCTTTTTAGTCACTGCATTGAGCTTGCGGTAGTCAATGCACTGACGCCATCCTGTAGGTTTACGAACTGGAACCATTTCACCCTCATGATTTGCCTCCACTGTGATTCCAGCTTTCTTTGGAACTACTTGCACTGGGCTGACCCATTGACTATCGGAAATGGCAAAGATTATTCCTACGTCTAGAAGTTTGAGTATTTCATTCTTTACCACCTCCATCATTATTGGGTTCAGCCTCCTTTGTGCTTGTCGCACTGGCTTTGCCTCTTCCTCAAGTCGAATCCGGTGCATACATAAGGAGGGACTTACACCCTTTATATCAGCTATAGACCATCCTATTGCTTCCTTGTGTTCTCTAAGCACTCTTATCAACTTTTCCTCTTGCATGGGTGATAGTTGAGCTGAAATAATGACTGGCAAAGTCTTCCCATCACCAAGATATGCATACTTGAGATGATTTGGCAAGGGCTTCAACTCTATTTTTGGCGCCTGCACCACAGAGGGTAACAACCTTTGATGAGATTCAGGTATAAAGAGGGGTGCAAGGTCATACCTGCTTGTAACAGATGCCAAGGACTGCAGTGCTCCAACCATATTCTTCAATTCTGCACTTAACTCCACATCATAAGTTGTCCCCAAGTCAAGATGCTTGGTTAGAGCAACTTCTAGTTCATCCCTGCCATTCAACTCAAAAACTTCCTAGACCACAGGATCAATTACACTTATAGCAAAAACAGAATGAGATTCAGGAGGATACTTCATGACATCAAATATATTAAAATGGACCACCTCCCCATCAAATTCCATTGTCAGGGTCCCCCTTTTTATATCTATTTTTGTTTCAGCAGTGCTCAAAAAGAGTCTCCCTAATATGAGTGGTGATGGACTAGGGGGGTGTTCGTCACGCATATCAAGCACGTAAAAATCAGCAGGGAACACTAATTCATTAACTTTGACCAGAACATCTTCAATTAGTCCGTCAGGATAGGCATTAGTACAGTCTGCTAACTAAATTATGATTCTAGTCTCTTTCAATGGCCCTAGATTTAAGGAGGTGTAGACACTCTTTGGCATCACATTAATGGATGCTCCTAAATCTAGCATTGCATCTCTAATTTTAAGATTCCCTATTCCACATGAGATAGAGAACATACCTGGATCTCCACATTTTGGCGGTAATTTCCTTTGTAGCACAGCTGATACGTTCTTACCCACCATAATTCGTTCATCTCCCCTCAACTTTCTCTTATTAATGCACAAGTCTTTCAAAAACTTGGCGTATTTGGGCACTTGCTTGATTGCTTCTAACAGAGGTATATTTACTTGTACTTTACGGAACACCTCTAGTATCTCCTTTTCCTTCTCTTGTCTCCTTGGCTTCTCCAACGTACTAGGGAATGGTGGTGGAGTAGCTTTAACTTGAATTACTGGATCCAGAGTTACCTCAGTAGCCTTCTTGCCCTCTCCTTCTTCCTCTAATTCTTTCTCGATTTGGTCCTCATTCTTGTCTTAGGGAATTGTTGGTTTAGGACCTTCGATCTCTTTTCCACTTCTGAGGGTCATAGCACTCACATTTTTAGGGTTCGTCTCAGGTTGGGAGGGTAACCTCCCATCTACCTTGGCTTCTAGGCGGCTGACGGCAGTAGCTAACTGACTCACTTGTGTTCATAAATCTTGTATGTTGGAGTCCGTTTTCTGCTGGAATTGCAAAGTGCTAGAAGCCAGGTTCTTGACTATGTCCTCAAGAGATGCATTGGATGAACTGGAAGGGGGTTGTTGTGGCTTGGGTTGGTAAGATAGCTGGAATCCTGGAGGCCGATTAGGAAATGAATTTTGCTGCCTGTTCCCATAGCTGAAGTTAGGATGATCCCTCCATCATGGATTGTACGTGTTTGAATAAGGATCATATTGTCTTCTAGGCGCGGGCATGCCTCCAGCCATGTTCACTTGTTCAGCTCCATCTTCTTGCAACATGGGGCACATGTCAGTGGAATGCCCTCCATTTGTACAAATCCCACACACCTTGGTCTGTTGAGCATTTCCTACAGCTAGTTGCCGAACAAAGGATGTCAGTTCAGACAACTGTTGTTGCATGGAAGATACCTCCACTTCATTGACTCTACGGATGGATGAATTCTCACCGGTGCCGAATTGTTGTGAATTTTCTGCCATCTTCTCAATTAGGGCCCATGCTTGGTCAAGGGTCTTATTGGATAAGGCCCCTCCACTTGCAGCATCAATGATATTTCTATCAGACAGTACAAGTCCCTCGTAGAAGTACTGGATCAATAATTGCTCACTAATTTGATGTTGTGGACATCTAGTGTGCAATCTATTGAATCTTTCCCAGTACTCATACAGGGATTCCCCAGGATGCTGTTTGATGCCGCATATCTCCTTCCGTAGACTGGCAGCTCGGGATGTAGGAAAATATTTTTCTAAGAATTTCTTCTTCAACTGTGCCCACGTGGTGATACTACCTGCTGGTAAGTAGTATAATCAATCTTTGGTTGCATCCTTAAGTGAGAATGGGAACGCTCGAAGCTTTATTTGCTCTTCAGTTACCCCCGGCGGTTTCATACTTGAGCAAACCACGTCAAACTCCTAGAAGTGCTTATGGGGTTCTTCACTTGAAAGTCCATGAAAAGTTGGTAAGAGGTGAATCAAGCCAGATTTTAACTCAAACGAAATATTTTCAGCTATGTTTGGAAAAGTTATGCAAAGGGGTTGTTGAGTTAAATCTGGGGCAGCCAACTCCCTGAGTGTCCTGGTATTATTGGCCATACTTTACTCCTCTTGCTCTGAATCACTAGAGGAATCAGTTGAAGATTCAGTCAATTCAATTGCCAAATTGAGCCCAGGAGATGGGGTAGATGATTGCTCTCTCTTCCGTTCTTTGGTCTCCTTTCTTAGCCTACGCGTTGTCTTCTCAACCTCTGGATCGTATATCAATTCACCTGTACGAGAAGAACGAGGCATAAACTAGCAAAGAACACCAAAAATAAAAGCAAGAATAAAATAGAAATAAAAATAAAGCAAAGTAAACTAAAAAGGAGCGAATAATTTAGGCACCAGTCCCCGGCAACGGCGCCAAAAATTGACAGGTGTCGAGCCTGTGCAATAATAAATACCTACTCCAAGAAATATAAATTTTGAGTATAAGGGTGAGTAAGATCGTCTCCTCAGGGATTGGGGAAAATTAATTCCTTTTTCAGTTACAGGAAATAGGAGGATTTTAGGAATTAAATGCTAACAAAAGATAAACTAAATAATCAACTATGGAAAATAATTAAGAAAGAGAATTAATGGGAAAAACTCTAGCCAAGGATACACTTCAGAGATGGTTCAAATAACTGATCATTGATGCAAATATAATTCCAACATTCATTGATAAACAGGTTTTTCACTGCCGATACGATCTGACAGCAGTCTCTCCTTATTTTATCGATAGCCAAGGTACGACCATTGATTATTTCCCAAATTCAGAAATAACCCTAGGTACGACCATAGGATTTAATACCTAATTGCATTAAAAATTAGAGAAACCCTATTCTAATTAACAAACAAGCTACGAGGGTTCATTTAAATTAGATTGTATATTTCCTTGACACAAAACCAATTATGCCAGTTGCTACCGGGATTAGAGTAATCAAACAATTACGGATTCAACCACTCTAATTAGCAAATAGATCAGGTGAATAATTAAATATTGTACACCTATTTAATGAAAACATACAAATATCAATGAATAGAGGGAATGGTTAAAATAAATTAGATCTCACAGGATTAGATGAACCAAATCTTCAAGTGCCCCTTGACTAGAAAGATGAAATTAGCCACACATCATGTATGAAAATTCCACCAAAGTGTTTTGAGAAAAATAGCAAAGTCAACTCTTAATATTCTAAAGAACAAAATAGCGAAGGAAAGGAAGAAAAGACGGAAAAGCTATGGCTGGATCTTGCTTTTCTTCTTTGTCCATCGTTTCCTTCTTTTTCCCCGGCAAAAGACGTAGCCAAGAAGGTGATTCAAGAGGATAGATTCCTCCCAAGCCACAGATGATGACTTTTTGAAGATGGATCCCTTCTTTTTCTAATAGTCACCCGAGGTAACTGTCTTCCTTTCACGACACAACTTCCATTTGTTGGTTTCCTTTACCAATTCAAACTCCCACGTTGCACACTCCTTTTCCAAATCTGAAAATTAACTTCCAGCCACGTTTTTCATCCGTTTCCTTTTTGTCTTTCAAGAAACAAAAATTACCAACAATACCAAATCCTATTCTAAAAAGATTTCCTAAAATAAATACCAAATTAGTTCCAACTACTAATTAAGAAAACATCATAATTAACTTCACAATCTTCCAGAATTTGGACTCCACACTTCTTGGAAATTTCCCACGAGCCCTTGAAAATCCGAGAAATCTGGCCTGGATGTCCACCTTAGGCGCGCCCGCACCTAACTGTCAGGAACGCTTCTGGATTTTCCCTTTTTCAGTACAATTTCACCAAATCCTACAATTGACCACCAATTAAATAAACTTAGTAGAATCCACCCAAGAATGCAATTTTTAGTCTAAATAATTAGGAAATATTAACACAATAAATAACTAAAATTGCACCCTATCATTAATTGTGAAAAGAATGATTTTGAGGTAAGAAACCGCACTTAAATTCCACATGAAAGTGAATTTGAAAGTAGTGTTTAGGGAGTACATCAACGGAGTGTTATTTTGGAATGAAATAGTGATTCTTACAAAAGATCCAATTGAGTCATTGTATCGTGTGAAATGAATGCTTTTTCCTTAAGGGAATTTTGGGAAAATATTGATTGAATATAAGAAATGAAAGTGATTTGTTTAGTTAACGAGTGGGGATGTGAAACTCAACTATTGTTTTATTTGTTTAGGGGGTGTGCAAGGAAGTGAAATCCACCCTAACTTGGGAGTCGAACTTGCTACTTCAGTGAGTTTCCATGCTTGTTATGTGACTATGTGAAGTGGATTAGATTTGTATTTAGTTATTTGATTTGTTGTGAAAACCTGGTTTAGCAAACCATCAAATGAGGTAGTGTGTACTTTATCGTACTTACCTATGTTTGAGTGGAAAATTTGTAAGAATGTTTTGATGTGAATTGAGAATATGTGATATGATGTGATTTATGTGTGTATGAAATTTCGGGATTTCCCTATACCTATCGGCAAGTCATTCGATTCGAACTGTAAGCTAGGCCTAGGCTGATGAGAAAGTGACGAGCCATAGGATTACTATGCGATGAGATATGTGCTCTGGACTTGGCATAAGTACTTGTCCATTATAAAGAGCAAAACGCAAACTATGCGATGTGATGTGATATATATATATATATATATATATATATATACTTGAAATTTGCCATGTGGACTTGTCTTGGAGATGAACAATAAATCAGTGATAAAATGTGATGTGATGTGATGTGTTTGGAGTCGGGCCCAGTGGGGGTTTGGTGGAGCAAGGAGCAAGTGGAGATCTACATGGATTATTTGAAAGTTAACGAGGTGTCAACTACTCGGATCGTAATCAAGCTATCTGGACCTTAGCCCCTGAAGGCTACTGTATCCTCTCCATGTATTGTTAATCGCTTTCCTTAATTGTTTATATTTAGCTATGAATATTTGAAGTGAAACGTCATATGTGTTATGTGCTTTGCATGCTTTTGGAACTCACTGAGCTTTTAACTCATTCCTTTCAATTTGTTTTCCTTAGCAGGGACTGAGAACCCCAGTAGAGGTGCCAACCCTTAGAGTTAGGGTTTACTTCCATGATTATGTATTGAGAAGTTTGAATTATGTGATTGAGGGCTTTTGAACTATGTACCCTGAATGTATGTAAAAAGTGCTTTATGTATTTTTGGGTTTGAAACTTTGTAAGCTACGAGTTTGTAAGATTGAGATTATGTATGTATGGGTTATCCTTTTGATTTGGTTTGAGAATAGTGTTTAGTTGGTCATATTAATGATCGTTTAGTGAGCGAGTCCTGGCGAGAGTTAGGCAGGCGGCCCACGGATACCTTGGGGTACGCCCTAGGGAGAAGTGGGGCTGTCACAGTAGATGTCCAGCTAGTAAGTAAGCGGAGAAGAAAAGAATGATAGTTTTTATTAGCTAGTTTTAAAAAATCTAAAAACACATCCTACAAACATGTTTTTTAATCTATATATTTATGAAAAACACTATTCTATAAGGATTTAACAATTGTAAAGGTAAAAGATAGGGTGGAAAAAATTTTCCAAAATTGAGAAAAATGAATTAGTTATAATTGATATTTTTTATATTATAAATTTTGATATATGGGTATAACATGATATATCAATTGCTCTATCATGTAGATCATTATAAATTATTGTTATCATATATTGATAGACAATAGGTAAACAGATTTTGGTTTCAACTTATTTAAAATATTAAAATTAAGAAAGCCCATTTTTCACTTATAAAGTAAACTTTTTTTTGAACATGTTAAGCATATAACTCTTTGAATGTTTTAGCCTTTTTTTATATAATTTATTCTGTACTATAATATATAAGTATATACATTATTATTTAGAATTTAAATATAAATTTAGAATGCGAGTATTTTGAAATTTAAAAGGAGAAATTTTTTGACCGAAAGAGGAAAACCAAGTGAATTTTAGTATATGTCTTCTACAATTAAAGCATGTCAAAACCTACTCTTCATACTAAATTTAGAATAAATAGTTGAATTATACATTCTTTTTTGATAAAAATATCATCACTAATTAAATCCACATGAATGACAAAATTTACATAATCATACACAAATGCAAATAGATCTAAAGAGTAAAACTAGATGCTATATATCCCAAAAATCAAGACAATATTACACTATGAAATTCAAAAAATGCATAAAAAGTGAAATGTTTATAGTCCCCATAATCATCTGTGTATGCTTCCAACCGTACTACTTGCTTTCTCCCATATCTTCAATGAATTGATTCAAGTTTAGATGTTAATATGAGATCTAACAAGATAGATCTTAAAAATCTCAATCTGATAATATGAACCAAAGAAAACTTAGATCAATAACTAATATATGTATGTATGTATGTGTATGTGTGTGTATAGACATATGCATACACACACATGCACATGTATGTATAATTTAACAAAACTATCATTGGCAATCTCTAAGAGCAGAGAAAAATCTCACCAAAAATCCTTAAAAGATGAGAAAATTCTCATTATAAATATTTAGGATAGAAGAAACTCTCATTAGAAAATCCTAAAAGAGACTTTATTATAAACACGAAAACAAAAGAAAAAAGACACAAAAGGGAGGGAAATTTGTGTTGGAAATTGGATATGGAATCCATTGAAATTTGAAAGTTTTTAATTAGAGGTTTATAGTTTATGATAAGTCTTGGGGTTCCTCACCCTATTTCTACTTGATTTTGAACACAGAAAATAGAACAACTCTATGGAGGTCTTGATAGTTTAATTAATCTTTTATCCAAAAGGAGTAGAATTTCTTGTGTGCAATATTCTAACAAGTCTTGATGTTATTGAATGGTTATTGCTTTAGTAGGAATTATTTTCTTATTAGATGCATTAATATAAGATAACTGACTATGCATTGTTTTGTTTCCCAAAAAAATATGGATTAACTTTTTATACACTGTCAGTGTAGTGTTTTTTTTACACTAGCAGCTTTGGATGCATGCCACATGTGCATGATTTAAATTTTAAATTTAAATTTGTATTATGTGGCATAATCCAAACCTGCTAGTGTATGAAAACTTATACACTGACAGTGTATAAAAAAGTTATCCAAAAAATATTTGGTAGAGATAATGTTTCTCCTTCAAGTAACTTTTCTAAAACTAAATTTTTCGTATACTCAATTGTTCTTATTGCTACACAATCTTGTGATCTTGAATTTCTTCTTTTAAGAATAAGATCTATGCTTTAAGTGAATGTACTAGCTTTTCTTTCAATAATTTGGATTTTTGTAATGAAATCTAGGCTTTGATTAAAATGTTGACATAAATTTTTTGTTATAAGTCCTTGAGAATTCACATAAAAGGGGATGAATTTGAAAAGGATTTCCCAGAATGGTTTTTGATTATGATCTCTTACCATGATGAACAAGTTTTGAATCAAAGTATCAAAATCACAAACATGAGCTTTTGACAACTTATAATTGGTTTCTAGTTTTGAACCATTGGCAAATTTTAACCTTTCTTCGGTTTTTTTTTTCCTTAATGATATCGACTTGCTCATTGGATTCGAGAACATAATCAGGCTCTTTGGACTTTGTTCTGAAATCAATTATTTGCTCTTTTTGTAATTGCAATTCAGATTGTAAAGCTAAAAGTTCATATGTATTATTCAAAGGAATGTATCTAATAGGTGTCCATTGGACACTTGTTAAGATATATTTTGAATGTAAGTTTTTCAAAAAGACAAGATTAGTTAGGGAAAGTGTATAAATGCAAGAGAGGGTAATAATTACTAGTGTGTGTTTGTGTGTGTGTATATATATATGATAGGTTTGGTAAATTTTAAATATATTATTGAGTGCTCAATAAAACCCCAAATCCAAATTATCAGATTGAAGTCGTTTTAACTATTATTTAACTAATTAAGCTACTTTTGTAAATCTTAAATGGTAATAGGAGCTTGTGGTTTAGAAGATCTAGCTATTAAAAGGTTCAATGATTTTAAGACTTTTTTCTTGAATAACTGTATCCTTAAGTTTTAAGTAAATAATCTTTTTTAACCACTAGATTATTTGTTTTATCTAAAGAGTGTTTTTTGGAGAAACAGTTAATATATTTATAGTACAATATAAGCAGCTACAAGTTCCTAGTCAATTACAATCATCATCATGGGAACTACCGGAAGGAATTCAGTTGCACGTCGTATATTTGATCTAATTCTTCTTTTACTTTAGCATGTGGATATTCTTAGTCAGTTTTTCCTAAAATATGAAAAACTTGATTCTTAATTTCAGCAACGAATTGAAGATTAGATTATTTTGTCTTTGAACATGAAATATTTTGCATTATATCCTACTTTAACACAATTATAACATTTCATAGTAGAAGTTAGATTTTTGGAACATACCCTTAAATTATTAATACTTCATTGAAATCTAAATTTAAAATTTATATTGTAGAAATGCTTTTTGAAAATGGTTTTGAGCAACTATAAGAAAAATATTTTTGAAACACAGTGCGTTTAGACTTAAGCCCTGCTTGATAACCCTATTTAGCATTTAAACTTAATCAGTTTAGATCTTAACATGTTCAGATGTATTTAATGACAAAAAAATAGAATATTTAAATTACTTAAATGACAATTAATTTTACAGGCAAAACTTGTTTCAAAAAATAAGTAATAAGCTATTCATTTGTCACTTAGGAGCCGTTTGGTTTGAATTCCATTATCACTATCACTATCGGTATCATAGAGTGGTTAATGATAATGGGTTTTGATGAAAACTCACAGTGTGTTTGTTAATGTGGAATGAATTTTATAATTTATTATTTTTCTTTTTCATTGTTTCTTTTTTTATTTTCTTTTTCTTTCATTTGTTGAAATAGTAGCATTTTATTTTCTTTTTTTTTTGCATTTAATGAGAATAAAAGAGTAATTAAGATGATTTAAGAAGAATAAGATGGGCAACTAAGATGATTCCCTAGTAACAGGTCGTTAATCAAAAAACCCATAGAAGAAGACTATCATTCCCATTAATTTATTCCCATTGACCCCAACCAAACATTTTATATGGGTATAATTGAATTTGAAACCTATAGAAAGGGTTGAAACCTATTTACCAAACACCCCCTTTGTAACAGCCTCAAAAATTTATTTTGATATTATTACAACTTAATATTTTTAAATAATGTTATTATTATTATTAATTCATTTAATTATTTTAAAATTATTTTTAAACGAAGTTTTAGAAAATTTAAATGAAAATTTAATTTATTTATTTATTTATTTGTTTAATTTATTTCATTTTGAGAAAAACTTAATTTAGCTCTATATTAATTTTTCAGGTAGATTCTCAACATTCCATTCATCTTATTTTAAAATTTGCCCTTTTTGTATTAATTAGACAGAAAATGAGAAAACACGTTTTTCGAGGTAAAAATTCGGGCAGTGAGTGACGTAGCAATGGAGTGTAAGGATGATCACTCGTAGGTTAGAAATGTAATTTGGTGACTAGAAGTGAATTAAAATGAGAGATTAGTTAGGATTTTGAGACCTTGATTAAGATTTGGATTAACTTCATTAAACTTGGAATTTCAACCAATCATTATTCCTTTCAACTAATTCCTTCTAGTTCTCACAAAATTTTTCTTTTCTTCTTTCCCCTCCTAGCCGAAAGTTAGCCCCTAATCTCAAGCAAAATTAAGCCATTTATTTTCCCTCCAAATAGATAAGTTTGGCATTAATGAAAGTTTGACTTTTGAGGCAAGACAAGACTAGTGTCTTGTCCTCCCTTTTTCTCTTACTCTTCAAAAAATAAAAAAATTTTGCTCAAAAATTGTTCATTTCTTCCTCTCCCTCACCCGAACTCCCTTCTTCATTTTCCTCTTCATTTTCCATCAACTTTCCTCTTCATTTTCTCACAAAAATCACCAACAATCTTTCATCAACCTTGGCTTGAGCTTGCACTTGGATAAGAAGCTTGGAGTAGGAGCACTTGGAAGCTTCAATTTAGCATTTCTTGGTTGAACTTTGCTTGTTTCTTGGAAGAGGTATAAGCCTAGAACTTGAACTTTAGTCTCTTCAATTTCATTTACAAGCATGATGATAGGTTGGGATGTTGAAAGGTTTTAGAAAACCTTGACTTATGTGTTTGTAAATTTGTATGTGCTAAGTTTCATGGAGTGGTTTTGTGGAATTTGATGATTATGGTAAATGTGGGCTCTTGGATTCCCACTAGCTTGTAATGGTGTTAATTAGCATGATTATTGTTGCATTGTATGAATTTGAGTCGAAAGTTGTTGTTGGATTTTGGACAAAAACCTCAAGAGGAAACCGGTAGCAAGAATGGAATTTTGGGGGTAAAATTTTCTGATTTTTGGCTTAATTTCGTGGCTGAATTTTTGGCTAGGTTAACTGCTGGATTTGATGTTTAAATGATGGAGATTAAGCAGTTAACTTTTTCTCACAAAAAGTCCTTCATGAATGGTTGCAATTAGGGTTGCTAAATTGGAAGTGAAATCTGGAAAATCAAGGGGCTATGCTGCCCGATTTTTGGGGGTTAATTTGTGATAATTTTTTATAAAAGTTGTGACCATTTTTGATCATCATTAGGTTAAGGAAAACTAATACTAGCTTGGTTTCAAAAATTAGGCTAAATGAAGTTGATTTGAGGCATGAAATAAATGCTAGAAGTGAAGGATAGAAACTTCATAGTTTTGAATGAAGTAGTTGAGCTCACTTTGGTCAAGAAGAAAACTGACTTCCCATTTGAATTTTTGGATGAATTTTGGTATAAGTCTACTCTATATATGGAAGTATTAGTGTACCAAATTTGGTGGTTTTTGACCAAGAATTCGTCACTCAAACAGAGCCTAGAAGTATGCCCTGCAAAACTGGAAAATAGAAATTTCAGATTTGTGAACATGCCCTGTTTGAACTATTTTAATTTCTTGCTCAAGTATCGGAATTGAGTTCTGTCGGTGGCGTTTGAAACTTATTACATAGGTCTATAAACCATGAAAATTTGAGAGTCCAATTCATTTTCTGTAATTTTTGGTAAATTTTCAAAATGGTCTGGTCGGACAGCCTGCAATGTCCTGTTTTGTTACTGTAGCAGTTCGTTAAATTAAAAACTGGGCTAATTCTGTCCAGAATTTTAACTAGGTGTCTTCTACAAAGTTTTAGAACTTTAAAAGAGGTTTCCAACGGTACCAAGCCTGCAAAATTTGGACTTGTATAACTCAAGTTACGATTTTTCAAAGATTTCAGCTCAAAAGGGAATTTCATTGAACTTGACTTGAGTCCCACTGAGACATTTTTAAAGACGTCTATCAAATATTTCTTTAGTGATTTGAATTAAAATACTCATATTTGTCTCAGGTGATCGAGAAGATCCCGGAAAACCCAATTGATCTTGCGTGCTTTTGCCTTGGACTTTTGACTTCGGTGAGTGTCAAGTGCATGATTTGTTGAATTACCTGTCATATTTATTTGAATGAAAACTGTTGAGGCGAGAGTGTACTTTATCGCGCTCGTCCTCTTTTACTTGTCTTGCATGTACGTGATTGTTATTTGACTTGACTGGAACTGTACTTGACTTGACTGTAACTGAATGTCGATTGGAATAATCCATCGACTTAAAAGTGATAAATGGGGACGCCCAAACCTATTGGGGATCCTTGGGACCCGAGCCGGCAAGGGCTTGGTCGGGAAGCTTGGTGAACCTTAGGTACTGTTCTTTGAGCTTGACCTATTGAAGAGGTCTTGCTCGGTATTGCTCGATGTAGCTTTACCCTTTTACTTACCTGTTTGGTTTCGGGCCCGAGAGGGTGAACTGTTGGACGGAGGTTGTACTAAGTGGAGGTTCTACGGACTTTACCTGTGCTAAGTTGACGGAGGGTCAACGTTTGGGATGGAATGGACTCAACTGCTTAACCGTGGAAATTGGCTCCTGAGAGCCCTGTATCCTTACCTGTTATTGTGTATTTTTCCTGTATGAACTGCTCACGGTGCTTGCACAAATTCACTGTAGATAGAGAGGCTCGAAGAGGGTTTTCCGAACCCAGCTCCAAGACTCTTGTCTAATGTGAGCCCTCGAGTAGTGATTCCTTGAGAATACAGTCTCCTGGTGAAAATTGCAATAGTACAAGTGAATGTTTGATTTACACGCTTTTATATCTGAATTTACTGGCTTTCTTACTTACTTGATTACGTGCTTGCATGTTTCTCCTTGGCCTCACTGAGCGTTAGCTCACCCCAGTTTGTTTTCCTGAACAGGTCTCGAAGTGGAAAACGTAGATCGAGAATTTAGTTACTTTGGTAGGATTTTCATAATTTTGTATAGGCTGAATATTGAATTTCGAAGTTAAAGATTTATTGTACCTGAAATTGATGTTATAAGAGTTTTAATAGATATTATTGAGGATTTACTTTTGTAAGTTAACTATCATTTATTATTGGACCCCAATTAAGGCTTTAAGAGCGAATGCATTTATTATTATTTTAGAGATCTGGAAGTGTGATTATTTGAAATCTATAATATGATTGAGGGTTTATAGTGAGTCCTGGCGAGAGTTGGGCAGACAGTCCGCTGATACCCTTGGGTTCGCCCTTGGGAGAGGTGAGGCTGTTACACCCTTAATATGATGTACACCCAAATATATCAAATATAGTACTTAACAATTCAATAAATTGATGAGTTGAGACTTCAGATTTCATTCAAATTTTAGTTTTCGAACTTCAGTTTTATCAAACATACCTTTATTTTGGAAGTTCTTAATTTTTGATGAAGCAAAGGCCATAATTTTCTCATAGCCATATGTAGCACAAGAGGATTCTAATTCCTTGCTATTATCTCGACCATCACATTTAGGCTGAGATTTAAACTTGCGATTCGTACAAGAAAACTATACCTTCAGTATTAACATAATCAATCAAACCTCCGAAGGTGAATTTTGAATAAGGAATTCTGTTCACCTTGATGGGCATCTCTTATTCTTTGTCTTGCTTTTTTAGCAAACAATGTTAAAAGTGCTGCAATATATATTTCTTTCTAGTGCAATAGATTGCAATTAATTATTTAAGGAAAAAAAGTGATCCACGGAAAATCAAAATTTAGAAAATATTACCGAATGTCAAAATTTTGCTTGATCGGAGAATGTCGAATGTGTAATATATACACCTGATATATCATATTATCCACAAACCTTTTTATACAGCAATTTTTTTATGACATCATCACTCTGTCACCCGAATGACGTGGATCCATCATAGCTTTTGTTTCGGTTTCACCTGGCGTGTGCCGGTCTCATTTCTACCGTCAGCAGTGCTAACAACAGGATATAAACTCAAAGGATGTATACACTAATATAACAAATATAGATACTAACACTAATATAATAAATGTATACACTAATATAATAATGATAACTTTTTTATACACTGTCAGTGTATAAGTTTTCATACACTAGCAAGTTTGGATTATGCCACATAATACAAATTTAAATTTGAAATTTAAATTTAAATGTAGATACTAACCATTGTGATTTAATCTAATGGTCAGGGAGAGACTCTTAGAGTTCTCCCATACATTAAGTCGGGATTCAAACCTGTCTAGTGTATTACGATTGAGTTTTGATCCAACAGTCAAGGATAGTCTCTTTCCGTACACTGGGTCGGGGTTCAAATATCGCTTAGTGCATTACATGGAAGCAGCATTTTCCTTCCTTCCTTCCTTCCTTCCAAAATATTGTCAAAAAAAAATCAAGATGGTGTAGTAGTGCATTTGTGTTCCTTCCTTCCTTCCAAAATATTGTCAAAAAAAAATCAAGAGGGTGTAGTAGTGTATTTGTGTGGTCTGGTGGTTCAGTTCACATATACAAGTCCACTTGGGTTTTCCCTCCCTCATAGTGCAGGAGTAGAGTAGATCGTGGCCTCTATACAACACCAGTTGAGTTTCTCCTTCTGAGATTCCCCTCTCTCATAGTGTAGGAGTAGAGTAGATTATTGTCATTTGATTAAAAAAAAAATACAGACACACATGCGACTACATTTTCAAGCAAAAATCTCTTCAAGAATATCACAAAATTTTGAAATCAAACATCAAAATTGCCAAGCATAGGTTCGGCCATCTCACTCATTTTTCCTTCAAAATTTTCAACAACAACCTCTATTTTCTAACCATAAAATCAACTAATTTCACAAATATTAACCAAGTCACAGTTAGGTCCTCAACTCCGCTATCTAAAGGTCACCTCAAGTCCGCTACCTAGGTTGGGATTTCAAGAGCCCAACTCAACATTCCAAATATAACATTTCATGACAAAATAAACCATAGATCTATCTTGTTTCACACTAAATAAAGTTAGATTCACAAGATTCAAGCTTTATACCTTCAAATGTGGCAAGATTTGACAAGATCAACTAAGGCCTTGTGATATCTTCTCAAAGTTGACACTCCCAAGCTCGACAATCCCGAAAGCTCCAATCTTAGCTCATGATCTCCTTGCCTTGAAGATGATTTAGCTCTAGAACAAGAACAACACAACTCATCCAAGCTTTTCCTTCACTTTTCTCTCTCTCTCTCTCACTTCGGCTCTCCCCCCTTCTCACTCTCTCTTTCTCGGCTGCTATGGAGGAAGAAGAAACAAGGATGAGACCTTCAAGGAAGTCTTGAAACTTCAAGAAAGTAAATGAAGAAGAAATGGAAGAAGCAACAATGGAAATTCTCTCTTTCTTCCTCTCTCTAACTCTCGGCCCTCTCTCTCTCTATGGTTCCAAAGTGTAGCTGAAAATGAAGCTTCAAGAAGCAAGAAAGAAGCCTTTAAGGAGACAAAAAGTGGTTATTTCCACAATTTAAGGAAAAGTGGTCAAAAGGCCACTTTTTGTCGCGTCGAAGCGCGACAGTCCAACTTTTACTGTATTGACTTATTTCAACACTGTTCAACCTTAAATATATCTCTATATTATTTCCACATATGCTCAGTTTCAACTTATAGTCACTATTCACACTTCGGTACACGATTAAACACTTAAAATGGCCAAAACCACACACCGGTAAATAATTCATGAAAAATTCTCTAAATTAGAAAATATTCACTTTAAATATAACTTCACTCATATTTCAATAAATAAACATAATAAAAGCATTATTTTGCATTTTTAAGAAAAATTCAAATTTTGAGGCCCTCACAAAGACTATATGCTATCTATTATTAAATAGCCTATTAGCTTTTATCTATATAAATATATAAATATTCATAGTATATATATTATATAACTATATAATATATAATTTTATAAATTAATTTGGTAATTCGAATTCGGTAAATCGGTACCCTATTTCGTTACCGAATTCCGAATTCAAAATCAGTTATTACCAAATTGAAAATCTCATTACCTATTTCATACCATATTCGAATTTGGTAAATTCGGTATATACCAATTATGTACCAAATTACCAAATATCTGATTCCAAATTACCAAATTCAATTCGAAATCGGTTATGAATTCGGTTCGAACCGAATTTGCACAACCCTAGGACCCTGATCTGGAAGAAATTTCCAAGGTGCACTTCCTCCGAGTGCAACGCAAAAACTACATTTTTTTTCATTTTGGGTCAAGACTTTGCCCAACCCGCGAAGTTTCTAAGTTTATTTTTCTTATATATGCTAAGTGTACAAGTGCAACATCTCATAAGCATGTGAATCCACAGCAACCTACAACAGAAAGTCTTTTAAGCATTCACAGGTCCCCTCGAGGTTGTTGCATTGCAAGCTTATTCCTTATTTTGGCCGGCTACCAAATAGAAGTTTATTTGTCTTTTGCAGCTGTATCCATCGTTGCATGTCTCCCACCTGGATCTGATCTTCGAGCAACACCTCTTCATCGGTAAACTTGAACTTTGCTATTTAAGCGTAAGCACCTCCAGTTTCCAAGCTTTTAATTCTGAAGCTTAATTTGCTGGTCACGATCTCAATTGCATAAAGCGTAATTGCTTCTTAATATCATAATTTTTGCTGTTAATTAAATCAGGGTTAGCTGAACTTTGTCAAGGTAAGGTGCTCTGCTGAATGCAACAACGGAAGTTGAAGGAAGGTAAATTTCAGTGTATGTTCCAGTACATTTCTAATATTTCTTACACAGCTTTGCAACTTCTGCTATTTGAAGCCAAATGGCCTTCCTTTCTTCTTCTGTGAAAGTCATTTCTTTTCCCATTTGGTATGTTATTATTCTTTTTTTTTCTCTTTTTTTTGTTGCGCATATACAGAAAATTGGTTTTTCTTGATCGTCACCTTCATTTAACCGAGTTCAGTCATATTGTTTCTCTTTTTGGAGAGCAAAAAAACAAACATACAGAAGTCGCAGGATATCTGACATACCTTTCTGCAAGTATAAGATTTCTGACTTTAAATCTTTTTGTGAAAAACTAAAGCCCATGTATGCTTGTTACATAGACAATAATTGAATATAGTTGAATATAGCTGCTTCGTGAAGCTTTCATTAGACCAATGTCCTTTAACATGACTGGATTACCGAAACTTCGTTAAAATTGAGATCTCATCCGGATTCCCGTAGAAATGCCCAAATCCAGGAAGTCCCATCTTCATTGTTAGTAGTCGGCCTGAAGAAAAGGGCGTTCTTCGGGGTTGTCATATTCCATTATTTTGTCCTTCTACAACGCGTAATTTATACAAGTTAAAAGATGGCATCGGCAGGTCGGACCAAGCATGCCAGTTGCTTGTTCCTGTTTTTGACCCCAGCACTGTTGATACAAAGATTTGATTGGCCAAATATTAAATTGATCGGACGGTCGTACATAGTCTGATGTCTTTGAAACAAAACATTAGATAACCTGCTGATGCTGATCCCAATTGATGTGGAAAGCATTGAGAATTACGCAAAAAAGATCTATATTCATTAATGACTAAATGAGTGGATTTCTTTTTGCATAATTCTTAACGAGTGGATTTAACGACTTTTCAATGACTAAATGAATGGATTTCAAACTGAAGGACGCCGAGATTGTAGAAATTGAATGTGTGGAGCTTAGAATTAATCTAGCTCAGTGTAACATGATTGATTTCATCATGACAGGAGAATGATTGGTTAGCAATTAGTTACGATGAAGTGAATGTTAGAAGGAAGAAAGTGATATTTGTTAACCCTGATAAGGAGGAATATGAGTATCAAGAGGACGTATGGAGTACAAGGACGAAGTTTGAAGGTACTTCTTGTCTGCAAAGCAAGCTACTAAGACCTTGCTATCACAAGTTGGCTTAATTAGTTAAGTTGGATCACTTTCTCAACAAATGTCATGCATCCGAGTCACACTATTGATATGAGAACTATATTAATGAAGCATCTCTAGAAATCCCTACAAGCGATTTTTGGTTTGAAATTATGGCCTGTCCTATAGCGGTGACAAAAGTTGAACCCATCCTATGGGGGAAATAAAAAAAAAAAAAAAAAAAAGAGACACCACCGCGACCTTAAGAAGAAGGGCTAAAGGACTTTGGATATATTATGACACGACTAAAAGTTTGAAGTCAACTAATATATTCTCTAATGAATTACTTGGACCATTCCTTAGTATGGCAATCAAATTTGAGGTTAATATGTAGCAATTGTAATATCAAATTACTCAGGCAGCTTATGTGGTTGCCCCTGCTAAGCTGAAAGGAACTTAAGGAGGAAAATTACCTGTCGATCCGAAAATTCGAGGTACATGGTCTACCCCATTCTGAAAAATAGGATACTCAATTTTGTTTCTCTCGGTGGAGGAGATGAGGGTCAGATACCTGCAAAATACAAATACAAAAAAGGATGAGAGAAATAAAAACCCATGAATGCCGGATCCACAGGTATATTATATGAATATTAAAAAAATTAGGGACCATCTTGTAATTTCTTGTGAAAACTGCTTGGATGACTATTCTGATCCAGAATAAAAATCACCATTAATTAGTTGTGGCTTGGAGAGTTGATCCAGTCGAAAAGTCTTGAGTTTCTTGTAGTCGATTTTTCTCACAAATTCTTGAAGTATTGGTTGAAGTATTCAGGGTGGATTAGGGTCAAGAAATGGTGATCCGATAAGTTAGGGTTAGATTAGCCAAATCACTTTTAGCTTGAGTACCTGGCCCATGGCCCATGCCCTCCCCTACATAAACTTATCAGGCCTAATGTCTCGCCACTAGTGCACCTTTCCTATTTATGAAGAAGGATGTGTATATGAAATGTCTATTGATTATAGGGAATTGAACAAGGTCATTGTTAATACTAAGTATTGATGTTCTTGAATTGATGATCATTTTAGTCAATTTAAATGTGAAATGATAATTTTCAACATTAAACTAAGATCCAGTTATCTACGAGGATTAAAACTACGGATGGCCAAGAGTGCTTTCAGGCGAGGTTTTGGCACTATGAATTATTGATGAGAACATTTGTTTGGACTAATGCATCAAGCTGTATTATTGACTTACAGATAAAGCGTTGTCAACAAGATTAGACGTATTTGTGGTTGTTCATGCCAAATGTTTTGCATCTTCTCCAAGTAAGGAACCTCAAATGGTGCATCTGAAATAAATACTCAAATGGAGGGGAAGGGTTGGATTGGGTTCTAAGATAAAAGGAATTGTACGTAGAAGCATAGTTTTGAAAGGCGAACTTCAGGTGTGTTGGGAGGTGGGACGAGCCAAAATTGCCTCAAGGTGTCCATGTGAGGCACAACTTCTGCTGCGCGCATGCCCAATGACATCATGGACTCGGAGGTGTTGCCCGGGGCATAAAAGGCGCATGCCTTAGGGGGGTTTCTCATTTGATAAAACAGCACAGCAATTCTAATACAATAAAGAAAAGAAAAACTGACTATGATCTAGTGAGAAATAGAAGGCAGATAACTATTAGAAGACAGAAGTAGAAGAAAAATTAGTAGAAGAAGAGAAAACAAATGAACTGATAAGTGGGTTAGGCTCGGAGGAGTAGAAGAGCAAGTGAATGCAAGAAGAAACAGCACAAGAAAGAATAGAGAAGGAATGACGCTATTGATCTTAGGAGACGGGACGACGGCACAAGAATAGAGAAGGAACTGAGGAGTGGGCTCGGTTAGGAATGTAGGTGGTTTTTTTTTTTTTTTAATGATCCTAACAACTTTTTTAATTTTTAAAACTTTCCCCTGTAGATCTATATCTTGCTAAAAATTATGATTGTGCCCTATATTATTAATAGGTATCACATTTTATTCTCTAATAATCATTAGATTGGCTAAATAATTTGCTTCATTGCATAAATTTCGAGTATCATGACTTTATAAATTGCAAGTAGTTCTATTTTTATTAATTAAAAAACAAAAATTCATAGAGACAAGATGTTTTGCCCAATCTGACGAGATTTTACCTTACACAAAATTTTAATTATAAACCTAAACAACCCAGTTTTCTGCAAGTATACAGATTGTTTATCGAGCATAGAGTAGTATAGGTGTCGATCCCACAGGAAAGAGTGTCAAGTACCGGTGATTTTCGAATTCCTCTATTATTTAGACTGTCACAATTAAATATGTAAATCTAAACTACAAGCATGAAATAAAATAAGTAAAAATAGCAATTAAAAGCCCCTCAAATTATGGAATTCTTTACTACTCTTGCAAATGAAGCTACCGGTTGAATTAATGTTATTACTTTGGCTAAGCATGGCATAATCTCCTAATGCATGTGAAACATACTTTCGTAGTGAATCAACTACACTTATAGCTAAACCATACCTACACTTGTGGTTATGGAATTAACTACAAGCTCATTTGCTCAATGAAATTACATGAAATACATCACTAAAGCCACAAAGGTGCCTCCCTACATAAGTGAGTGAACTCCCTAGGTTTAGCACTTCATGAACTAGTGTCAAATTCTCATTTTCATTTAAACTTAACACATTGAGATGATCACAATTAATGGCTGGTTAATCATGATTATAAAAGCCAAAGTACTAAATACTTGATCAAATAATAGCATCAAACAACTAAGTAAACATCACAAACAAGATATAGAAAGTTCATCCATAACTCAAGGCATAAACTTTAACTAAACATGATAAAGAAAGGAAATATCATAACCTACACTACTAACTATACTAATGAACTAAGAAAACTAGTGAAGACTACATTTTTGTAGTGATTCTAGCCTTCCTCTTTTCTCTCTTCAAATGTCTACAAGGGCCCTATTTATAGAAAATGTCCTCCATAAGCTTCCAAACTTCTTCATGTGAACACAAGAAAGGTTTGAGTTTCAAAAGTCAAGAAAAATGGCTTCAATTAATCTTCATCCTTGACTTGTCCTCATAGTGTCTTCATGCATTGAATTCAATCTTAATCAAGCATCAAATGAGTTGTAAAGTTGATGCAAATTGTGTTTTGGATTGGCCATGAGTTGTTTCTTCAACTTTACAAGATTCTTTATGCAACTATTAGCTGAAATTCATCTGAAAATTGAGCTAGAAGTGAGCTGAAAAATTTCTAGAATCGACCGCAAGTTGTTCATGTCATTTTCACAGATCCGCGATGTGGATCCGCGATGCAGAGGCTCGCGGATCCCATTGCGGATCCAGTCCCCTGTCTCCACTGAGAGGGATACGCGAGCTGTTCATTTTCTCCAATTATCACCTCGCATTTCTGGGTCGCGAATTTGCTTAAATTTTGCAAAATTCGAATTTTTCGTCGTGAAATTGAAGTGTTAAATCCTCCGACCTTTGACCATTTGATTCCTTGATAATTGAATTGCATATGGATCATTTCAATTTTGAACTTTATCAACTTCAGATGTTTCAATTTTTCAACTTTCTGTCCAAACTTCTTTGCAATTATCTTCTCATTTCACCTCATTTGATGATTGAGCTATTAATCCTACAAAAACATGAAGTTTTCACCACAGTAATCCACAGAAATGGATTTTTCTCATTTAAATTATAAAATGCAAAACTTCACTAGAAACCTTAGTTAATTAGCCATTAAAATAACAAAAACACACAAAAACTAAATAATTAAACCTACTTCAAGCATACAAAATAAACACTTATCACAATTCCCTTATCTTTTAAAACACTGAGTAGGAGGTTCTGAGTTCAAGTACTCCCACTTATTACAGAAAATGTACTCAAAACTTTAAGGAACTCAAACTGATATGCCAGATTGGGTAAATGTGAGCTTGAAATATTAAGTGTGGCATTTCAACGCATGTTATTCCAGAGGAAGAGATGTTTGAAGACTTATGATGTAGAAATCATAGACAAGTGGTTGAAAGCTTATCTGTGTAGTGAAACTGAGAAACCTTTACGACTTGATTGGATTTTGTGGAAAATCAATATGATAACCCATTTGAGTATGTCGAAGTTAAAGCTTGCAAAATAGAATAGACTCTAGAAAGTGAAAAGAGTTCCAAGAATGAGGGAAACGATTTACAAATGTGCTGGTTCTGCCTGTGATATCCAGATCCGGAAAGCCCTTCATTTGTAAGATGGTATTAGAAGTTGTCTAGGGTGTGTTCTAATTCAAAATATTAGCAGTTGCATGAAGATCAACGAAATATGTTGAAGAACTATCTGATACATGACTTTCGAATATCCAGCTGTCCTATTTTTTGAAGATATGGAAACACTCTTTGTAGAACGAAAGGTGATAAGCACTTATTCAGCGTAAAAGCACTCAGAACATGAAACAACTTTAGCTAGTCGGAGTTGTTAAAATATTATGTTATAATAATAACCGAGCATTATAGTTTTAGTCGCCAATATTTGGTCTATCAGTTAAATTGGTTCCTAATGTTCCAGTCAACAAATTCGGTTCCCAAAATTTCTGATATTATAGGACATTTGATGGAAACTCAATAATAACTAGCAATCAAAATCAAATTATCATTAATCAAAAGTGTTGACTTTGCATTTTTGATCCCTAGCATTGGAAATTTTAATTATTATAGTCGCTCAAGTTTTTAATAGTGATATTGAGAGTTTTAGGATAAAATGAGATGCCAATTATAATGAAATTGTGTTAAATGAGTAATAGGAATTCTAATTCGACTTCTTTTTCTTTTTTCTTTTTGTTTCATTTATTCATGTCACTAATTTCTCAAGTACTTCTTTTCTTTTCTAAAACCGATCTTAGATTTGATATGACATATGAAATAATTGTTTTGCACTATCAATAATTAACTGATAATGAGTTGTGTCACTTTTGAGGCTTAGTAACAATTAAATAGATTAACTAAATATCTTTTTCAAATACACCACAAGGTGTGTGTGTATTAAGTTGTTCATTTTTTTCCTATTCTTGTAGGTTATCAAAGGAGTTTGAAATGAAGTCGGTAGTTTGTAAAATTATTTGAATTCTTCAATAGTTATCAAGGTACATGAACTTCAAAATGGATATTTTATATGTTTATTATTGGAATGTTAGATTTTATTAAATAGCAAAGACAACTAAAATCAAAAGAATTTTTTTTTTCAAAATTTTCTAAAAGCACTTCAAATTAGTATTTACCTTCACTATTTTTTATAATTATTACAATTATTAACTATAACAATTAGGGACTATGTGTACAAGTCATGCAATAACGTGCATAGTAGACTAGTCGCATATGATAATAACTTTTTATATTAATAGTAGAATTCTGCTTTTCGTTTTATTTTTATATGTTATCCATATATTGCCATTTGATTGTAGTTTATTCAATAAAGAAATGCTCTTTAAGTTAAATGATGAAATTGTGTCCACATAAAGTGTTTTCATGGAATCTTTTAGGGATTTAAGATCAAGCATGGCATATATTTTATTCACGTTTGTATTTCAATTTAACTTAAAACCCCTAAGTATAGCTACTTAAAACTTAAGGGACCATATTGATAAAAAATTCAGATATTAGGGACTAAAAATACAGGGCCAAAACTTTTGGCTGGCCAATCTAATCTTGACCATCAATGTGATTTTCCCATAAGTGTCCTAAATTTGTCTAAAATTATAAATTTTGGGAACCAATTTAGATCGTAAACCATAAAATTAGGAGTCAAAACTAGAATTCTCCCTAACAATAAACTGTCATCTTAGAAAAGGAACTAATGTTAAGTAAACGAAATTACGGTGAACCAACGTAAAATATTGACGGGCAAAAGGATGGTTAAGACTCAAGGGGTAGGTCATCGGTGATGACCTAAAAGGGTAAGATAATGAAAAATAGCACTAGTTATTCAGCACCTTTTGGACTCTCTGGAAATTTGGACTATGTCAGGATGATATATCGAGACTGAAACAGAATTTAAAAATTTTAATACACCACAAGACTTCAATAATAGAAAAGTTTTACAACCTGTATAAAGAAAAAAAAAACAATGATAGTTGCTCTTCTTATTTTAGTATTCTCAACTAAAAATTTGTCATGCATGTGACACAAAACAAAATGAAAATTTTACCTATGTAAAGTTTTCAATCTAATTAAAGAACATCAATAATTTAGAAATCAACTTAAGAAGGATAATTTGAAAACGATGCATAAATGTACTTTTTTTTTGTTTAGCCTTTTTTCTTTAAAGAATTACAATTTATCTTCTTCTCCTTTAAAACCAAGTTAATTTGAACATAAGGAATTCTGCTCCATTATAACCTTTTATTGTTTAGAAAAAGTAAGTGCATTACACTAGATGATACATGGTTCAATCAATTATTCTTCAAAGCAAGGGGTTTGAGTACAATGTAAGAAATGATCCTTTTGAGCACCAATGCACATTTGCAACCTTTAAATGAAATGGAATTGAATAAAAATGGGAAATGTGAAGCATTATATTATTTACCTTTTCAAACACAATGTAATATTAAACTTGTCTAAGTGAATCAATTTCTCAAACACTACAAGGAAAACACTGATTTAATGGCATTTGAAAGTGTCACTTTACGCATATTTTAGTGGCATTTTTTGATTTACTTGCACTCTACCCCAAGTGTCGGTGATATTGATGCCACTGTAATCTTGTTGCACTTAAAATTTGTGAGAAATAATTATTATGGTGGCATTATAACACGCTATTGCATTAGGATATTGTGGCATGAAAAATGCCACTCCATGAACTTTTAATGGCGCTTCCAAATGCCATGAATTTGGGTTTTCGTACCACTACAAATGCCTTTATCTGAAATTATCATAGCACTCTCAAATGCCATTAAAAATTAATAGTAAGTAAAGAAAATTATTCAACAAGATTAACAATGAAGTCAGTAGTACAAATGAAATCATTACAAATTTAAAACAAAAAAGAAAAAGAAAAGGTACAAAACAAAAAGAATTATGAACTAATCGACAATCAAAGTAAGAAAATTTATAGCCAAAAAATTAAATTTTCCCTATAAATTTAATAGATTTTTTTTGAATAAACTATGTAATGACAACGTTTGAACTAACTAAATAAAACTACGCCTTCTTCTTCTTCTATTTTCTTTAGGTTTTTCAATATGTCATACTTGTCACTCCTTTACTTTCTTTGTAATCTGCAATCAAACAATATGATACATGAATTGCCTCCTATTCAATAATTAGACATGGTAAAACCCTAACTCAAGAGGGAAACAAGAAAAATTGCATGAAAACAATAATAAAAAATGTCAAAACCAAAGAAACAAACAGTAAAAATGCAGCTTACCTGAAACGTCTTATACTCGAACTAAGGGTATTCCATTAAGAAAAAGCTTATTGTCCAAATATTTCTGAAAAGTTGAAAAAAAAAATACTGATTGCCCAAGAAACAAAAATTTGCAAATAAATTCACTGATTGCATTTTAAAAATAATAATAAACTTTCCTCATAACATCAATTTTGAAGAATGGCTGCAACCATCAAGAATATTAACATTTTAATGATATCAACATCCAATACTTACATACCACTAGTACCATATCGGCATTCTAGATGAAATTAAATCCAGGCAATCTTGACATGTGAAATGAAATTCTTTACAAAATCAAACGTCAGAGTTGAGACATGAAAATACTCAAAGATTAATCTTGTACCAGGGTTTATACTTCATAGCATTAGGAATCTTGATTGCTAAATTTTTTTTTTTGTCCTTTTTTGACAGAGAATGATTGATTGGATTACCCATATTACCAAATTACCAATAGTTTTAGGATTTTCCATTTGGGATAGAATAAATAAGAAGCAGAATAAGCAAATAAAAATGAATCCTTTAAAAAAAAAAAAAAGAGGGAATGAGCGCTTGTGTAATTGCACACAATTACTAAATGAAAAAGGAAAAAATTGAAAACCACTTCTTACTATAAGAACTTAGTACATCATCATGAAATCACAAGGGGAAAACAAATATGTAACCCGATTACAAGAATACATATTGATGGTGTTTTGTGCTTCTGTTGTGTATAAGATGGAGAATGTTAGTACCTTTAGATAAGTGATCCAATGAATGGAATGTTAGACGGCTGCAATCTAATCAATTAACATGGTATAATTTTTGGAGAAACACCCAAAAAGAACGATTGAGTGAGAGAATTTAAGGAGTTGCATTAGTTTATGGATTTTAGGGTAAGGGTGCGTTTGATAAAATTGAAGTTTGAAATCTTAAATCAGAATTCATTAAGTGATTGAATTGTTAAGTACTAATTCTAATACATTTGAATGTATATCACATTGAGTGATAAGTGAATAGCTTATCACTTATTTTTGAGAGTAAGTTTTGTCTAAAAGATTCAATGCCACTTAATTTATTCAGATATTCTATTTTCGATTATCAAATGATCTGAACGTGTTAAGATGTGAATCCATTAAATTTAAGTGACGAATTGAGTTATCAAACGGGGCCTAAGACTTATCACATAGTAGGTTGGAGCAAATTGGGGAAGAAAAACTTATCAACTAAAGAGTAATTTATTCTAATTTTTATAGGTTAATTTCTTAAATAATGGTAAAATTTGTGCTTTGGTGACACCTTCTAGTAAATGCCACTTGATTGTTAGTAAATGTGGATTTACTGGAACACTGAGAAAAAATGCCATTAACCTAACCTATGATAATATTGGAGTAGTGAGAGTTAATTCACTAGATGCCATTAATAGAGTCTACTGTGGCATTTTCTTGGAAAGCGCCATCAAATAGGTGCTTAGATTAACTCCGATTAGGGTCTGCTTGGCTGCTAACTTTGATCGACTTTCTCTTTCAATTCATTTGTTGACAGAAAAAAAAAAGGTGCTACTAATTGAATTTTTTTTTTCTCCTTCTTGTAGTGAAGCTTCTTGATATGCCATTGTTTACTCTATTAGTTCCTCTTTTTTCAAAAACATAAATAAAAAGAATATTGTGACTCTTGGTTTACAATACTGTATTTTTGGAAACAAAAAATTAGGTAGTTAAACTAATTATGGCGTGTCCGGATTCAATAACACGTCTTTCTTTGAAATGTTTTTCAATTTGATCCTAAGCGTCATTTTTTGTTTACAAATAAAGAATTTGTCCAAAACATTGGAACTCATTTTTCCTAATGAAATAGGAAGGATATATTTGAAACTCTATGTCTCTTTTTTAGTTAGTGTTAAAATTAAACTCCACTCATTAAATTCTTCAGCCTCCGAAGCCAATGTATTTATATACGACAAAAATAACCCAAACCGGGTCCCACCACTTTGCTATCCCCCTTTTCCGCTTTTGGTGGAAGTGTTATCTTTGTCCTTTATCACTTTTAGTACAACTAAACTAATGGTACATGCTTCGCAAACTAGTTCCATACTTTTCTGGTAGTTAGTGAAACAAATTTTTCAAAACTTACAAAAGAAAAGACCGTTAAGCGTTTTAGCTTTAAGGGTTTAAGATATTCTAAATTACGTTTAGCTAAGCTGAAGGAATCGTCGGTTGGGTTGATTCATTTTGAAGTCCTAAAACATGGTCCAACTTTGCTAATTTGGGACTTGTTTAGCTATTCATTTTGAAGTATTAGCCTGATTACTAATTTTTCCAAGTTACCAATTTATTTTTTAACAAAATAAAATTTGGTATCATTTATATTGACATGACCAGAATTACTTTGAATTACAATTCGGCATTGTAAAATTTTTTGTATTTGAAATTTGCTGAGAGAATGTATCCATGTGCATGTGACGCATCACTGTTCATTTTTTTTTTTTTTTAAAGTTTCATCAGGGAATGAGTTTGGCATTTCATAATTAACTTTAGACACACCACTCACAGTCTTATATGCCAACACAAGTTGGTTCAATTGGCAGGGTCATTTCCTCATAAAAAGTTGTGTGTTCGAATCCTGCTACCGATATAAGGACTATATTAATGGGTGATCTATAAGTACTTCTATAAGTGGCCCGTGGTGGTGTGGAGCCAAACCTACCCAAACTTGTCATTACTTTAAAAAAAATCACAATTTATACTTCTTGTTAATCAAACTGTCCAATATGATCATGCCCAACAGTTTAAACACTATCTAAACACATAGTAGACAAAATGTGAAAATTATATTGCTTCAGATCTAATATAATGAATTAGGGAATATTTTTAGAATATTTTTAGCCAAAGAATAGTCAATTTCAGGATTGATTTTCATTTTGCATGATAAGCTTTTTATCTTCAACTCAAAATTGCATGCAAGGCATATTTAGTCTTTGATTTCCTTTGACAAAAAAAAGGGGGAATGAGAACTTCTATTACTAATAGCCGGTAGATGGTTTCTTATTTTTCTCTGGGCTCCCATTTGACCTTTTTTCAAGAGAAAAACTTTACTCCAAAAGCAATAATACACTTGGAACTTTTGGCTTTACTTTAAAAAAAGAAAAAAAAAGAACATTAAAAATAGATTATTGCCACTAGTTCTCGTGACCTTGTTAATACATGTGATTGTTACTTGCAAGGCCATATGCAAATACTTTTCTGACAGGGCCGAATAGAGTTGTGTTACTGGATCGTCACTTTCTGCTACAAACAAATTCTGCAAATTGAAAGAATGTCTATGAAGGTTTTGATCCATTGTTGGGGCCACAATGAGGACAATGCTGTCTTGAATGCCTTACACATATACATTATTTTATTTGGAGAGGCGAATTTTGGAAAATCTTTTGGCAATGGTATAGAAACTAACGAAAAATGAGAAGAAAATTTTTTATTAAACATGAATGCTAAAGATTTTCTGGTGTAGTTCTTGAAAATCATAAATATCGGCAGGGAATATTGTCTGGCGAACATTTAGAAAAGAATTTTCTTACTTCGTAAAGCTTTTGGAAAATAGAAAAGGAAAGGGATTTCTAATTAAACATGAATGCTTTCACACTTAATTTCTACAATCCATCAGCGAGACTGCATTTTTGCATTTTCATGTAATGTTCAATTTTAAGCCTTCCCCTAGCATTTCCTTCGGTTCAAAATTTTAATCCTCAAAGCTTTTGGATATTTTTTCTTTAGTTTCCAATTTGTGTCTAGGAAAGTTTCCTTGCATTCATAACAATCATGTCATTTTCTTCTTTAGTTTCCAAAAGCATTGCCAAAGAAATTTCTATAACTTTTTTTTAAACAATTTCTTTGATTCCTTCTACACTATTGCTTAAGAAAATTAAGAAAATCTCCATATTATTGCTCAAGAAAATTGAGGAGATCTATCAGAGGGGAAAATTGAAGAGATCTGTTAGAGGGTATTACCGGTATATAAAATCTAATGCACTAATGCAAACTCTGGCTTTTAATATAGTATGGATATATAGATAAATGTTTATTTTCAGATGCACACACGTGTAGAGCGTGCCGTGTAGCAAGCAACAGTGAAACATTAAAAGAAAATCCTCAGTAGCTCTCATCCTCTCAGTCACCTGTTGGTTCTCCATCTTTATGTTTACTTTTTTAAAATGTAAGGTTTTACTTGAAAATTCAAGAAATTGATAATGACTTATCCGTGTGTGCACAATTAATATTATTGACCAGGTTATTGTTTCTTAAGTTGGCATCAACTTATCATTAGAAGAGGAGATGAAATACGAACAGTTACACATATTTCTTTTGTCGGTTGTGCAAGTAGCCACTTTAGTGTAGGTTTTGCATGATATTATGGCCTTTTGTTTTATTTACAATTATTTGCGTCTTAACTTGTTACATAAGTCCATATAACTATTTCAATAGGCTAATTTGGTATACCTAACGAGGTTTACTTTCATTCTTTCAATCTTTTGTACGGTCCAAACAATCTAAGAGGGAAGATCAATTAGGTAGATAAAAAAATAAACGAATAATGGTCAATTTTCACCCAATTTTATCTAATCAAATTACGTGAGATCACCAATTTAAGCAAGTAAAATAGCAGTAAAAATAATTCAATTTAACCACTAAACTGAATAAGAAAAAAGAGAACAATAAAATTAAAAGGAAGGCAAATGTATCACACTCCCAAGATTCTTCCAAATTTGGAGTTGATTCCACTTGTAAGTTTTTCAATTGGTAGTAAGACTAACCAGTTTGTATATAAGGAGACTCACTTTTACTCATCCTAAACATCTTTTAGTTGAGTCAAAGAGTTCACAACTTCTCTCAAGTCAACCTTCACTATGTGACAATTGAAAATTTACCAACTAACTGAGAACTACAATTATTTATAGGTGAAGCTCACATTCTCTGAGGTTTTACTGCTCCTCAATGAGTAACCTTACGAACCCAACTTTTTCATACCTATGCACCATTCAAAGTATTTTTCTACCTAAAAATCACTCTTGAAATCTTGTATATAATATAGGCAAAAGTCATTCTTCTTTTTGTACTTAGAGGTATTTTTAAGTAATGAAAATTTACCCTAAAACTCTCTCCAATAATTAAAAGATTAGTTGTTAGAAAGGTAAATATTGGAGCTATTGAACGTCTGACAAGAACTTCTGTGTCCGATGGGAACCGTCTAACACTCAATCAAACATCCAATTCAATTTCTGTGTTCGATAGTATGTGTCCAAAAGGAGGTCAAAGTGTTTCATTTGCTCTTAATTTATCGGATGGCTGATCCTCTGAACTTGTATCCGATCCTTGTGTATTCAATTACCTGATACTATTTTTGGATGTTCAATAGGTTTACCATGCATCTGATCGTCGGCAACAATCTTCATTTCTTTTTGTTTTTCATCCTTTCTTTTGTCAATAGACTAAGAACCTATTCTAACAAATTTCTCATATAAAATCATTACTCCAAATCATTATTTTGACTTGTTAATCATAAAAGCCAAGGATTGATTGACCTAAAATAACAATCTCTCCATTTTTGATGATGATAAACAAAATGATGATTTCTTTGATGAAATAAACTCAAATAGATTTGATCTAAGTACAAATCAGATTTCAAAGAAATATTATTCAATTTACTCCCCCTTTTGGCATCATAAAAAATAAAGCATTTAAACATGAAGAAAATTGCTTATAGATAAGTAAAACTCCCCCTAAGATTAAGTAGAAATGTCAAATATCTCTCCCTTATATAGCTATGTAAATCAAGTAAGCATAAAAAGGATAAATCACATTAAAAGATTTACTTCCCTTCAAAGGTATATCAATAAATACACACAAGAGAATCATGTGAAAGATTATGTTCAAAACAATTTTTACTCATCCTTACTATATTATCTCTTATTTCAAGAAATGTAATAATAGGCACCAATGGGTATGTAAAAGCATCATCAAAATAAGAATTTATCAACTGTCAAGCATATGTGATACAACTGTCAGCATTCCATTTTTCTAATAATGAATGAGGATATGAAAATCATAGATGGATACCCAACTTATTTTCTATATAATCTTCCATATTTACCTTTCATTCTTTCACCCATTTTTCAAACTTTCAAGTTTCTTATTCTTTTGACTCCAAGTGATATCTTGCATCTACAACTGTAGCTTTATAATGACCTTCATTTACCATATACCACAACTTAATATCAATAAATTGCAAAAACCTTTCATTCTTTATTTCTAACTACTAAAATGGGAATTACTAAACATGGTGGTCTAACAATAGATTGGCTCTCTAAAAATAAAACATTATTGGTCGTTGTCTTTACTCCTAAATCAATTGATCTTAATCTCTAAGAAACCAACTGCTAATACCAATTGTAAGGCCAAGGAAGGCCAAGGAACCTAGTAGGTGGTTGAATTAGATTGATTAACAAACAAACAAATAATGACCAATTTTCACCCAATTTTATCTAATTAAATTACTTAAGAAATCATGCACTTAAGGAAGCAAAATAGCAATAAAAATAACCAAATTAATTGCTAAATTGAATAAGAAAAAAGAGAACAATAATATTAAAAGGAAAGCAAAGCAATCATACTCCCAAATTTCTTTCAAATTTGGAGTTGGTTCTATTTATAACTTCTTCAATTGGTGGTGATAGTAGCTGATTTGCACATAAGAAAACTCACTTTTTACTCATCCTAAGTACTTTTTAGTTGAGAGAAAGTTTTATAACTTCTCTCAAGTCAACTCTCATTATGCTACAATTGAAAACTCACTAACCAACCAAGAACTACAATTACTTACAAGTGAAACTCACATTCTCCAAAGTTTTGCTCCTCCTCAATGAATAATCTCAAAAACTCAATTTTTCCTGCACTTACATACTTTTCAAAGTATTTTCTACCTAAAAATTGCTCTTGAAAGTTTGTATACAATGTAGGTAAAAATCATTCTTCTCATATTTAAGGGTATTTATAGGTGGTGAAAATTCAACCTTAAACTCTCTCTAACAGTCAAAAAACTAACTATTTGAAAACTAGCTATCGGAGCTATCGAACGTCTAACAGAAACTTCTACATCTAACAGGAATCATTTGACACTCGATAGGATGTCTGATCTAAATTTTGCATCTAACAGTATATGTCTGAAAGGAGGTTTGTGATACCCCGTCCCACATTGGAAAAGTAGAATGCTATGAACCAATACTTAAGTAGAGTCTACGCACTCAAGTTCAATTTGGAATATCCATTTTGAACTAGCGAGGATGGAACTCAAGTTTTTGGGTTTGACTATTGAGACTCTGGTCGTGTCTTGCCCCTTGCAGTTCCAGGGCATGATATTATGGTATCAGAGCAAATCTTGTGTGATTTCTGCATGGGGTGAGACTGATTTAGTGGTATTGGGTTGGACTACACAAGGAAGCGAAGGAATTAAGTGCTATGTCGACCTAAGGGTAGAAGCCACCTCTAAAATCCAATATAACTCAGTGGACAGTCTGGATTGTGATACTGGATTAGGATTTGTGAGGACACAAAGTCCAAAAAGGAGGGGTGAATGTGATACCTCGTCCCACATTAGAAAAGTAAAGTGCTATAAACCAATACTTAAGTAGCATTTAGGCGCTTAAATTCAACTTGGATATCCATTTTAGACTAACAATAACGAAGTTCAAGTAGTTGGGGTTGGCTGTTGAGACTCTGGTAGCGTTTTGGGCCTGCGGGTCTGGAGTGTGACAAGGTTAGAGTGTTCCAATCTTTGCTCTCAATTTATCGAACAGTCGACTCTCTGAACATGCAGTCGACGCTTGTGCATATGAGGCCCTGCTGCTACTTTCAGACGTTTGATAAGACTATCGTGTGTCAGATCCATGGAGACAATCTTAATTTCTTCTTCTTTTTCATCATTTCTTTTGTTAATGGACTAAGAACTTGTTTTAACAAATTTCTCATATAAAAACATTAGTCCGAATCATTATTTTGACTTATTAATTCTCAAAACTGGAAATTCATTCATCTAAGCCAACATCTTCTACTCTAATAAATTGGATTTATTTTTGTTAGTATTTGAGGGTTAAGATTTAATAAGTCGGGATGGGGAAGAGGGATACTTATGATTACACATAAGATATAAAAAATTGGGCTTGAAAAATATGTCTAATTTTTCTTGAAAGATTATGCTTAACAGAAATAAAAAAATATTTAAGAAATTGCAAATAAATAGTGCAATGAAATATTTTTTTTCCCGCTTAACTTTACTTTTTTCCTACTAAACAATGTCGTGGATTTGATTCATTTTGGAACTTATCACTACTTATTATATTCATCGTCTCCCCACCTTGATCTTCACATAAAATTAACAACTTATTCATTGGGAGCTGCAATTATTTTTAGTGATTACCAACATAAATTTTTGAGTCTCGTCATGGAAACTGGTTGCGTCTTGCTCGTCTTCATGAACAAAAAAATGGTCAGTACGAGAGGTTATCTTGGCTAAATTGCATGCACTCATTTAATTTCAAACTATATGCAACATAGCAATTACTATGCATGTGGCAAAAATTAAGAAAGCTCGTGACATCATATCATTGCCAACTCTAAATTCTCAATTAGTGATAATTGCATCCATGTCACAGGTGAAAGGGAAATCATGAAGATGAAATTTTGGGGTCTTGCAAGAGAAAATTCCCCAAGAAGTCATTTTCAGGAGCTCAAGTTGAAGTCTGATTCCTTATTTGATAAGAGAGACGCCATCATCAAGAATTTAGTGCGAGAGCTCAAAAAGGGAAAGATGCCCACAAGAGAGTGCCATACATGGCTGAAGAAGGTGGAAGAGATAAAAAATAAAGTGTATGATTTGCTGAAATCCGAGGCACATTACTCTGAGTTCGAGATTTCCACGATCCGGTCCCGCCTGGATGCTGTGATGAACGAGATATCTGAATATTTGGACAAATCGCCGAACAAAAATGATACAATGGATGATGCAATGATCGGAAGAACCAAGAGAATAAACGGAAATTCAAAGGTTGGATTCGATGAATATTGTACTGTGGAAGTGGGCAAAAGACATAAAATCCGAAGAACAGCTGTTCATCTTAATGCTGCTGCAGGGGAACCATCCGCAGCGAACAAAAGATCAATTTTGGGAAACAGAATGCAGAATAACGATAAAGAGATGATTTCTGCACCATTACCTGCTATTTCTGAACCTGCAGAAACTTGCAGACTGGAAGATGGACGTGTAAAAGCCGAAAACAAGATCTCATTATAGAATGAAGGGATATCACTATCAGCTTTTGACCAAAGAGGTGGAGAAACTCCTGAAAAATTAGGTCCTGAAGGATTAAGGTTGGAAAAATCAGCCTCAACAAAGCTGGGGTCACAATTATCCAGCATGGCACACCTGGAGTTGAATGAATGTGAGACAACGGGAGATATAGTATCTCTTGAAAAGGCAGATACTCAATCCATTATAGTAGAAAAAATGATGAATACAAATGAAATAAAGGATTCAGAAACAGAAAGATCCATTCCTGAAGCAGAAAATTCAACCTCTGAAGCAGAAGGAATCGAACCAATAGAAACACAACAAAAGCAACATGGATATTGTAGATCCAAAGGCAAAATGCCAGTGCAACAAGACACCAAGGAAAAACTAGCTCTGGATGTTGAAGCAGGAATGGCTCCTAGAAAACCAGATTCTGAGGAAGTCAGAAGGGCTATCTCAACTTTACCAGGAAAGGCCATCCTAGTTTCAACTGTGGCACCTTCAGGAAGAAGTGAAAATGAGGCAGAGCAAATGATTACGTACAATTCATCTGTCCTGGAAGAGAAAAATAATAATGGTTCTTCAGAGAAGAAAGAGGTTTCACCAACTGAAATTAAGTATTTTAAAATGGAGAGATCAATCCCTGAACCAGAAACTTCTATTTCTGATCCTGAAGGAATAACACATAAATTCGAAAGGATTTCCTCCAATTCTGGAAAAAAGAGAGTCAGTCAGATGAAGCCTAATTTACTTGTGAATATGAAAAATCGTCTGTTTTCCAGGCCTTCTTCAAGAAGTGAAAATGTTCTAGTAGCTCCAACATCGGATTTAACAAGAAAACATGATATGACTTTTCCTCAGGCTGGAGAAGGAAAGAGAATTAGCCGCATTGTCAAGAAGATAATTGAGTGCATGAAAGATGATAAACACAGAAGAATTGGCATCTACGGAAAAGGTGGAATTGGCAAGACAACTGTACTTAGGGCATTGTTATGCTCTCCCGAAGTTAAAGATAGATTTGATTATCTTATTCAGGTGACTGTCTCAAGATATTGCAGCAGGGAAAAGATTCAGCTTGAGATTGCAAGGCATATAGAGCTCAACGTGGAAGGCCTTCAATCACCTGATGAACTTGCAAGCAAGTTATTTCATGCACTACAAAGCAAGAAATATTTGCTGCTGCTTGATGACGTATGGGAGAGTATTAATTTGGAGGCACTAGGTATTAATTTGGAAAGTCATTCTAGATTACTGGTGGCAACAAGATCAGTTCATATTTGCATAACAATGGCCTCGGATCAACAGATAGAAGTAGGTGCCCTATCTTGGAAAGAAGCTTGGAATCTGTTCCAAGAACAGGTGGGAGGTGTCATAGACTCCACCGATATAAGGCCCCGTGCAGAAGCAATGGTTTCAGAATGGGGTGGTTTGCCGCTGATGATCATTGTGATTGGAAGAGCCTTGGCTAAGGAAAATGATGTCTTGGTCTGGAGTTTTGTTCTGAGTAATCTCTTATCAGTTACTGGCTTAAAGTCTAGTGGTGACACTGAAAATCAAGATGAAGCTCTACTCCGGAAGCTGAAAGTTGTTTATGACAAATTGCGTGACTATGATTTGAAGCATTGCTTCCTGTACTGTGCCTTGTTTCCAGAGAATCACAACATTCCAATAACTGAGCTCGTGAAGTATTGGATACAGGAAGGCCTTGTCAGTGGGAATTCATCAGATGCATCAAGGAAAGGGCTCAGAATTATTTGTCATCTTACTGAAGCCTCTCTACTGGAACGTGTTGATGGTGTCTCAATTAAAATGCATGACTTGATAAGGGATTTGGCATCATGGATGTTAAGTCTTTAATTGTATACGTTATTTGTGGATATTTCCCCCTAATTACGACCCAAATATGGTATTAATTACTTTATTCTACTCATGTTTGGTTTTGGTATTGATTTTAGGTTATTGGGATTATTTGGAGCTTAAAAGTGCAAATTTGGTAAAAATTCCAGAAGACTCCCAAGGATATTTGTGAGATCTAATCGAATCTCTAACATTTCTTTTAATTTGTTACTATTCGTACGTTTTCTGGATTAATTGATTGAGGGTTGTTTTGTTAATTAAGTATCAACGGCCGGGTATTTAAATTAACCTAATAGCCTACTGTCAATTTAACTAATTGAATACGTAATCGTTCATTTAGTTAATAATTAGTGGCGACCACCATAATTGGTTTATGTTGGAGAAACGTATGATCTAGCTTAAATGAACCCTCTTAGCGTGTTCATTGGTTAGGGTTGGGTTTTTCTAGCTTTTAATGCAATTGGATAATTAAATTTCTATGGTCGTACCTAGGGTTGTTATCCGGTTAGAGAAGCGGTCGCGGTCGTACCTTGGTAAAAAAGTAAGGAAAAGCTGGTTGTCAGAGCTTGTTGGCAACTATAACCAACCTAGTGACGAATGAATGAAATATTTATGCATCAATGATCGGTGATTGACGTACTGAGAAGTTGTTCCTTTGGTAGAATTTCATTAATTGTTATTTCTATTAAATTATTCTCGGTGATTTATTTAATTGGTGTTTTCGTTTTTCATTGTCTAATTTTGATTTATTTTATTTCTAGTTCTATCCCATCCGAACCCCCCCATTTTCCTGTGGTTTGGAAAGAAACAATTTCCTACCGTTCCCTGAGGAGACGACCCTACTTGCCACGTATACAAATTAATTAAATTCTCTGGTTAATTTCTGGTATATCGGATTAAGTAAACTCCTTGGAATCAGGGTGAAGCTAGTAACCCATTGCACATCCGGAGTCCCTGCTCCAGTACCAGATTTAACTCGGGAATATTCCTGTGAACAGTTAGGTTTAAATAATTATTATTGCACAGGTTCGACACTTGTCAATTTTTGGCGCCGTTGCCGGGGAACGGCGTTCTGGTTAAGTTGTTTCTTTTTAGGTTATTTACTTTTGATACTTGGTACTTTTGCTAATTTATGCCACGTTCTTTTCGTACAGGTGAGTTGACTTACGATCCTGAGGTAGAGAAGACCGCCCGTAGGCTAAGAAAGGAGACCAGAGAGCATAGGGAAGAATTGTTGGCCACTACATCTTCGGGACTTCAACTGCCAGAATCTTCAACTAATCAATCGAGTGATTCAGAAGAAGAAGTCAACATGGCCAACGCCCCTAGAACACTAAGGGAATTGGCTGCTCCAGATCTAACTCAGCAGCCTCTGTGCATTACATTCCCAACTTTGGCTGAGAATACTTCCTTTGAGTTGAAATCTGGGCTAATCCATCTTCTACCCACATACCATGGTTTGTCTGGTGAAGAACCCCACAAACACATCCAAGAGTTTGAAGTGATATGTTCCAGTATGAAGCCCCCTGGGGTCACTGAAGAACAGATTAAACTCAGAGCATTCCCTTTCTTCCTCAAAGATGGAGCGAAAGATTGGCTGTACTACCTACCTGCAGGTAGTATCACAACTTGGGCACAACTGAAAAAGAAGTTCTTGGAGAAATATTTCCCTGCATCCCAGGCTACAAGTTTGAGAAAGGAGATATGCAGTATTAAGCAATATCCTGGGAAGGTTTTATATGACTATTGGGAAAGGTTCAACAAGTTGTGCACTAGATGCCCGCAGCATCAAATTAGTGAACAACTGTTGATCCAATACTTTTATGAAGGACTTCAGTCATTTGACAGGAGCGTCATTGATGCTGCAAGCGGGGGAGCATTGGCAAATAAAATACCAAGGGAAGCTTGGGATCTCATTGAGGCAATGGCAGAAAATTCTCGGCAATTTGGCTGCCGTGTAAGTAACCCTATCCGTAGAGTCAACACGGTAGAATCCTCATCCATTCAACAGCAGTTGTTCGAGTTAACATCTGTCGTATGACAACTGGCCGTGGGAAATGCACTCCAAGCAAAGGCCTGTGGAATCTGTACAAACACCGGCCACTCCACAGACACATGCCCTATTTTGCAAGAAGATGGAGCGGAACAGGTTAACATGGTTGGAGGCATGCTAGTGCCCCATAGGCAATATGATCCATATTCCAACACATATAATCTAGGGTGGCAAGACTACCCCAATTTCAGCTACCGGAACAAGCCTCAAAATTCATTTGTGAACCGTCCCCCAGGATTTCAACAACCTTATCAAGCAAAGTCTCAGCCTTCATCTACAAATCCTGGAAACTCTCTGGAGGATATTGTAAAGAATTTAGCCTCGAGCACTGCTCAATTCCAACAGAGCACTGTCCAATTCCAACAGAAGACTAGGGCAGGTATGAAAAATTTGGAGGCTCAAATAAGTCACATGGCTACCGCAATCAACCGATTGGAATCTCACATTTTTTGGAAACTGCCATCACAGCCTAAGGCGAACCCCAAAAGTGTCAGTGCCGTGACATTGAGAAGTGGCAGAGAAGTAGAGGGGCCAAGCTTAAAAGATCCAAAGAGTAAGAATGAAGAAGAGATTGAGGAGGAAATTGAAAAGGAGGGATGCGCTCATGAACAGCCCAAGGTAACCTCTAATGCCTCAATTCCTGCTAAATCTAACTTACCTCCTTTTCCCTGCAGGTTGGAGAAAACAAAAAAAATGGAGAAGGAGAAAGAAATTTTGGACGTGTTCCGAAGGATAGAGATCAATATCCCCTTGTTGGATGCAATTAAGCAGGTACCAAAGTATGTAAAATTTTTGAAAGACTTGTGCACCCATAAAAGGAAGCTAAGAGGTGATGAAAGAGTGGTGGTGGGAGAAAACGTGTCAGTTGTACTTCAAAGAAAACTCCCACCCAAGTGTGGGGATCCAGGTATGTTCACGATCCCCTGTAAAATAGGAGACACCATGATTAGGAAAGCAATGCTAGACTTAGGGGCTTTAATCAATGTGATGCCCAGAACTATTTATACTTCTCTAAACTTGGGGCCACTTAAGGAAACAGGCATCAAAATTCAACTAGCGGACCGTACTAACGCTTATCCTGAGGGGTTAGTTGAAGATGTTTTGGTACAAGTCAATGAGTTAATATTTCCAGCAGATTTTTATGTCCTAGATATGGGAAATGAAAGATCATTGAATCCGTCACCTATTTTGTTAGGTCGGCCTTTTCTAAGCACTGTTAGGACAAAAATAGATGTGAATGAGGGTACTTTATCAATAGAATTTGATGGAGAGATTGTACATTTTAATATTTTTGATGCGATGAAGTACCCAAAAGAATCTAACTCAGTTTTTGCTTTAAGTGTTATTGAGCCTCTTGTACAAGGAACTTTTGAGTTAGATGGAAAAGATGCACTGGAGGTGGCCTTGGCCAAACATTTGGAATTGGGAGAACCTCTTGATATGGCAATCAGTGAGGAGTTGTGCCATGTAGTTGAGGCCTTGCATTCACTCCCACCTATTTCCTCAAGGTATGAAGTAACTTCTCCTTTTATACTAGAAATTCAACAAAAATTGTTGCCTTCTATTGTACAGGCACCAAAGTTAGAGCTCAAGCCTCTCCCGAGCCATTTGAAGTATGCTTTTCTCGGAGACAAGGAGACACTACCAGTGATTATTTCTTCACAATTATCGCCAGATCAAGAGGATAAATTGGTGCGTTTTCTTAGAGATTATAAGGAGGCGATTGGGTAGAGCATAGCAGACATCAAAGGAATCATTCCATCCTTATGCATGCATCGGATACGGCTAGAAGCTGATGCAAAGCCGGTAAGACAAACTCAACGAAGATTAAACCCACTTATGATGGAAGTGGTTAAAAAGGAGATACTTAAATTCCTGGAGATAGGTATTATCTTCGCTATCTCGGACAGCCCATGGGTGAGCCCAGTCGAAGTAGTCCCGAAAAAGGCGGGAGTAACTGTAGAGGAGAACCAAGAAGGAGAGATGGTCCCTGTCAGGAAGTCTACGGGATGGCGACAGTGCATAGACTACAGGAAATTAAACGCCGTCACAAAAAAGGACCACTTCCCTTTACCCTTTATTGATCAAATGATCGAACGATTGGCTGGCCATGTTTACTATTGCTTTCTTGATGGTTTTTCAGGATACTTCCAAATTGCCATTGCACCAGACGACCAAGAAAAGACCACGTTCACCTGCCCATTCGGTACTTTTGCTTACCGTAGGATGCCCTTCGGTCTCTGTAATGCTCCAGCAACTTTTCAAAGGTGTATGGTGAGTATTTTCTCTGAATATATAGAAAAGATTATTGAGGTGTTCATGGATGATTTTAGTGTATATGGAAATAGTTTGGACGAATGCCTTGATAATCTAGCTCTAATTTTGAAGAGGTGCATGGAAACAAATTTGGTTCTTAATTGGGAAAAATGCCACTTTATGGTGGACCATGGTATTGTCCTCGGGCATGTTGTGTCAGCTAAGGGAATAGAAGTGGATAAAGCAAAAATAGACATTATTTTTGCTTTACCTTACCCTGTAAGCGTACGGGAAGTACGTTCCTTTTTGGGTCATGCAGGGTTTTATAGGAGATTCATCAAAGATTTTTCCAAAATCGGAGCACCCTTGTTCAAATTGTTGCAAAAGGACGTACCGTTTGACTTCACCAATGAGTGCAAGGTGGCGTTTGATAAATTGAAGGGGTCGTTGACATTGCCACCCATTATTCAACCCCCACACTGGAACCTCCCATTTGAAATAATGTGCGACGCAAGTGATTATGCAGTGGGAGCGGTTTTGGGGCAAAGGATTGGCAAGGCGGCGCATGCAATTTACTATGCATCCAAGGCCCTGAATGGAGCTCAACTTAATTACTCTACGACAGAGAAAGAATTACTAGCTGTTGTTTTTGCACTAGAAAAATTTAGGTCTTATTTATTGGGTGCAAAAGTAATAGTTTTTTCTGATCATGCAGCCTTACGGTATTTATTGACAAAGAAAGATGCAAAACCAAGGCTCATCAGATGGATTCTGCTCCTGCAAGAGTTCGATTTGGAAATAAAGGATAAAAGTGGGGCGGAGAACCTAGTAGCTGATCACCTGAGTCATTTGCTTACAAATACGGATGATCCGCCATTGAGAGAGGCGTTTCCTGAAGAGCAATTGCTTGCCATTAAGTCGTCCACACCTTGGTATGCTGACCTTGTAAATTTCTTAGTAACTAATCAATTACCTGCAGGTTGGCCAAAGGCTAAAAGGGACAAACTAAAGAGTGATGCCAAGTATTTCATCTGGGATGACCCCTATATTTGGAAGCATTGCGCGGATCAAGCGATGCGTCGATGCGTGAGTGAATCTGAATTCAATTCTATTTTAATTTTTTGTCACTCTTATGCAAGTGGTGGCCATTTTAGGCCTAAGCGAACTGCCCGTAAGGTATTAGAAAGTGGTTTCTACTGGCCTATCCTTTTCAAAGATACTTATGTGTTTTGCAAATCATGTGATAGATGTCAAAGGATAGGTAACATATCTCATAGAGACCAAATGCCCCAAACCTCCATAATATTTTGTGAAATTTTTGTTGTTTGGGGTATTGATTTCATGGGTCATTTTCCCTCATCTTATGGGTTTCTGTATATTTTATTGGCTGTTGACTACGTGTCGAAATGGGTAGAAGCTAAGGCCACCCGGACTAATGACGCTAAAGTAGTTGCAGATTTTGTGAGAAGTCATAATTTTGTTCGCTTTGGAATACCAAGGGCCATGATCAGTGATAGGGGGAAGCATTTCTGTAATCGAGTGATTGCAACTCTACTCCGTAGGTATGGAGTCATTCATAAAGTTTCCACCTCTTATCATCCACAAACCAATGGGCAAGCGGAGATTTCGAATAGAGAAGTCAAATCAATTTTGAAGAAAATGGTTCGCCCCGGTCGCAAGGATTGGAGTTTGAGGTTGGAAGATGCACTATGGGCTTATAGAACTGCCTATAAGACGCCTATTGGGATGTCCCCCTATAGGTTGGTGTTTGGTAAGCCATGCCATCTCCCTATTGAATATGAGCACAAGGCATTTTGGGCAATCAAATAGTGCAACATGGATTTTGAGAATGCTAGGAGACATAGAAAACTCCAATTGTAGGAGTTAGAGGAGTTAAGGAATGAGGCTTATGAGCATGCATGGATTTACAAGGAAAAGAGCAAAAATTTTCATGACCAACAGATCTCGAGAAAATCATTTGAAGTGGGACACAAAGTGCTTCTTTATCACTCGAGACTTAAACTTTTTCCTGGTAAGTTGCGTTCTCATTGGATTGGTCCATTTGTCGTTTCTAATGTTTTTCATTTTGGTGCAGTGGAAATCCAAAGTTTGAAGACCAACAAGAAGTTTGTAGTTAATGGTCACCGCCTCAAGCCTTGTTATGAAGGGTTCAATGTTGCGGAAGTGGAGATTATCACTCTTGAAGATCCTGATTATACAACTTGAGAGCTTTCATTATGTCTAGCCAAAGACGTTAAAGAAAAGAGCTACTTGGGAGGCAACCCAAGAATTTTACTATTTTTTGTCATTTCTTGTTGTTAAATTTTGATTCTCCCATCTTTCGAGTTTTTATTTCTTGTGCTAAACCATTTTCTTGTTTTAATGGAAATTTTGTGTTTGCAGGCCTTGGGTGTGTGTGCCAAAACTTTGCTCAATGGAGTTTTTCATTTGGCTTGGACAGAAGACTTTCACAGTTAGAGCGTACCTACGTCTTAAGGAGGAAAGCCTTCTGATCACATTTTTACCTACATAAAGTTTTTGGACAGAAGGGTTTCAAGGTTATGGCGTGCCTACGCTATAAAGAGGAAAGGCTTTTGACCAAGAAAAAAAAAACTATGGGAAGACTCTCCAAGTTATGCCTTGGGCAGTGAGATCTTCTAAAAAAAAAAAAAAAAGAAATAGTCAAAATAGTCAAAAGCCTTAATTTGTTTTTCCTTTCTTTTTTTGGTTTTTCTTTTTCTTTCTTTTTTTTCTTTTCTCTTCTCCTTTCCCTTTCCGCCGCATCCCCTGTCTTCTTCCTTGTCTATTTTTCTCTGTTCATTATTTTCTTCTTGGCCACGTCTGCTGCAAGCCCCATTGTCACCGTTGGAGTTCACCAACTTCGCTGCTGCTGGACTTCGTTGCTGCCCATCTTCGCGTGCAGTGGCCGCTGACACAGCCTCGAACGAAGCAGCCTCCCATCTTCGTTGAGCTCTTCCCCGCTGCGATCCGACGCTTCTGCTGCTGCAACTTGGAGTCACTGCTCCTGCAGCTCATCCGCTATCGAGCTGCTCCGCAGACGAGCCATCACCGCAGCCACACCTCGCCGTACTGCGGCCGCCGGTTCTTCCCGCTGCGGTCCACCCATGCAACCACCACCTCAAACCACCGGAGCTCGCCGTCCTCCGCTGCTGGGCTCTGCTTCCTGTTGCTACCACCGCACCTTTGGTGCTGCTGTTTTTCGTTGCTGTCTCTGGAGCTCGCGCCTCGAAGCCGTTTGATTCAACCGTCATTGCTGCTGCTGTGCTTCGCCGCTCTGCTGTTTCCGCAAGTGCGTTCATCGCCACCCTTTGTTGCTACAATTCGGCTAGACCTACCCACGATTAGCCTCTTTGCTTCGAGGGTTGGCTCGATTGCTCCATCTCAGGTTTAAGTTTCCAATTCTTCCTCTAGTAGTTGATGCCAGATTTCGAATGCTTAGCTGAGGCCAGATTCATTGAATGCTATTGCTGTAGCCGATATTAGCTAAATTTTGGATGTTGGGTCACTTCTCAGTTCCAAACCGTCATCACTAGGGCCAATAAACCGTTGATTCTGGGTTCTCTCATCACATTTTTGGCTGATCAGATGATTCTTCTTGGCATTGCATCGCCTGCTGAAAAGCCAAAACACGTAGCCTGTTTGACTGGGTCTCTAGACGTTGATTGCTTGGACTGAATGGGTGTCATCAGGCGCATAGGCGATGAGTATCACTTTACACCTCCTAGTGAGCTGGGGCCTCGGACTTCCACTCCTATCATGGCTTCTACGGGGGTTGGTCCTTCTACTGATAAGGCCGGTCCTTCCACTTCTTCCCCTCCACCATCTTCTGTGGATGCACGCCTTCGTCGTATGGAAGAGCAGATTCGGCACATGGATGGTCGCTTGGCGGCTATTGAGCTCCAACTTTCTCGCATGGCAGGGACCATGGACGTTTTCTTTGAGTCTATGAGGTCCTCACCTCCCGTTCCTCCCCGACCTTAGCCTTGTTCTTAAGGGAGTCCTCCATTCCTTCTCTTACCTTTTTACATTGAGGACAATGTCATGTTTAGGTGTGGGGGGAGGATTATTTTTAGCTTTGATGGCTCTAGTTTTCATTTTTCTTAGCTTCAAATTTTTGTTTATTTTCAATTCTAGTAGCTTGTTGGTGTTTTATTTGTTTTTTATGTTTCGTGGGTCTTATATGGTTGAATTGCAATTAAGAGTAGTATGATGGCAATTGCATGAATAGTCCACTATTTACTTGCAATTGAGTTGAATGATGGATGTTCTTGGCATGACATAATATAGCCATTTGTGAGCTTTTGAGCCTAAATTGATCATTATTCAAATGTTGCCTTGAATTCCTTTTTAAGTGTAATTATCACACCTAGTTAGATTATTCTACAACTTGCTATGATATATAATGTCGAGACCACATTATTGAATTTGATGCATGAAAATGATAAGGGCAATTAGGATTAACCTTTTTGATTTTCTAAAAACCCACCTTAATTATATTTTCCATTAGTTGACCAAGTTTGGACCTTAGACCTTTTTCTTTGTTTAACACATTCTTTATCACCATTTAACCTACTTGTTCTAGACCTCTTTGTTTGACCCCAATGTCAAAAGGATGTCTTAATAATCTTTTGCATGAGGAAATCACAAGTAAAAGCATCTGAGTATATTTTTAGCTAGCAAGTGCTATTGTGTTCCTATATTTATGTCTTCGTTTAAAAAAATGATGAGAAAAAAAAATCCCAAAAATCAAAAAAAAAAGAGAAAAAGAAAAAAAAAATGTGTGAAGCACTCTTGAAAATAAGTGCTGTGTTGGGTCAATCCCTTGTTTTGTATGCACTTGCTGTGCTCGGGAGTTGTTATCATACTTAAGAGCTAACTATGTGAATGAATGTGATATTTTAATTCATGCAAGGGATAATGAGGTATTCTCTTTGACGTTTATAACCTAAATGACTCTTTTTGTCCAACCTTTACCCTAAGCCCCATTACTACCCTTGTTAAAGACCCTTTGATTCTTGCGTTCGAATTCATGTTCAGTGGTGAAGATGTGATAGATTAGCAAGCTTATGGCAATGACTTTCTATAGTGTTGATTTGAGTGAACATGACCCTATTAAAAATCTTGAGTGCTAAGAGCATACGCTATTATCTATGTGAGGATTGTCAAGTCTTCAATATCTTGATTTTGATGAGATTGTTAAGGAAATGTGGAGTATTTGTGGTATGATATTATGCTATTCTATGTTTGTCGTCTTTATCTTGAGTTGGGCCTAGTGAATGCTTGAGGGCAAGCATTGTTTAGGTGTGGGGGAATTTGTTAAGTCTTTAATTGTATACATTATTTGTGGATATTTCCCCCTAATTACGACCTAAATATGGTATTAATTGCTTTATTCTACTCATGTTTGGCTTTGGTATTGATTTTAGGTCATTGGGATTATTTGGAGCTTAAAAGTGCAAATTTGGTAAAAATTCCAGAAGACTCCCAAGGATAGGGCGTAGGCGCGCTACATTGGGCTGTGAAGAAGAATTTCTGTGAAGACATCCTACGCCTGACAATTCCTATCTTTGGATAGAAGATTTTATTTATTTTTAGTGATTGGTCAAAGACCCTTCTATTTAGGAAAAGTTGTAATTGGTTTCCTGATTTTATTCTATTATTAATATTTAGAAGGTAGATTCCTATTAGGATGAAAATTCTTGGGAAACCTAATTTGGTAGGATTTGGAAGAAGAAAGTGCCGCTAATTGGGGGAAGACGGTTTTAAAGAAAAAAAAACAGCTTTCGTTCGGGCTCTGGCTGGAGGAAAAAAAGTCTTGATAGATTGATAGGTCCTGAGAAGCTTTGGCGGACGTTGCTAGTTAGCTTCATTTTTCCAATTGCCTTCGTAGTCTTCTTCCTTTTTAGTAGTAGTAACAGTAGTTTGGGACAAGAACAAGAAAGGACAAGAAGTCCGTTTGGCTTCTTTTTCTATTTAATTTTTCTCTCTTCCATTATTGTGTATTCATCTTCTTTGTTTTGACGTTGGAGTTGATTTCTCATCTACCAATTAAACCACGCACGCATTCAAATCCCAACGTGGTCATGAACGTTCAAATTACATCCAACAAATCACGTGGGATGGCTAAGATGAGGAGCGGCTAAAATTCTCGTCTACTCAAAAGGGCAACTCAAAGGCGCGGTCCAGAATATTTGTGAGATCTAATCGAATCTCTAACCTTTCTTTTAATTTGTTACTAGTCGTACGTTTTCTGGATTAATTGATTGAGGGTTGTTTTGTTAATTAAGTATCAACGGCCGGGTATTTAAATTAACCTAATAGCCTACTGTCAATTTAACTAATTGAATACGTAATCGTTCATTTAGTTAATAATTAGTGGCGACCACCATAATTGGTTTATGTTGGGGAAACGTATGATCTAGTTTAAATGAACCCTCTTAGCGTGTTCATTGGTTAGGGTTGGGTTTTTCTAACTTTTAATACAATTGGATAATTAAATTCCTATGGTCGTACCTAGGGTTGTTATCTGGTTAGAGAAGCAGTCAACGGTCGTACCTTGGCTGTCGAAAAAGTAAGGAAAAGCTGGTTGTCAGAGCTTGTTGGCAACTATAACCAACCTAGTGACGAATGAATGAAATATTTATGCATCAATGATCGAGTGATTGGACTGTGCCCGAGAAGTTGTTCCTTTGAGTAGAATTTCATTACCTGTTATTTCTATTAAATTATTCTCTGGTGATTTATTTAATTGGTGTTTTCGTTTTTCATTGTCTAATTTTGATTTATTTTATTTCTAGTTCTATCCCATCCGAACCCCGCCATTTTCCTGTGGTTTGGAAAGAAACAATTTCCTACCGTTCCCTGAGGAGACGACCCTACTTGCCACGTATACAAATTAATTAAATTCTCTGGTTAATTTCTGGTATATTGGATTAAGTAAACTCCTTGGATTCAGGGTGAAGCTAGTAACCCATTGCACATCTGGATTCCCTGCTCCAGTACCAGATTTAACTCGGGAATATTCCTGTGGACAGTTAGGTTTAAATAATTATTATTGCACAGGCTCTGCACCTGTCAATGGATCATCCTATCAGAAGAAAATTCCTTGGAGTTCTTGGTGGGAAAGAAATTCAACAAAATTGGGAACGAAGAGCAGAATTTGGAATCGACAACAATGCCAATAGCAGACGGCCCCCAAAAGTTGCCCAGGGTAGAAAATTGCCTCCTATCAAGAGCTGGGGCAGGTTTACAAATACCAGCAGAAGAAAGTGAATGGGAAGAAACTGAGATGATATTTCTCATGGATAATGACATTTCGAAGCTACACGAGGAGCCAAATTGCCACAAGTTAAAGATGTTGTTTCTCAAAGAAACAGACGTCTTACAACTATACCTGCATCATTTTTCAACAGCATGCCTTGTCTACAAGTTGTGAATCTATCCAGGACAAATATAAGATCCTTACCACCATCACTTTACAGCTTAAGTGGACTCCAAACACTAATTCTTCGCCATTGCCCATGCTTATCTGAGATTTCTCCCAGAGTTGGGGATGTAAAGTCCATAGAGATTCTTGATCTGACAGGTACTGAGATTTATAGCCTACCAGATTCCATTGGCAAATTATCATCTCTCAAGCAACTTCATGTATCTTTTTATGCATGCATGGATAACAATGAATTTCATAACAAGCACAAAAATTTGATTCCTAGTGGTATAATTTCTATGCTTCAGTCACTGGAAGAATTGAGCATTGAAGTGCAACCCAGGGATACTCGGTGGAATACACATGCAGAATTTGTCGCAGAGGAATTGAGCAATCTGAGCAAATTGGATACTCTTTGTATCTGCTTCCCTGAAATAAAGTTTCTAAAGACTTTTCTTGGATCCAGTCCTGCTTGGAAAGCTGATAATATGAGGAAGTTCAACTTTGTCATTGGCCATGACATCAAAAGGTCGGCATCTCGTGTCCCGAGACATACGGAGGCGGATTATGATCAGGACGATAAGTGCTTGAGATATGTCAATACTGATATTCATCACATACCCAATGAAATTAAGGAAGTCCTCAGGCGGGCCACGGCTTTCTATCTTGATCACCAATCCAAGATGAGAAGCTTAACAGAGTTTGGCATTCAAAATATCAGACAACTGAAGTTCTGTATTGTAAACGAATGTTCTGACATGGAGACAATTGTAGATGGTGACAGTGTCATTGATGAAATTGCACTACCAAATCTATCTCACCTAAGTCTTCATTACTTGTGGAACTTGAACAAAATCTGGAAAGATGAGATAACTGCTGGAAGTTTCAATGCTCTAAAAGTTTTGTCGGTTCATTCATGTCTGAGGTTGGAATTTGTTCTGTCATGCTCTATGGCGCAATATTTTCCTAGTTTGGAAGACCTTATGGTAGAAGATTGTGCATCTGTGACAGAAATAATAATATGTGAGTCACGGACCGAGGTCTGTACTGCTGAATTTCCAAGACTTAAAATGTTGGAACTTCATTATTTGCCTCAATTGCTTAGAATCTGCCATCGATCTTATTAGAATATTGAGCATCTCACAATTCAATACTGCCCGAAGTTGGAGTCTATCCTGCCTCCCTGAACTGACAAGGCATGCACACTAAATCCTATCTAGGGGCCTCGTCAATTTATGAATCTTGCGTGAGAAACTACTCAGTTTAATCAGTTCAAGCTGATTGTTGAATAGAATGTGTACAAGCAGCATTAAAGCGTGCTTCTTTCTTTTCTTTGTTAAAAAAAAAAAAAGGCCTTTCCAAAGCTTGCTTCAACTGGATTTGTAGTACAATTTTGCTGCTCATGTAGAAATATTGTACAGAAGATCAGCAACTATAATGGGTCAAAACTTGTACTCGTGTTTTAATGCAGTTGTGTACATATCGACGCTTGTATGATAATGTTGCAGTATGTTGTAGACATCATTTTAGAGGAAGGATATTCATTCAAGTATACGATTGTATGTACCTAGTTTGCGATGCCTTTGCGTCTGTTCTAAACCATAAGGAATTTGTTTATTATGAGTAACTGACATTTGCTGAGTTTCTCACAATCAGCTTTACAATTTGCCATGAATCACTAAATCATAATAGATGAAGGACGTACTCTTTTCTTTGATAACAGAATTGCGGGGCTTTTGTAAACTTATATCGACATATGTAAGTCTTTGGCAGAAAACTACTACAAGATTTAACAGGGTGCATGGTTGTAAATGATTATCATTAAGAATCAAATGAAGATTAACGTTTGATATTCAAAACTGACATCTCTGTAAAATATGTATTAATAGAAAAGGCTACAACTAGTAGTAGTCCAAAGGCATTGACCATATGGGCATAATCCAAACAAACAGACACTGCTAAATTCAGCAAAATACGCAAACACAAATGTTCTGCTAATATATTCTCTTGTGCAAATAATCATCAATACCTCCAAAAAAATTACATATCTAAAATACAAATATAGTAAAATGTCTGAAAAGGCATCTAGAGAAATCAAAATGACTGTTTTGAAATAGTTTAGGATGTGGATGTGAAGTTAAAGTTGCCGCATGTGTTTTGAGATCGAAAAAGCGTAAAGGTGAAGCCCAAACTTAAAGTTGCCAAATCCAGTTGTACGAGTAAATTTTCCAACTGATAACCACCAATCACAATTGAGGCTCTGGGATTCAACCTGCCATCAACAAATCCAAGGCACAAAACATTATCATTCGCCTTAACCATGGAGTTTGAACCAGTGATGGTCTATACCACATTTTGATCCTGCAAAACAAGATCGACGTATGGAACTGATTCACCAAGTCCTGTTAGGTTTAAGGGTAGTAAACGCAGTGGAAAAAAGTATTGATTCATTCAACCGTTACATTCATTATGAATATTGTCTTTATGGGTGGTGTTGGCCTAAAACCTATGAGATTGCCTTATGATTTGGAGATTGGAACATTTCCTGAGAACCGGAGTTTGATTACTAACTTTGTACATAAGGAGTATGAATTTTGGTGGAGGGCAAAAGTTGTTAATAGGAAAAGTGAGTTGGATATTAAGGATTGAATGAGAATATGGTGAAGGAGAAGTATCTAGAATTATCTGTATATAAAATGTGAATTTCAAGGACGAAATTCTTTTAAGGAGGGAAGGATGTGAGGGCCTCAAAATTCAGTATTATTTTAAAAAAATGTATAATATTATTTATATCGTGTTTATTTATTGAAAAATGAGTGAATATGTGTTTAAAGAGAATATTTTCCAATTTAGAGAATTTTAAACGAATTATTTGCCGGTGTGCGGTTTTTACCTAATAAGTGCTTAATTTTCTACCGGAGCATGATTAGTGACTTTAAGTTGAAATTAAGCATAAGTAATGATATTTTAGAAATATTAATAAGTTTGGACAGTGTTGGAATGGAGTAGAACAGTGTAAGCTAGACTGCCGCGCGCGACGCGACATAAAGTGCCCAAAAAGCACTTTTTCCTTAAAATAGGGAAATGACACTTTTTGTCCCCTTTTGTCTTGACTTTTTGGCCTCTTGAGTTTCACTTTTCAGCTGCCAATCTTGGAGCAAAGAGAGAGAGAGTGGCCGAGAGAATTGAAGGGAGAGAGAGAGAGAGAAAGCTCCAAGTTCTTCCATTTCTTCTTCCTTCTTGTTTTGATTCATCAAGCCACCATTGAAGACCATCATCTTCTTCATCTTGGCAGCCGTGAGAGAGGAGAGAGAGAGAGGAGTGGTCCGATTTTCTTGAGGAGGAAAAGAGAGGAAAAGCTTGAGGCTTGAACTTCCAATTTCTACTTCATCTAGCCACTTGAAGTTTGGATCTTTGGTGAAGGATTTGGGTGATATTTCCTCCATCATGGCAGCCATGTGAAGGGAGAAGAAGAGGGGGGAAGATCCGAATTGGAGAGAGAGAAAAGAAAGAGAAGGAAAGCTTGTGTGGGTTATCTTGTGCTTGTTCGTGAGCTTGGTGTTGGAAATCATCGTCAAAGCTCGAAGATCTAGGGCTAAGATCGAAGTTTTTGGGTGTCTCTAAACTTGGAAGCAACTTGCTTGAAAAGGAGCTCGAGAGATCGTGTTGGATCTTGCTAGATCTTGATAGATCTGAAGGTATAAGCTTTAAAACTACTAGATGTAGCGTTATTAGCATTAAATATCGTAGATATGTGGTTTAGATCGGAAGAAAAGATTATATTTGAAAAGATGAAGTTGGGCTCTTGAATTCCTAACCTAGGTAGCGGACTTGAGGTGGCCTCTAGGTAGCGGACTTGAGGACCTGATTGTGGCTTTGTATGATATTTGTGAAATGTATCATGTTGTGGTTAGAGAGTAGGGTTTTGTTGTTGGAAATTGTGATAGAAAAATGCATAAGATGGCCAAACCCATGCTTGGTTGATTTCGAAATCATATGATTGTTCTTGGTGAATGTTTGCCTAAGAAACTACATGTCACGTTCAATCGTGAGTGTATGACTTTTAAAAGATAAAAGTGAAGTTTCTTGTGAGTTTTTGAATGAAAATGACATTTAAATGAATTTGAGGGATTTATCAGACATTGTGACCAAATCTTATGATTTAAAAATAAAGATATGGTTTGAAGTGTTTTAAAGTTATATTAAAGTACTATCAGAGAGTGAAAGTTGAGTTTGTGTTAAAAGTGATTTTGACGTGATAAACCTCACTTAAGTGTTTTAGTAAAGAAAATGTGAAAATAGTGCTTAGAGAGTACATCGGTGATGTGTCATATTTGAAATGAGATAGTGATTTTCCAAAGATCCATTTGAAACATTGTATTCGAAATGATTAAGTGATTTTCAAAGAGGTATTTGAAATAATGATGTCATATGAAGTGAAAATCTTTCCTCGAGGGATTTTGGGAAAATGTTGATCGAACTATAAAAGTGAAAACAAATTGTTTTAGTGAATGAGAGATGAAGTGAATCTCAACCATTGTTTTAAATTGTTTTAGGAAGTGCACAAGGAAGTGATTTTGACCCCTACGGAAGCCGAACCTTATTACTTCGGTGAGTTTCCATATATGTTATGTGATTTGTGAATTTGAAGTGTATTGGTCAAGTGGCTTGAAGTGATTTTGGATTTTTAAATTGATAAGTGGGGTAGGGTTTATTTCATTGCACTTACCTTTATTTGAAATAAAAGTATTGTGAAAGTGTTTGGCAGTGTCCTATATGTGTGAGAGTTCTAACTCTCTTTTAAATGAAAATCTCGCCATGGTTTGTAAATGAATGATTTGTTGAAATGATTTGCTAGTGTTTACAAAGAAATGATTTACCACTATTTCCAAGTAAAATGCTTTTACCAAGAAATAACTTATGAAGGATCTGTTTGACTCCCTTTAAAGGAATGATTTATTGAAGTGATTGACTAGTATTCCCGAGTGAAATGCTCTATAAGTGAAATAGTGAATGAAGAGATTGTGACGTCGATGGGTGAAGTCCCTCGACTAGTTTCAATGAACTAATGTGATGTCGATAGACGATGTCCCTCGACTAGTTTCAATGAAATGATGTGACGTCATAGGGTGAATTCCCTCGACTAGTTTCAGTGAAAGATTGTGACGTCGTTGGGCGAAGTCCCTCGACTAGTATGTGACGTCGTAGGGTGAATACCTCGACTAGTTTCAATGAAATAAAGTGACGTCATTGGGCGATGTCCCCGACTAGTTTCAATGAAATAAAGTGGCCGAGGGCAGTACCCTCACCATTTGTGATGTCTTGGCTAAGTCCCCGACTAGTCTACTTTGATGGGCAATGTCCCTCGAGTAGTTCATACGAGCGATATCTATCTAAGTGTCTATCTACTTGATTTGAATTGTATACTTGAAGTATGATTTGAACTGTTTTACGTGAATTGTAAGCGTTTTTTGAACTCACTGGGCTTTTTAGCTCACTCTTTCCAAATTGTTTTCTTTAACAGGGACCGAGAACCCAAGTGAAGGAGCCAACCTTTAGAGTTAGGGTTTGCTTTTGTATTGATGTGACAAATGTGGAATGTGATTCCGAGAGCTTTTGTATTATGAGAATTTGAACGTTTGATAAGTATTTTATGTAATTTGGAGATTGTAAGGATGGTGTAATGTGATTGTAAGTTATTGTTGAGTTTAGATTTGAGATTTGAATGTTAGTTTAATGTTTTAGCGATATTTATGTGAGTGAGTCCTGGCAAGAGCTAGGTAGGCGGTCCGCGGATACCTTAGGGTATACCCTAGGGAGAAGTGGGGCTGTCACAAAAGCCCAGTGATGTCAAGAGAACATGCACAGGCAAGTTAAAGCGAAAAATAAGTAAGTAAAGTAATTAAGATAGCAGAACAGTTAATTTAGTATTAGACATTTAAACAATACAAATTGAAGGATACAGTTGGCCAACTACACATTTCCATAATTGTCCAAAATTTCCTTCTCCACTTCCAACATCAATTTCAGGTCACACGTTGACACTCCGTCAACCACTTACTCTCACAATCCATATTCACCACTTTATCCCTCTCCCGTCTACTAACACCCCATTGACCGGGTTCAAACTCCAAATTTTTAAACAGTGGTTGGTAATACCCACTATGAGTATACCATAGTCGGTGAACTCATTCCAACCGACGTAATTAAACAGTAATAACCCATGGTTCACCCATCCCTTGCCCTAACCCCTATTGCCGGACAAGGTGAAAGGATTCTCAACGGGTTTGTCCCCACAGTTATAAACATAAACAAGTAGCTCAAGCAACCAAACAATTAACAATTCAAGTAGTTGGGCTCATTTAGAGACAGATTAATTAAGGTGAGAGTGATAAAGTACACACTCACCGAGGCACACAAGCATGCTTTTCAAATCATTAATCATTAAATAAAGTATTAAATAACACGCACTTGAACACTCACCTATTCAATCAGTTAAGCACGAAAGCAAGATGATTAAGCTTCGGCAGTTGGGTCAACTTCAGCAACCTCTTGGTTACCTGAACCAAAACGGAACTATCACTTTCAATCCAAGGGGGTAAAACTCTAAACTTAACCTAACTATCCAAATTAACCAAAGTCGCTCAACTATAACTTCTTTCTCAAGCCATAACTCACTCACTATACGTCGGAATTGGACAAGGCTTAAAGTTTCAGAAACTAGATTCAACATACTAAAAATCACTAGAAGACTTTGCTTGGGGATTCATTGAGCAAGATGGGCTAAAGTAAGCTAGAATATCCAGCAGAGGACAAAAACAGAAAATCAGGTTGTGAAATTAGCCATCTTTGTGAAATTTCTGGTATTGATACAGAAAGAACTAGCATGCAAGTCTTATACCATTAGAAAGCTGGTGAAGTCTAGTTTCAAACGCCACTGACGGTGTTCGATTTTGACTCCCGAGCAAGGAATTATAGCCAATAGAAGTACAGGGGTCACAATGACTGACGGCCAGATTTACAGATTTGAGAGCTAGTTTTGGAACAACATTTGGGCATCGAAATGCAACTGAAAAATTACCAAATTTTGTACACAAAACCTCACTAGGTGAACTACATGTGTACCAAAATTGGGACAAAAATTCGTACGGGAAGGTAACTTTTTAGATGGCCAAAGTTTGCACAAAATTTTGAAACTAAGCTGCCAGATTTTCCTTCTTTAATTTGCAAAACTTTTGTTCAACCAAATTTGCCCCAAATCACTCAAATTTTGATACAACAACTCTAGCAACATTCCTTTATCAAATGGGAGCAAAATAGTACCAAAACTTTGAATTAAAATGCTTCAAAAACAGGGCAACCGTTCGGCAAAGTACAAAGAGGTGGAATTTCCAGATTTTTAACCCAAACATTCAAGGGCTTTTGACACACCAATTGAACTCACATTTGCCAAAAATTTTACCCACACATAGTGTAACATTTAGCCTTTCCAAACAACCAAGGATTCCAAGAAAATAGAAGTCCAAAACTGAGCTTGAAAAATAGCAAATTGGACCGGCAGCATCACAGCAAAATTTCCAGGTTTGGTTCTTCACTTTTCACAAGCTTTTGCCAAACTTTTTGACGCACCAAAAATGCTCATTTTTGCAAGGGATCTAGCCCTCATCTAGGCAATCACCTTAGCAATGAATAACCACAAGAAAACCAAGAAAATGTTGGAGCTAAAATAGGGCGAAATGACCCTAAAAGACAACCGGCAGTTTTAAGCATTCAAATTCCAGATTTTAAAGCTTTCTTTCTCATCCATTTTGCAACATCAAACAAAGCTATTTTTACATGAAATTTCTCTCATTATTAGGCCATCAAGTGAGCATCAAAATTAACAAGAGAGACATGGAATCATTGTGCTAAAAATAGAGGAAATAAAGCTGCAAGGAACGGGCCCTCAAGCTCTCTCTCTCGGTCCCTCTCTTTCCTTTTCCTCTTTCATTTTTACCAACAAAACCCTACATAAAACACCTCACACACACGCATTAGATCAACAACAGCCCCAAATTCATACATGGTGGGATTTCATAGAGCCCAATTTCATCCAACAACAACCAAAAACATCACAAAGAGCCACAAGCTCTCTTAGCCAAGAAAATGAAACAAAAGTGTAAGATTTTTGGTGTCTAGCAAGCTTACCTCAACTCAAACAAGAAGCTTAGTTAATGGTGGAGGAAATACTCACAAAACCCCTCAATCTTCAAGCTCCACAACCAATTGCTTCCCTCTCCAAGCTGGTCCAAAATCACCAAGAAAACTAGCAAGGTCTTCAAGTTTTTTGGTGGCTTCAATGGAGGTTTTGTTGGTGGCTTTTTGGAGAGAACAAGAAGGGGAAGAAGAAGAGGATGGCAGGCTATTTTGGAGGGAGAAATGGAGGAGAGAGAGTGGTGAGCTTTTGAGTTTCAAGACAAGTGAGTGATGAAAATGATGTAAAGCCTCAAAAGTCAACTTGTTGGCTTTATGTCGCGTCGATGTCGAATCCGCACGACGCGACACTCCGATTCCGGTTTCTCTCATTTATATATCTCGAATACATATTCTAACATTCAAAACTTATATCTAGTAGTCGACCCAAGAACCGAGTGTGAAATTTAAACATTCAAATAATTTAAACGTGCACAATGCATTTTGAAACTTTTTGTGCCTATACAATTGATATACGAAAATCAAATAATTCAAACTAAAATAATAAAATAATTTTTATGAAATTTTGAAATTTTGAAATTTATAAATTAAATTGATGGTATGGGGACTCACAATGATACACTGGCACTATTTGTTAATATTTACCTTGATGAACTGTAACTTGAAAAATTACTATAAGTTTTGAGAAAGCATGAACAAGGTATAGGGTGGACCATTTCAAATCTCAAGGGCATAAGTCTTGCTATCTGTATGCATGAAATCTTATGGAGGAAAACCAGAAGCTGATTATGGAAACACAAAAGTAGTTAAATCCAAATATACCAAGAAGTGGGAAGGATTATGTAAGTTCCAAAGACATGCTAAGAGAGAATTGAATTAGGTTGTGCTAAAATTCAAATGAATAATCATAATTTATACCAATTTTTAGTTAGTCAAGCCAATCAAAGAGATCACACTTAAAGATAGGAAAATCAAGTAAAGATAAATTTGTAAAGATAGGTTGTGCATTATGCATTACATAATTTGTAAATTATAAATGATTAAATTATATATCACTAAACTATTAATCATAAATTTGTAGATTATAAGTCATAATCAATATCATTTATCACGAATCATTGTAAATTGTATCTATATGAGGGGGTTGCATTTTGATTTCAATTAATCAATAATCACTTTTTATTTGTGCCTTAATTCATTGATCAAGGATTCAAGATATAACTAGGTATCTAGGATCAAATGACCTTAAATTAATTTTTCAAATAGGTAAATCAGGACTAATGTATTAAATTTGAATAATTTTAGAGATCAAATCAAAAATAAAAACTTTACTTTGAGGAATATAATTAATGTACAATAATTTATCTATTGATAAGTGTCTATTTTGTATGTTTGAAGTATGTTTTTCTATTTAGGTTTTGTGTGTTTTAGTCATTTTAATAGCTAATTAACTAGGGTTTCTAGTGAAGTTTTGCATTTTATGGCTTAAGTTAGAAAAAGTGCATTTCTATGAATTCAAGTGGTGAAACTTCATGTTTTTGTAGGATTAATGGCTCAATCATCAAATGAAATAAAATGAGAAAATATTTGCATAATTATTGTTGATGTGAATTAATTTTAGGTAATGAAGCTTGGAATGAAAGTTAGAAAATTGAAATATCCGAAGTTGATAAAGTTCCAAATTGAGATGATCATATTGCAATTGAATTATCAAGGAATCAAAGGATCAAAAGTCAGAAGAGTTAACACTTCAATTTCGCGACGAAAAATTCAGGTTTTGCAACTCTGAAGCAAATCCGTGACCCAAAACACGATGTAACAATTGGAAGAAATTAATAGCTAGCGAATTCCTCTCAACAAAAGCAGGGGAATCGGATCCGCTAGCCTATGTCTCATGGATCCACATCGCAGATCTCTGATAAAGACATTTCAACTTGCAGCCGAATTCCAAAAAATTTCCAGCTAACTTCTAGCTCAACTTTGAATGAATTTCAGCTGCAAATTGCATAAAAAATCTTGGAAAGTTTAAGAAATAACTTGTACCAAATCCAAAACACAACTTGCATCAACTTTACAACTCATTTGAGGATTGAATTCAATGCATGAAGAGTGATTAAGATGCATGAAGGCATTTCAAGGATGAAGATTCATTGAAGCCATTTTCTTTGACCTTTTGAAACTCAATTTGTCTTGTGTTCACAGGGTGAAGTTTTGGAAACTTATGAAGGATGTCTTCTATAAATAGGGTCTTTGGTAGACAAGAGAAAAAAAACTGAGGAAGGCTAGAATCACTACCAAAATGTAGTCTTCACTAGTTTTCTTAGTTCATTAGCTTAGTATAGTTAGTAGTGTAATACAAGTATGATATTTTCTTTCTTTATCATGTTTAGATAAATTTATGTTTTGAGTTATGGATGAACTTTCTATTTCTTGTTTGTGATGTTTAATTGGTTATTTGATGCTATGGTTTTGAGCAAGTATTTAGTACTTTTGCTTTTATAATCATGATTAACCGGCCATTAATTGTGATCATCTCAAGGTGTTAAGTTTAAATGAAAATGAGAATTTGACATTAGTTCATGAGGTGCTAACCCTAGGAAGTCACTCACAAGTGTAGGGTGGCACCTTGTGGCTTTAGTGATTTATTTCATGTAATTTCATAGAGCAAATTAGCTTGTAGTTAATTCCATAACCACAAGTGTAGGTATGGTTTAGCTATGAATATAGTTGATTCACTACGAAAGCATGTTTCACGTGCATTAGGAGATTACGCCATGTTTAGCCAAAATAATAACATTAATTCAACCGGTAGCTTCATTTGCAAGAGTAGTAAGGAATTCCATAGCTCTAGGAGCTTTTAATTGCTGTTTTTACTTCTTTTATTTCATGTTTGTAGTTTAAATTCACATACTTGCTTGTGACAGTCTAAATAATAGAGGAATTCGCAAACCACCGGTACTTGACAATCTTCCCTATGGGATCGACACCTAATATACCCTATGCTCGATAAACAATCTGTATACTTGCAGTAAACGGGATGTTTAGGTTTATAATTAAAATTTGGTGTATGGTAAAACCTCGTCATATATAGTAAGAATATTTTTTAAATTTCAATTTTCCAAATCGGTTAGAATTGATTCCGAATTGAATTTGGGAACAACATGAATTCGGTTATGGCAAATTTAGAATTAGAATTGGTTTAGATTTTTACAAGTCAAATAACCAAAAAAAATCGAATTCAAATAACCGATTTACTGAAAATGAGCCGAATGCACAGCTCTAATCTAGAGTCCCACAAAAAATCTAACAACATTACATGCTAAGCAAATTAATTGAGCACATCCAATTAAAAATAAACAACTTAAGCAAAGAAAAAATTTAAAGCCGCAAAGTGCAGTTCTAATCGTGCATATATACTAAGACACCAAAAACAATTAAAGTGAACATTAAGTTTCAAGTATTGTCACTAACATGGAATGAAGCAGAGCTTCAATCAATCAAATTGTTGAAACTAAATTAGCAGCATTAAACCAAAAGCAAATCTGATTTCTTTGAAAAAAAAGTAAAAGACATATATGATCACTTCATGGTACTCTTCATTGTCTCTACATATTTACAAGATTGTCACTGTATTATGAAAAGCAAATAAATCATTTGACTAGAGCAATCAGAAGGATAAGCTCGAGAACCAATCAACTGATGGGTTCACTAGTCAGGGCTTGGTTAAAAAACATTGTTTTAGCATTTAGAACACGTAAGTTTGGAAGTGGTCAAGTTTAATTTGCTAATCTATATCCAATGTAATTTTTTAAAATTGGTGCCAGTGGGTACAAGTTTTTAATCCACATTAAATATTTATTTCATTTCATTTCATTGTATTAAATATTTCTCAATTTAACTTCTTTTTTTCAAAAGATCCTGTTTGAATTAGAGTTTTTGGATGTACTCTGTTGTACTGTTATGTAGAAAGCAAAAAGGTAATTAAGAAAAGGGTTAATTACATTTATCTCCCTCATGGTTCGACCAAACTACGAATTGGATCCTAAAGTTTGACCATATTACCAAATAGCCCTCGAAATGAATAAATACCTGACAAAGAAATTTTTTGATGTATCAGTGGAATGGTTTCATGTTCACATTATTTGAGGCTCGATTGACTCAGACTGATTATAACACATTATTTGAAAATATTTTGAAGTATCAACAGTGGGCTGAACTTTTGAGAATTAGTATCGTAAGACTTTGTTATTTGGGTTTTCATTTCGTTTTGTTGATTGATGTTGCTAGTGTTAGAATTATGTCCTGAATAGTTATGGGCTCTCAACCATGTTTGTTTGGAGGCAATGTTTTAAAACTCAGACCGGCCGGTGAACCGGTCGAATGACCGGTTCGCAGTTCAACCGGTCCGACCGGCCGGTTCACCGGTTTTGTGTTTTTTTTTTTTGCATCTGGGCAGTGGCCCAATGGGCACCTGACGTGGTCTAGGCTTTCAAGTTAAATTCACTCAATTATCAATCAATTATGGCCTCTTTACCCCGATTTTCCGTAAGTATACGGATCGTGGATTGAGTATAGTGATAATTAAAGGTCGATCCCACAGAGACTCGGTTAAGTACTATGGCTTTTTAGTTTGCTTTATTATCTAAATAGAAAATGATAGATGAGTGCAAAATATAAAAAGTCGGGCGGTACAGCCGTCCCTAGTGAAAGCAATTAAAACCAACCGGTTAAGGTGGTAGAACCAACCCTAATTGGTGGTAAATTAAAAGTAAATACAAAGTAAATTAAAAATGGGAGAAGGCGGACTAAGTCGACCTAAGGAGCGAGGATTAAGCAATTAGAACCGACCGCTAGGTGCCGATGATATCCAATTGGCGGTAAATGAGAAAATAGATAAAACCATCCAACGGGGTAAACCTCAAATTGGCGGTATAAAATAACAAGTTAGAGAAGTTAGAATAGAGAAGGAGTTTCCTAGGGATTTGAATCCCTTGTTAGGTTAAGGATGTGTTCACTTTAGTTAAGTTAGATTTTAAACTTGTGGCTTGTCAAGGAAGTAACCTCCAATTTCATTTTTAGATTGTTTTCACAATGAACAAACATACTCATATTAAACCCTCACCTATTAACATGATGAATTAGCTTAACATAAGTTCATGAAACTCAATGAGTTACAAATATGATTCCTCCTAAATGCATCTCCTACTAACGCATTGAACATACAACCTAGGGTTCATATATTTTGAACTACATATGCAAGACATATTTCATGTACTAACACATGCTTGAATAGTTCATAATTGATGATCAAACAACCATGAATATTGAGAACAAATAAATGAACTAACAATCACAAGTTAAACTTTCTTTACTTAAGTGAACAGCAGCCAATCCCTTACAAGTTCATCTTACCCCTAGGATAGTGAAGTTTAGCTATTCATATTAATTAAGCACGTAAAAATTGCATAAGAAGTCATGAATGAACTTTAAGAAATAAAATGCAAAGGATAAAGGAACTTCTCCAATTGATGAAATAAGCTCTTCTTACAAGCTCACAAAGGATTTCTCCTTGTTCAATAGACCTCTCACTTTGATTCTCAACTAATTCTTGTCAAGAACTAGCTAGTTTCTCTCTCTATTCTATTCTCTTCTTTTTCTTGCTATTTTCCTCTCCTCCTCTATCTATTTTTCTTGTTGGAATACATAGGGTATTTATAGAGGATTGAGGATGGAAAAGATTACAAATAAAAAGATCTAAAGTTGAATTTTGATGCCACAAGTCCACATTGTGCAGCTATCAACCGAAATTCTATCAGATTTGAGCTGGAAATGAGCTGGAATTTGGCTGCAAGTTGCAGTCGTCGTTTTTGAAGATCAGCGATGTGGATCCGCGAGGCAGAGGATCGCGGATCACTTCCCCTGCTTCCACTGAGAGGGAGTCGCGAGCTAATTTATTTTTCCACTTGTCACGTCGCGTTTCAACTCGCGAATCTAGTCCAAAATGTGAAAAATCTGAATTTTCGTCGTGAAATTGGCGCGTTAACTCCTCCGACTTTTGACCCTTCAATTTTTCAACTTTTCTTCCAAACTTCATTACCTTCAAATAATCATTCAATTGGGCATTAATTTGCTCAAAAAGCATTTTCTAATTGAATTTCACATTTGAATGCATATTAATAAATAAAGAACTTAATTTCATCATTTTTCATAAAATAAGTACATAAAAATAGATAAATAAAACACACTAAAAAAAGAAAAATATTTACTTATCAAATTCCCCCACACTTAAATCATTGCTTGTCCTCAAGCAATAGCAATTTTCAACCAATAATGATTTAAGAGTTTTGAAACAACCAATGTGAGCTTTTAAAAGTCAATCTCCACAACTTTAGTAATCAATTTTTATGTAAAAATTCCAATTGCCTCAAATACTCATAATAATTAAGTAAAAGAAAGATAATTATACCCTAAATTTAAACAAGTTAAATTTCAACCTTTTACTTCGACCTAATTATACAAAAAGGTAATTCATATAGTCAATGAGTTGGCTTTCCTTTTTCCACAATTATTTTTTTTTTCTTTTTATTTAGAGGGATTATACTTTATATTAAATAATAGAAAAGTCTTTTGACGCGAAAATCGACATTTTTAGATGAAGATCTCCGGTTACTCAACTTTTTCTCTTTATTGAATTTCTCCTTACTCAAGTGCCTTTTTACGCGAAAATCGACATTTTTAGATGAGGATTCCCGGTTACTCAACACAAGAATAATTAGAGCTTCTTTTTTTTTTTTTTTGCAAATAATCCCTCTAATTGTGTGGAAAAAGAAGCCTTATTTACTTAACTATATCAATCACATCTTTGTATAAGTAAGTAAAAGAAAAGATATCATTTAACAAGTAAAATTATAAGCATAATTTTCCTCATTTTACAAAATATAATTTCTTAAAGACAATTGTTCAAATCACATAATCACTAATTCCAAATCAAATGAAAATTGAATTTACCAATTCACATAAAATTGTTTCAACAAGATGAGAAAATTTGAAAAAGCAATGCTTAAAACTTCCTCCCTTGTGGATCAAATTGAACAATTTCCAAAAATTTTGGGGTAATTTCACAATTTTGAACAAATGTTTGGAAAAATTTTTGAGTCTCCCTTAAAACCTGGACTAAACTCCCTGCCAACAACCCAAATTTTCAATAGAGCATATTACAGAAACATTTCCAAACACAAGTTCAAGCATATAAAGCATATAAAGCAAGTAAACCTCTCCCCCACACTTAAAATACACATTGTCCTCAATGCGTAGGGGAAAGTAAAATAATAAAACTGTAAAAACTCCCCAAATTAATATGGCAGAGGTCCAGAATATCCAAAACATCACGAACATCCTCTACAAGTCCACAAAAGCTGCATAAGAAAGGAAGGAAAATGCATAAGTTCAAAAAGACATAAAAACAATAAAACTAAGGAAATTAAAACATGGTCTTCATTGTTGTCCATCTCCCCCTCCTTGGTTGTCACCATGGCCTCCTTGAGCCTGCTCCCCACCTCCTGGAATGTGCAAGTGGTGCTCAATCCGATGAATTCTAGTATCCATGGAGTCGAGGCGGGTGTTTACTTGATTGAAACCTTCATTGACACGAGTCTCCAAACACCCAATGGCAGCCAAAACTCACTCCCAAATCGTCCTTTGCCTAGGAGGAGCCAAAGTAGAAGGACCGGTGTGGGGAATAGCAGTTGAAGTGCCGACTCCTTCTTCTTCCTCATGAGCTGTTCCTGAAGTTCCTCCAACTTCAAATTGTGAAGTGGGCTGAGATTGCCGACCTCGAGGATGAGGAATGTTTGCCGTCGAAATACTCAAGTCATTTAGAACAAAATAGTTCAATTCATAAGTTGACTTGACAGGCCTTTGCTCAACTCCATCCAAGTTCACCTCCATCCGCTCAAAAAGAAATGAGAGAAGCCGTGGGAAGCCAAATCGATACGCAGTAGTGGCATGCCTTACCGCAGTCCTCATATAGCAGATAATAATATTCGGAAGAGGAATGTTGGCAAATGAAGATGTCCGGTCATGGAACATCTTGTCCAAGAAGTACAGGTCACTCTTCCTTACTTCATTCAAGCTACTCTTCTTGGGAATGACATTGTGGACGAACAAGTATGTAATTAACTTCAATTGATCTTCCAACTTGTTGGCCTTCACTGTCGCCTTTTGTTGGGAGCGAGTAAATTCTTGCTCAATGTGAAATCGAGCCATTGCATGTCCCATCTCCCAATGTCTATTCGGAGCATGAAATTCCTTCTTTAAGTCCACAGTGGACGGTATTCCATTACTCAAGAAGTTGAGCCAATGTGCTCCGTTGACCTCAATTAGGTCTCCCTCGAACATAGGATCTGATATTTTCTCCACTATGCCCAGATTTGTTCACCACGTTGGCATAGAACTCCTTGACTAGCTGGGGGTAATAATGATCTGGCAATGTGAGAATTGGACCCCAACCAAGTATGTCAAATGCCTCCGTGAGTTTGAATTTGCATTGGACGCCTGGAGCCACGCGCATCTCAAAATGAATCCCTTATGCTCCCTAGCCTCATACCATTCTTGGTTCTCTTTGAAGTGAACCGAATGGCATCATACTCGGTGGTGGTGGCTCTCTATCAAGAGACCTCCTAGGTCGCCGCCTTAGTGGTGGAGGTGATGGTGCGTTGTTCTTCTTCACCACTTGAAGTAGAAGATGGTGAATGTCGACGAAGACCTCCTCTAGTACGTGCCATAATATCTAACAAATTGCCAAAATTACAATTTTTAAGCACATTACTAATCAAGTAAATTTCAACAATTTGTCAAATAACCAGTTAAAGCATAAAAATCATCAATTTCAATCCAAATGTCAACAAAACATCATCCCCTTGAAATAAATTTGAAATTACCAACTTTCATCAAATTTCCCACAAATTCCTCTAAATCTCAATACAAATATATTTTACATACTCCATATCAAGATTTAAAGTCTATGAATATGCTCAAATTCACCAATAATTGCCAATTTCTACAGATAAAATTAAATTCCAAAATTAGGCAAAAATTGACAAAAATTATCTAAATGATCCCAAAATTCCTCACATTTGGAACAAATAGCATCCAAGGATATTTATAAGTTCCATAATATCAACCAAATACATTTTCAATCATGCCAAGCATTAATCCCAAATTGAGCATTTTATAGGAATTTCAAGAATTTAATCTTCACTAAAATTAGCACATTCCATAATTTCTTCACAAAACATGCTTAAACATCATCAATAAGTATACTGGAATCAAGAACTAACAACCATTAATCACGAAAATCAAAACCCAAAATTTTACAAAAATTGCTCAAGAACATGAAATTGGGAAATCGAAATTCGTGAATGTAAATTGAGAAATGTTACCCGAATCAGTAGAAGGATGAATGGGGAGATGAATGATACAAAAAGCCCCTTGAATTTAGCCCAAAATAGCCACGAATTTGAAAAATTCAATTCGGCCAAACCTAGGTTTAATTCTTTGAAAATCCGATTTTTCAGGTGTTTTTGTTGGATTCCAATCGGTTAAAACTGCTTCTGAATGATCAATAAGTGTTGGGTTGGTGATTTTTGAGGAGATTAGCAAGGAAAAAGAGGGATTTAGTGTTGTGTGTGAAAAAAAGGTGTGCTGGTGTGTGTTTTTGCAGGTGAGTCGCGATGAAGAAGGTGGAAAAAATGCTTTGCGACTTTTCGTTTTTAGCTTCCAGTGAGAGATCCGCGGACTAGATCCGCGATGCACTCATCGAGGATCAACTAGCGGATTTGGATCAGCGAAGCTTGCTTCGCGTTTCACACATCGCACCTTCAACTCATAACTCTCAGAAGATGATCCGCGAGCTCATGGATCCGCGAGTATTACCTCGCGTATCTTGTTCGCGGTTGCCCAGAAATGGTCTCAGAAGTTGATCCGCGTGACAAGGATCCACGAGTCTTACATAACGGATTATGTCGCGGATCATGCTGGAAATGTGATTTTGCGATTTTTCTGCAACTGTTTCATTGAAAAACTTTTTTCTCCTATTTCCAGAGTAAAAACCCTGCTTGTTAATTATGAAATGCACCTTTTGTAACACATGTAAAATGATCAAAACAACATAACTAACCTCATTTCTTGGATTATTAACAACTAAAATGTAAATTGAGGTACCAAGTTGTTTGCATTTTACTATTCACTCCGCACCTAAAAAGGTCACTTTTGCCATGTTTGAATTTCCTACAAAAGAAACAAAATAAACACAGTTAAAAACATATAATATACATGCTCAAATATTAAAACTAACAAAACTAACACAAATCGATGGGTTGCCTCCCAACTAGCGTCTTTGTTTAAAGTAGTTGACTCGACTCTTTGTTGTTCTTTTTTCAATCATAACAAGGATCCTTTAAGGAATAAGTTACTCCTTTAGGAACCCATTCACCACCACGATAGGGCTTTAAACGCTGTCCATTGATTTTAAATGGTGGATCTTGCTCGATAGTCACCTCTACGGCACCATATGGATATACCTTTGTAACTGTAAATGGGTCGGACCACCTTGATCTTAATTTTCCTGGAAACAACTTGAGACGTGAGTTAAATAAAAGAACCTTCTGACCTATCTCAAATTATTTTTTAACAATGTGCTTATCATGCCAAAATTTTATTTTTTCTTTATATATTTTTGCATTTTCATATGACATTAAGCGAAATTCCTCCAATTCACTCAGTTGAAGCAATCTCTTGTTACCTGCAAGAGAAAAATCCATGTTAAGTTCTTTAATTGCCCAATAAGCTCGATGTTCAATTTCCACAGGTAAATGACATGCTTTTCCATACACAAGGCGATAAGGAGACATTCCTAATGGAGTTTTAAACGCAGTTCTATATGCCCAAAGTGTGTCATCTAACTTTCTAGCCCAATCTTTCCTAGACTTATTCACCGTTTTTTCTAGGATTAATTTGAGTTCTCTATTAGCTAACTCAACTTGGCCATTAGCTTGTGGATGATATGCAAGGGATGTCTTGTGCCTACAACCATATTTAAGCAAAAGTGAGTCAAACCATTTATTACAAAAATGTTTTCCTTCATCACTCACTATTGCTCTAGGGATACCAAATCTAGTGAAAATGTTCTTTTTAATGAATTTAAGTACTACTTTTGCATCATTGGTAGGAGTGGCAATTGCCTCTACCCATTTTGACACATAATCAACCGCAACAAGTATGTACTTATTATTAAATGAACTAGGAAATGGTCCCATGAAATCAATGCCCCATACATCAAATAATTCAACTTCAAGAAACACATTTAAAGGCATTTCATGTTTTCGAGAAATATTACCGGTCCGTTGGCATTCATTACAACTTTTAACATAATCTCTAGCATCTTTGTACATAGTAGGCCAATAAAAACCAGATTGCCATACCTTTGCCATTGTTTTAGTAGTACTAAAATGACCGCCGGCTTCACGGTTATGACAATGAAAAAGGATACTATGTACCTCATCTTCCGGCACACATCTTCTAATCATTCCATCGGCACAACGTTTATAAAGTAAGGGCTCCTCCCAAAAGTAATTTTTCACATCATAAAGGAATTTTTTCCTTTGATGATAGTTCATCTCTTGAGGGATTATACCACTTACAATATAATTAACATAATCGGCATACCATGGTGAATCTTTGATAGTTAGCAATTGTTCATCCGGAAAATTCTCATTGATAGGAACTTCTTCTTTTGAAGGGATATTTTCCAAGCGAGAAAGATGATCGGCAACCACATTCTTGGATCCCTTTTTATCTCTAATCTCAATATCAAATTCCTGCAAAAGAAGAATCCAACAAATTAGTCTAGGTTTTGCATCCTTTTTACTCAATAAATATTTAAGGGCTGCATGGTCCGTATAAACAATAACTTTAGAGTCAACTAGGTAGGATCTAAATTTGTCAAGTGCAAATATCACCGCCAACAACTCTTTCTCGGTTGTGGCATAATTAACTTGAGCATCATTCAAAATCCTGCTAGCATAATAAATAACATGCAATCTCCCTTCTTTTCGTTGACCAAGGACAGCTCCAACCACATAGTCGCTTGCATCACACATTAACTCAAATGGCAATGACCAATCCGGTGATGTTATGATTGGAGTTGTCGTCAATGCCCTTTTCAACCTATTAAAAGCATTCAAACAATTATCATCAAGGTGAAAAGGAACATCTTTACTTAATAAATCACACATGGGTTTAGCGATTTTAGAAAAATCTTTAATAAACCGTCGATAAAACCCCGCATGGCCAAGAAAACTTCTAATTCCTTTCACATTAGTTGGAGGTGGCATTTTCTCAATTAAGTCAATTTTGGCTTTATCCACCTCAATTCCTTGAGAAGAAATTTTGTGGCCTAACACAATGCCTTCTCTAACCATAAAATGGCATTTTTCCCAATTCAAAACAAGGTTAGTTTCTTCACATCTTTGCAAAATTTTCTCAAGATTATTTAAGCAATTATCATAAGAAGATCCAAAAACTGAAAAATCATCCATAAAAATCTCCATGATCTTCTCGGCATAATCGGAGAAAATTGCCATCATGCATCTTTGGAATGTCGCCGGTGCATTACACAAGCCAAATGGCATTCGCCTAAATGCGAAAGTACCATAAGGACAAGTGAATGTGGTCTTCTCTTGATCCTCCGGAACTATGGCAATTTGATTATGTGAGGACCCGCATTTTCATGAGAATTTTAATTTTATTTTATTTCAAAGCATTTTCATGAGAATTGTAATATTTAATTGTATGTGATTTTAAAAAATATATATATATATATTTCCATTATCGACTTTATTCTCCGCCGACTGTATCAGTTCAAAATTTTCGAACTTGCAATAGTACACTACAAGAAATTTAGTCTTTAGTGACATGCGTTTCTCGTCACTAAACCATAAAAAGTCGTCACTGATGACTTTTATTGACAATTTTTCAGTCGTCACAGAGTCGTCACTAAATGCCCGTCGGTAAAAGTCTATAGTGACGACCGTAAAAGTCGTCAGTGAATGGAACTATTTTGTGACAACTTTTGTCGTCAATAATTATTGTAACTTTAGTGACGACATAGAATCTTGTCAGTAATGTACGAAGCCATGTCGTCACTAAAACTAATCCAATGATCGTCACTGTTGTAGACTAATTACTGACGAATTTTGTTGTCACTAAACACTTTTTATTCTGAGACAACATGATGTTGTCAATAAAGAAATCTAATTCAGTGACAACGTTTTATCACCTTGCAATTTGAAGATTTTCCTACTATAATTTACCTAAAATTGAAAAAAAAAAAGTGCATGGTAATTAACAAACGAATGCATCCATTACATTATGAAATGTCAAAAACTAAGAATTCAAATATCATAATTAAATTCAACAACACCCTACAAATAGTTTGACAAGCAGTATTTGCCTAAACATATAAGTCAAGACAGCTTTACAAAACAATTCCATGTCATAGGTGGTGGTGAGGAAGATATTTGAAGACTTGATGTTGCCATGTGAAATTAATAGGCTAGAGGTACGTGATCCCTCGGGTAGCTCCATGGGCAATGATGGCCCTTGTTTCCCAGTTTATGGCGTTCTACCGGCTCCTATATTGCCTACAACAAAGTTGGACATAGAGAACAAAGATTTAATTAATAGCTAATCATCTGATAAACTGAAACGTAATGTTTAGAACTCAGTCAATGGAGATTAAGTGCTACAAGAGTTTTATTCTAGCAAGTCAATGGAGAGTAAGTGGTACAAGAGTTTTATTCCAGCAAATATATCATGAACAAAGACAACACTTGTAAATAAGACTGTGAAGGCATATCCAACAAAACAAACAACAGATGTCGAAAAGTATTTCTTGACCAAAAATATCAGTCATATAGATGTTTTCAATAGGACAGAAAGAAAATAAGAGGAAAGAGGGAAGAAAACTGACGCTTTCAATACATTTTTATTTTCAATTTTTCAAATTCATATATTCCAAGAAGTCTCAAACTTTGTAACATCACATGGCAGAGTTGTCCCCAAATGAACATGGACAGATGTTTAATCCCAAGCGACAAGTCTTAGAGATTGCTTAAAAATTACAGTAGTTTACCACTTATATGTAACTTAAACCTTACTTTTGAGTAGATTACTGACTCTAAATTTAGGAAATGAAAATCAAGCTGGTTGCCAAGTGAGAGTTTCTATAGCTATCTGTAGAGCAGCACAAAATTGATGACATATTGCAGCAGGTGGCATGCATCCTCTAACAATTGGAATTAGTTTCGCAAACTAGTAGAAGAAATCATTAACCTTTGAGATAGCCATCCTAAAACTATTAATTATGAACTTATGTAACAACCAGTATTATAACATCCAAGCATATGTTTATGACACCTAAATCTGTTTTTCAGGAATAGTTGCCAAAATCTACTTCCATCTTCAATACCGCATTTGGCATATAAAACACGACAAAGATACAGCAACCCCATTATACCCAAAAGTAACAATCCGAAGAAAGGAATCATGAGAACAGAAAAAAGATATCCTGGTTGAGGAAGTCAAAGGGTTGATGGGGAAAAACAATATCTGAACCACATTCTTACAACAGAAGATGAAATGAAAAGATGGCAATGATTCATAAAAATGGAATAAGATTATGAAACTACCAAAATCAAAATGATCATTGCCAAATATTGAACTCCAAACAGAGGCAAAAATTCAACGAAAGAAAAGTTAGTAGACCATTCCAAAAAGGACAGCAAATGAGTACTTATTTACCATGTAAAAGTGCAGACAGGCTTCCTATTGGCAAGTTATCATAAACAAGAAGCTTCTCATCCCTGCTATAGTAATAAGTCAGCAAAGGCACCAAATTCATATAATCCTTTTTTCTTATTACCTCGATCTTCTCCCTGAAATCCTTCTCACTCACATTCACATCCCTCAACCTCTTCACGGCCATTGTAATCCCTGTCTCTAACCCTGCCTTATATGCTGTCCCAATTAATTAATTCAAACTGACAAAATCCTATGGGCATTGTCAAGAAAGCAGGATTAGGAAGACATACAGGTCAAATTTTGGTGCAAAGGCAATTGCTTTCTAACTGGAAATAGTAGATTTATTTTAAACCTAGAAGATCTCACCAACAGGGAACCCTTAAAAATGTAGTCAATTCTGAACTACAGAACGAAATTTAATAAACCAAACAAAAGAGACCATTAGAGATGAATAACTATCTTCCCCACATGTTGCGTCAAGCAAAACAATAATGACAATTAGTAGCTAGAAACTATATTCCTTTGACAATTAATGCAGCCATCCTATTTGCTCCTCACAAATAATTTACAAGAGTCTAAGAATACAAAGTTGAAGGTTCAGCTGTACTGTTTCACTTTCAATACTGGTTATACATTACAATAAATAGATTCATCTCTAGTAAAGAGAACCATTGCCTAAAGGGATTTGAACGGCCCTTAAATAATAATTTTTTGGAAAATCCCTGCTATCCTGTGCTTACCTCAAATCCTAAACAAGACCAGATTACTATAATTATTTCCTAAAGCAACATTTAAGTCAAAAATCCAACCTTCAATACCACATTTAGAATTCTGGACAGAAAAGCTTATTGCAAGCTACAACTTTAGACATGAATTCTAAAGTAAATGGGTTCTTTGAAAAGTATGACTAACACTATGGTGACAATTATCCATACTAGTGTTCTAAAGAACTTTTTAATCTTAAAAAATGGATAGGGACCATGTTTGTTATCACCAATCTTCAACAATCTAGATCGATGAGTGTTTTCCAACATCATCTTTCATTTAGACACTTTGTTCTTCTTTTTTCCCCGCAATTTCTATCGAGTCATCCAAAATTTTATGCATAATTTGACATCTTTTCATTCAGACAATTCATCAAACATCTTTCAAACATCTTTTTCAACATCGGATTTGCAATTATAAAAATGAAACCAGAACTTTTCCAACATCATATTTGCATCTATCCCGTCTGTCCCTACTCTACTTACTCCTATAAAAGCCCCAATTAACTTGTGCATGGTTCTATTCTCAACAATTATCATATCCTTTATTTTTTTACTTCTTCTTCTTACTTACCTCATTATCAAAACTCAAGCCATCGTAGATGGATGAATGGTCAATACAAATCTTCAAACAAGCAAAAATTAGGGCAACAAAATTTAAAGAATGAAAATCGCATACAGGGATGATTGCACTCAAAACTCAAAAGTTCCAAAAAGGATTCAGTCAGAAATTTCCCAAAAAAAAAAAAGAAGAAAAACTAGGGCAAAAAATTTGGAAAACAAATTAGGAAGAAGTTGGAGAGAGAAAAAGAACCAACCTTTGTTGCAGAAAGGAGAAGACAACAATTGCTCTTCAACACCAAAAAGCTATGGGAGATCGGTGGATTTGTGCAGAGAGCTAGAGGCAAGATTGAGAGAGAGAGAGAGTTCTGGTCCTTTTTGGTACATAAGATAGAGAGAGAGAGAGCCGACACTTAGTCTTCTTTCGGTATTTGCTTTTGTGCTACTTATTTTGGTTCCTGTGACTTGAATTTTGAACAACATTTTAGCTTCACTAATTCTCTCCCTAAAGACAAATTTCTATGAAATATTTTGTTTTAGTTTTATTTGAAGTATAAATTTTACTCATACAATATTATTTATTATTTGTTATTTGTTATTTGTTGTTTTTGTGACCCAAAGATAGAAATTGGTCATTATGGGTGGCAATATTTTTTAAATTCATACCGTGAAAAAGTATTTTTTTTACAACTTAAAGGCAATTAGATTGATGTTCACATTCACATTATCAGAATCAAATAGCAATTTTTTTTTTAGTAATTTAAGTGCAGCTTGACTGATGTTCACATTCACTTTATCATCATCACATAGTAATTTTCCTTTTCTTTTTTTGAATAACTTAAAAATATAACAAAATTGATTGAACTAGTTAAACTATCAAATTTAAACAAAAACAATGACTTTCAAATTATATGGCACTCAAGTAATGTATTACTATGGGAAATGTATTACCATGGATCTTTAAGAATTGAACAACAATTTTCTACCAAGAAGTTCTAGTATCTAGTAGTTCTAATCTAGTTCCTCGACTTACATAATTCAACTAATTATAATTTCTTAAGATTAAGTGGATCCAATATTTGTAATGCATAAGTAGTAAGCACCTGATAATTGTCCTTTTTTTTGCATTATTTCAACAATAGACATAATTAGATGAGGAAAAATAATTATTTATAGCAAATATTTATTTAATTGGAGTACAATGTACAAAACGTCATGCTTCATTCATTACCCTAAAATAACCCAAAAAGTGCTTAATTAAATTAATATAGTAAATTATTTTATTTAATTAATTATGGAGTTTAGGATATTTCTAATTTTCTAACTAGTTTAATTTGAAAATTTTTATTTATGTTAATTTCAAGTTAACTAATAACTTTCTCTAGTTTTTTCCAATCAAAAAATTATTCCAATTTGAGTAACTATGACTTGTTTAACTAAGGTAATTAAATTATCGAATTTATAAGAAAACTAAATTTAGAAAAAAAATCATCGAATTAATTATGAGACTTATAATTACATGACAGTGAAGTAATTTCATTGGAAAACAAATCAAGAGTAACAATTTAGAAAACGGCCACTTTCAAGATAGTTCAGTGATGACATAAAGTTGTCACTATTGCATTTCCCAATTGTTCCCACGCCTTTCAATTACTATGGCGGGAATTTGTTTGTGACAACAATTCAAAGTTGTCAGTGATGAGTAGACACCTATGAATCATTTGTAACGACTTTTGATGTTGTGGCTAATGGACCCCTATTTGTGACAACTTTGTAGTTGTCCTTGAAAAAAGTTGTCACTCATTGTCTTAGTATATCTTTCATAAAAACTTACTAAATAACACTTTCACTGTATTGAGGATAAAGATAACAATAATGACCTAGGAAACTAAGAAAACTATAATAATAAGATATAATGTTACAAAAAATATATATATTTTGAAAATTTTCTGAACGAGAATTTGCTATTATTGACCTAAAGTTTATATAAAATTATGTCTTATATAGGTATGTTTTCATTGGGCTACACTTTTGCCAACAATTAAGCTTTTTCCTTTGGGATTAACTAGTAAAACATGACCCTTTAAGCCCAATTGATAACCTGAGGTATGAAGATTGCAGACGATTTAGTGACAACTTTTTGGCAAGCACTCATGAACTATATGTTAACTAGTGACAATATTGAAAAGTTTATCACAAATAGGACCAAATTCAGTGATAATAAAAGTTGTCACTAATGGGGTACAGTGACAATGTAAGCATGTCGTCACTGATGAATCCTAGATACAGTGACAACATTGAGTTTCTTGTCACTACTGCTATCTGAAAATTTTTGGCGCTTTTTGGTAGGGAATGTTTTGTGACGAAAACATAATGTTGTCACTAAATAGTCAAGTCCCTGAATGTGATTGTGACAAGGCACTATGTCGTCACTAAAAATCCATTTCAGTGACAACTTTTCTGTTGTCACTGGTCAAAGTCATCACTAAAGACTCATTTTCTTGTAGTGGTACTTGTGCCGTATATCTCATTCATGAGTCGCTGGGTGAGAACTCGAATTTGTATTTGAGAACCTCAATTTAAAACCCTAAGTTCAACCCTCAAGTATAAATTAGCTTGCTTGACCTCCCGTTTGACTTGAATTGCCTCGACTTGATTCCTCATGTAGCCATTTTATTCATTTTAAATCCATTCGTGAAGATTAATGTCTCACTTGTGCTTTTAGAACGCCGTGTTAGTGAAGTTGATTTTTCTGTAGCTCGACTGGTGAGAATTACCTCCTGCACGTTTTTCGAGGCAAACTGTAGTTCGAGATCACGATAAATTTTGGACTAGAAAGGATGATCATTGGTAGACTAAGAAAAGTTAATTGAGGAATTACATGCGTTTGAGACAAGTTAAGCTCAATTAGGTGCCCTAATGACTCAATAATTGACCTTTGATTTTTGAGGCCAAAGACCACTTAAGTCAACCCTCTTTTTCTTATCACATTTTACTTTACCAACTCACCACTCCAACTCTATCTTTTCCTCTCCTCTTGGCCGGTTATACCTCTCCAATTTCTTCCCAAAAATTGCAGCCACAATCCTTCCATTGAAACTTGCACTTCATCTTGGACTTCATCTTGGAACATCAACTAGACTAGCCGGTGCTGCTCTTCATCTTGTCTAGGCAGAATTTCGGTGGCTTGGGGACTAGCCAGCACTGCTCTTCATCGTGGGAGCTAGGCTGCTCTTCATCGTGGAAGCCAAGCTGGTTTTCATTGTGGAAGCCAAGGCAAGAATGGTTAACCCTTATCCCTCTTATCTTTCATCTCATTTCATCTCCTAGTAGTAAGAGTAGTGTAGATGATGTAGTGGTTGGTTGTTGATGGGTTCTTCAAGAACCTTGACTCTAGGTAGATGCCTTGAGGATTTGAATGATTCTTGCTTGACTGCTGTTTATCTAGGAGAGATATGGTTTAATTGGTTAGGAAGTTGAAGAAAAACAAGAGAGGAAGAAGAAGGAAGCTGGCCGAAAATTACTGCTTGATGTGTGCCTTGATTTTTTTGAAGTTTTGCTGAATTGATGGTGCTTTAATGATTGTTATATGATGGTGGTTGTTTGTGCTTTAATTGGTGTACGATTGGGAGAAACCTTAGCCCTAATTGGAGTGATTTTGTTGGATTAAAGTTTGTAACATTTGGATGAAATCTGGAATTTTACTCGAACAGGGCAGCCTCCTTTTGCAGCCTTAATTTCGAATTTTCCATGTTAAACTCAAGCTACATTTTTCTTGAAACAACTCTTGGGACTTTAATTTACAAGGGTGTAATGGATTGGGGTAAGAAAATTTAGGTTGGAAGGTCAAATGGACACCCAAAATTTCTGTTTTGAAATCTGGAAATGTTTCTGCTGTCCAGAACTTGCTGGACTGTTTTGGCTTTGTTCAACTTGTTTCAAGTGGTAAAATCTTGACCTAGTTGCTCTAAATATATATAGTATAAACGTGGTTTCCAAGTGGGAGATGAATTTGATTAAGAAAAGTGAGTTTGAGTGGACTTGTTGGAACATCAAAACCTGGAAAATTTTGGAACTTTGCTGCCCGAAAATTATGCTGTTTTCATGGGAAATTTTGATAAAAATTTACTCCAATTGGGCCATTTATAGGTTAAGGAAGTATGATACTAGCTTGGTACCAAAATTTAGATCAATTGGAAGTGGCTTGACATGATTTTGAACTTAAAAGTAAAGTTGGAGAAATTTCCAGATTTGAGAACTTGTTGATGACCAAACTTTGTGCTTTTTGAAAGTGACCTTTCCGTGGGAGTCCTTGACTGAAATTTGGCAGGATTGTAGTTCATATATAAGAGTATATGTGTACCACTTTTGGTGTTAATCTAAAGTGTTTTCGACCTCCAAATGATATACCAAACTTGCCCTGTGAACCTGGAAATTCACTTGATCAGTCAGCCTGACCTGTCTTGTTCTGTTGACTGTCATTTCGTGCTCGAGAATCGAAATTGAGTTCTATCAGCGGCATTTGAAACTAGACTTGCAGGGCTTTCTAACGGTGTAACCCTTGTACACTGATTCTCTTTCTACGAGCTACAGGAGCTGTTGCAAGATGGCTGAAAATCAGCACTGTTTACCCGAAAATGTCCTAGCAACTTCTTGATGTCCAGTTTTAATTGCCTTGCTTTGTGAATTGGTATTAGATGCCTTCTTGTGACTTTTAGAGAATAATGTGGGACATAAAAGTTGTATTTGCATGCTTGTTATCGTATTTGAGTTATTAGATTTGCATGCGTGCGTTTTGGTGGAATGCAATGCAAATGGGCGTAAAACAGAAAAACAGGAATGACGAACCAGCAACTTCAGCTTCATTTTTCGTGTTGATCCTTTGTGATTTGGCTTTTGGCCAAAACACAGAACTTATAGCCCTTCATTCTAGCTTTCCAACGCATCTGGAATTTCTGGATTCGGATTTGTGAGCGCCAAGTTATGATCGTTTGAATCTGGCCTGTCGGCAATTCTGACGTGAAAAATTTCTGGAACTGTTTCTGCATTTTTCGCCTAGAAAGAGAAAATCTGGGCAGAATTTGTCTTCATGAAAGTTGTAGCTTATTCTCTTAGCTTCGAAACGGCACCTCGTACACTCTAATCCGATACTTGTAGCCTGAGTTATGAGTATTGGCGTACAGGGTGTCAAAACTGTCCTTTTCACCTTTTAGTGTGTGTTTTCCGTTTTCGTTCCATTTCATTCGTTTTCTGTCTAACGCTCATGCGTGTGCTTCTTTTAACTATATGAAGTTTTTATAAGCGGTTTTCGAGAGTTTAATTCGTTGAGTATTTGCATGTCACGTCTTTTCACCTTTGAAAATGGATTTTTCCAAATCTTTTAGTTTGGAATCGAAAAGTAATTTGCTTGCATTTTCATCTCTCAGGTGTTTCCGTGGTCATCGAAGAACGTGTTTGATCTTCTGAATTTTCTCGTTTGCTCTCAACTGTTGGTGAGTGTCCAAGTGCCTGATATTATGTGTTAGTTAATGTAAATGATTTGAAAAGCATGATTGTATGCCTCGGTGAGCGTGTACTTTATCGCGCTCACCAGAATTGAATTGCTTGTAAGTGAATCCCACTGCTTGAATTGTTCGTTGTTTGACCACTTGAACAGTGGTTACTTGAATTACAACTGCTTGAATTGCTTGCTTGCTTGCTATTGAAAGTATGGGGACGCCCAAACCCCATTGGGGAACCTTTCACTTCGGCCGGCAATAGGGGCTTGGTCGAGGGAATTGGTGAACCATGGGTCTTAAAAGTGTTATGTCGGTTGGAGTGCGCTCGCCGACCAAGGTATACTCGAGTATTACCAACTTTATATATCTTGACGAGCGGGCCCGGTACAGGGGGTGTAAGTAGACGGGTGAGGGTTTCAAGTGGTGTCTACTAGATGTGAGAGTGTGGTTGACGGAGTGTCAACAGTTTATTTTGAAAGTCGAAGCTCGTGAAGAGGACTGGATGTGACTACGGAAATGCAGAAATTTGGATCGGGGGTACGTGCTACGTCCCTGAGGACGGTAGTCACCTCTACCTCCCGTAACCACCTGTATCCTTTATATGATATTAGTAAATTGCCTGATGTGAAATATTGCTTGTTTTGCTTTTAAATTGTTTTAGTTGTTGATGTATTGTTTTATCCTAATTGTGTGCATGCTTTCTTGGCCTCACTGAGCGTCAGCTCACCCCAATATATTTGTTTTCCTTAACAGGTCTTGAAGTGGGAATCGTAGACCGGTTATAGTTTCTTTGGTAGGATTTCTGTAATTCTGAGTAGGATTGATATTAATAGTGAAGTTAATGGTTTATTGTACTTGAAGTTACTATTGTTGTAATATATATTTTGGAGAGCTTGGGTTGTATCTACTACTGGGACGTATTTGTCGTTTTTAGCATTTTGTACTTTTGGAGTTTTAGAGTTGTAATTATTATTCATGGGAGTTTTAATTTGTAATTAATGGTGTAGTCCGTGAGGAGGCGTCCGATACCATGGGTTAGCCTCTGGGAGAGGTGGGGGCGTCACAGATTATACCCTGAACAACCATCAAGAAAACAATAAAATTCATAACCGGCAAGCCTTTCCAAAATTTGATCAAGGAAAGGTAATGGAAAGTGGTCTTTACGTGTGGCCGCATTTAATTTTCTATAATCTATACATACTCTCCATCCGGCTATAATTCTAGTGGGTATAATTTCATCTTTTTCATTTACAATTATGGTCATCCCACCTTTCTTTGGCACCACATGAATTGGACTAATCCAACTACTATCGGAGATAGGAAAGATAATACCTGAGTCGAGCCATTTAAAATCTCCTTTCTTACCACTTCCTTCATATTTGGATTTAAACGCCTTTGAGTTTCAATCACCGGTTTGGCATTTGCTTCAAAAAAAATCTTATGCATGCAAAGAGTTGGGCTTATTCCTTTGAGATCGGAAATGGTCCATCCAATTGCCGGTTTGTGCCTCTTTAAAATGCGTAGTAATTTTTCCAACTGCACATCATCAAGAAAAGCACTTACTATAACTGGTAATGTATCATTTTCTCCAAGAAATGCATACCTTAAATGATCCGACAATGGTTTAAGATCAAGAGTAGGAGCTTGTTCACTTGAAGGTGGTGGTAAACCTTGGCTTTTTCCTAAACTTTCATAATAATTTCCTCTTTTGTAAGGTACTTGAGAGTTCAAGAAATTAGCCATTTGCAAAATTTCCAAATCATCATCTTCATAAAAAATGCCATCAAATAAACATACTTCAAGAGGATCGGATTCTTGTTTCATCCTACTCACATTTTGAGTTAAATTCTCAATCACATCAATGGCATAAATATGATTAGTAAATGAAGGAAAATTTTCAAGTTCATGCAAATTAAACTCAATTTCATCTTCACCTACTTGAAACTTAAGCTTTCCTTTTTTTACATCAATTATTGCACCGGCCGTAGCTAAGAAAGGTCTACCAAGTATAATTGGCATATGAACATCCTCTTCCATGTCAAGAACAACAAAGTCAACAGGAATTATGAAATTTTTGACTTTAATGAGCACATTTTCAAGCACACCAAGAGGATATTTAACTGACCTATCCGCTAATTGCAAGGAAATATTAGTTCTTTTTAGTTCACTTAACCCTAATTTCCTAGCAACACATAAAGGAATTAATGAAACACTTGCACCTAAATCACACAATGCATTTGAAAAATTAAGATCACTGATAGTGCAAGGAATTGAAAAACTGGCCGGATCCTTCAATTTTGGAGGGAGTTTGTTTTGAATCAATGCACTACATTCCTCCGTCAAAGCTATAGTTTCGCAATCCTCCAATCGCCTCTTCTTGGACATGATTTCCTTTAGGAACTTGGCGTAGGATGGAATTTGAGTGATAGCATCTGCAAAAGGAATGTTAATATGCAATTGTTTAAACATTTTAACAAACTTTTCAAACTCCTTATCAATTTTACTTTGCTTGAGCCTTTGAGGAAATGGAATGGGAGGAATGGAAATTTTATTTTTAGAGGATATTTCATCATTTTCCACTACTTTTTCCTTTCCTTTTTCCCCCACACTTACCCTTTGCTCTTCTTTCAAAGTTTCATTTTCTTCACTCTTTTCTTTTCTTTCAAGCTCACTACTAGAAGGTTCTTCTAGTTGCCTACTGTCGCGCCCCATTTTTTCGATGGAAGAAAGAAAGGGAAGGATTTTGATTTTGAAAAAAGAAAGGGAAAGGGGTCATGGGACTATAAAATGCGACGATTTGGACCCAAAAACAAAAGTCTAGAAAAGGGTTTTTTAGAAAAAGTTTGGAGTCGCCACTTGGTATGGAGTTTAGGTGTACCAAGTCACCCAAAAGATTTAATTAATGAAAATAAACAAAGAAAAACCCTTTTAGACGACTCAGGTCTTTGAAAACTAGAGAAAAGGTTCGGGGTCACGGTTGAAAGAAGGAAGGCAAAGATTGATGTTACTGCGTCTCTAAGGCACCCTTCTAACCTAGCCAAAGCTAGTTGCAAGACTTAGTTGAAAATTTCCTAATTCTAACTTCAAATTTATCACATTTGGATGTTGTCTATATGGATGCAAAACCTAAACCTAATGTTGGATCGAGAGGGGCAAATGTCTCCTTGAGGTGTGATTGGAATTGATCACATTAATTGTGTCATCCAATTTTGATTCCTCGAGGAGGTCACGAAAAATGCAAATTATGAGACTCGAACAAACGGAAAGTAGGGTTTTCAAAAATGCAATTTTTTATAAAATATCAAGAGAAGAGAAATCGGATTTTTGAAAAGATCAATTTTAAGTGCAAAAAGGAACTTGGATTTCCAAAAGATGCAATTTTAAGGAAAATAAATTTTTGACTTTGAATTGCTAAATATGAAGAAAGAAACTTGATTTTTTAAAGAAAAATAATGCACATGAATGTCCTAAAGAGGGATAATGCAACATAATGGGTGTGGGGGACTAAATTCGCGACTTTAATTCTTCCTTTTCATAGAAGGAAATGAAAGCGTGCTAAGGCTAGGAAGCCATACTCGCTCTTTTCCCTATTTCAAAGGGTAATGCCTTAAATGCACTAATCTAATAAAGAGAAAACTAAATGAGATGTCTCGCATACGGGATGGGAGAATAGTGACATGCAAAATGGGAGAGAAACTCTAAAAGTGAAAAGTGTGTGAAATTTGTATCTAATGCATGAACGGCGCTTTAAGGGTCTAGCGTTGGACTAGCCCTCGTCAAAGGTTCTCACTAACATTGGATTAGTGAGAAATCAGAAGAGAAGGCCACAACTAGAGTTGGACTAGTGTGGTGACGTCAATATATTTACACAATAAACATGTAGACATGATAATAAAGCAAATAAACACATAAAACACATAAACACGTAACACATAGGCATAATGTCTAGAAGCAAGGCCCTAGGAAAGCAAGTAAACACATAATCATGCAAGCATGCAAAATAAGCATATAAAACCTAATTATTACATTGAGGGAAACCTAAATACATTCTAAGGGGAAGAAATTCGAAATAATAATCTAACTATTACATTTTCTATAATAAATACACCTTTTGCAAAATTAAACCTATCTATTACAACTTGGCATCCAAAGCCTCCAAATGATTTACCCAAAAATTTAAATGACATAAATAAAGACTAGACATAAATAAAAGCAAAGGAAAACTTAATTTAAAACATGCAAAATCATGCAAAAACACATAATAAGCACAAAATAGGGGAAAGAAGTTACCATCCCTTGATGTGAGGCCTTAATTGAATCCTTAAATGATGGGAATGGTTATCTAAGACTCAGTATCAACAAAAGGGATCAAGGTACCAATTTAAAGGAAAAACCAATCAAAAATTCCAAGAGAGGGTGTCTAAACAGATTCTGCAAGCAACACAGACAATACTAGGAAATAGAGTAAGATTCTGGAACAAAAGAGCAGGAAATATCAACAGAATACAAAAGCGAGCGTTCGGACTAGAAAGCGTGGGCAGCAACACGTCAGCGTTACAGGCAAAAGTAAAATCAGAGGAAAGCGGACTCAGCGTAATGGCCCGCGTCTCTTCCCATCTTCAAAATATCAGGAAGATTGCTTCCAGTTTTTTTTTGGACAATATCACAAACAAAATCCTCAGAGGCAAGGGGATCTATTTAAAGCATCAAACATCATCATTCAGATCATAAGAACAAACTAAAACAGAAAAGGCCAAATCTCAAGGATCGACATCATCAAATAGACAAAAAGGGGAAGGGAAGAACTGTCAGGGTAGAAACGCGGGAGGTTACGCGGACTGGCCTGCGTAACATCCCAGCGTTTCTTCACATCTTCAAGTATTCAAAGCGAAGCTTGGGCGTTCGAAGTGGTCCGCAAGAGGTCCGCGTTTCTTCACAACTTCAAACATTCAAGAGGAAGCGGACCGAAGTAATCAGCATAAGTAGTCGCGTTTCTTCACATCTTCAAAGCGTGAAGAACATTTTCCAGAAATTTCTCGGGAATCTGCGACATCATCACGAAGCCTCAAGCGTCGATTTTAAGCGTAAAACAAATCTACTAGCCTTACCAAGGCTTTATAAACCTAACATGCTCATATAACGGCTGATAATCATCATCAAATATCCCAAACTAAAAGAAAATTATTCAAGACCTTGGTTCCACCAAAGGTCCAAATCTCAGAATAATTTTACGATCAAAAAGCGATAAATAGAGTATAAGGATGTTACCTGAATCGGAAGCTTTGAATCTAAACAAGAGAAGAGGACCGAAATTCCAAGAATGATCTCCTCAAATGTGAAACCCTAGCTTTTCTCTTCTTCTTTCTTTTCCTTTTTCCTCTCTAATTCCCAGCCGTTTTTCTCTGCTTTTTCTCTCTCAAAACTCTCCTAATTGCCTCTTTTTCTCTTAGATCTCTTCCTACCTCCTTGTTAAACCCTAATCTAGGCTATTTATAACCACCAAACCTAGAACTAAGGGTTTTGATGTTCTTGGGATGAGGTGAGCTAATTTTGGACGTTAGATGAGTTGTTAGGGGCTAGGGGTGAGTTGGGGAATGTTTAAATAGGTTTCTTATCGTTCAAGCATCGGAAATTACAGCTGGAAAAGGATGATCGAGTTCGGAAAAAATCCAGCGTCATTTTTTTACGATCAAGTTCGGACTCATCCAGTAACTAATTTGTGACTTTTTTTTTTTTTTTAAGGAAACCTACAAAAATAAGGAAAATATGTTAGAAAATTCAACAATAAATAACTAAACATTAACAGATAAAAACATAGGAAAACAAATGAAATAGTCAAAATTTGGTGTCTACACCTACCACTTCGGAGGGTAATTGTCTTGCAATGTTCCCTAGGATTGACTTCTGTTTTTCTAGGTAACTCCCCTTGATTCCTAGGGTTTATAGCATTAGCAATTTGACCAAGTTGGACTTCTACATTCCTATACATGGTAGTTAATTGGTCCATTCTCCCCTCTAACCGCTCAAACCTTTCCGAAGTTCCTTTGGCTAATTTCTCCACAGCAATCTCCCATCCCGGTTTAGTTTCCATGGGTTGTTGCCTTGGTTGAAATCCCGGTGGATTTGTGGGCTTTTGTTGATTATTTTGATCTTTCCACCCAAAATTAGGATGATTCCTCCACCCTTGGTTATAGGTATTGGAATAAGGGTTATTTTGGGTTGGTCGAGTGAAGTTGTTGACAAATTGTACCTGTTCAAAATTCACACAATTAGTATCATCATGATTTCCTCCACAATTTGTACAAGATGCAACATGAGCATTGGAATTTGAACTTGAGCAATTCTCACCTTGCTTATTTAGCATTTTGACCATGTTGTCCATTTTTGCATTTAACATGCTAATAGCATCTAGTTCATACATACCGCGTATGTGGGTGTGTTACCTCTTTCATTGGCCCATTGATAATTATTGGCCGCCATCTCTTCTATTAAGCGTTGAGTTTCTTCAGCCGATTTTCCCATCAGTGCTCCACCTGCAGCTGCATCAATATGTGTTTTAACAGGATAGGTTAAACCATTATAGAAGGTTTGTACGATTAGCCAATCGGGAAGTCCATGATGAGGACATTTCCTTTGCAACTCTTTGAATCTTTCCCATGCCTCGTATAATGATTCACCTTCATGTTGAGCAAAACTTGTTATATCCATTCTTAATTTGGCGTTTTCAGGTGGAAAATATTTATTCAAAAAGCTTTGGCTAAATCATTTAAGTTGTGAAAGTGTTTGGTGCATGTGAATTAAGCCATACCTTAGCCTTATCTCTTAAAGAGAAAGGAAACAATCGAAGCTTTATAGCATCTTCACTTACTTCATTATGCTTGATTGTGTCGCTTATTTCCAAGAAATTGGCTAAGTGTGAATTTGGATCTTCCGTTGCATTTCCTCCAAATTGTTCTCTTTGGAGCATACTAATCAATGACGGTTGAATTTCAAAGTTGTTTGCTTGAATTGCCGACCTAGCAATGCTAGTTTGTGATCCATCCATTTTTGGTAATGCAAAATCTCTCAAGGCATATTGATTTGGTCGTTCTTCCGCCATGGTTGCTAAAGGAGGTAATTCAATGGAAATTCCACCAATATTTTCCTCAATTCTTTTGCCTTCTTGTTGTGCAAGTCGCCTTAATCTCCTCAACGTTCTTTCAATCTCGGGGTCCAAAGGTGTAGTAACTTTCAAGGATCGGCGCATGCACTAGATTAAAAAGAAAAAACAAAACAAATGAAAATTAAAATAAACACAAGAAACCTTTATATAAATTTAGACTAATAAAGCTTGCTTTTTCCCTAATATTAACCGAAGTCCCAACAGCGGCAAAAACTTGGCGTGGTCTAGGCTTTCAAGTTAAATTCACTCAATTATCAATCAATTATGGCCTCTTTACCCCGATTTTCTGCAAGTATACGGATCGTGGATTGAGTATAGTGATAATTAATTCGATCCACGAGACTTCGGTTAAGTACTATGGCTTTTAGTTTGCTTTATTATCTAAATAGAAAATGATAGATGAGTGCAAAATATAAAAAGTCAGGCGGTACAACCGTCCCTAGTGAAAGCAATTAAAACCAACCGGTTAAGGTGGTAGAACCAACCCTAATTGGTGGTAAATTAAAAGTAAATACAAAGTAAATTAAAAATGGGAGAAGGCGGACTAAGTCGACCTAAGGAGCGAGGATTAAGCAATTAGAACCGACCGCTAGGTGCCGATGATATCCAATTGGCGGTAAATGAGAAAATAGATAAAACCATCCAACGGGGTAAACCTCAAATTGGCGGTATAAAATAACAAGTTAGAGAAGTTAGAATAGAGAAGGAGTTTCCTAGGGATTTGAATCCCTTGTTAGGTTAAGGATGTGTTCACTTTAGTTAAGTTAGATTTTAAACTTGTGGCTTGTCAAGGAAGTAACCTCCAATTTCATTTGTAGATTGTTTTCACAATGAACAAACATACTCATATTAAACCCTCACCTATTAACATGATGAATTAGCTTAACATAAGTTCATGAAACTCAATGAGTTACAAATATGATTCCTCCTAAATGCATCTCCTACTAACGTGAACATACAACCTAGGGTTCATATATTTTGAACTACATATGCAAGACATATTTCATGTACTAACACATGCTTGAATAGTTCATAATTGATGATCAAACAACCATGAATATTGAGAACAAATAAATGAACTAACAATCACAAGTTAAACTTTCTTTACTTAAGTGAACAGCAGCCAATCCCTTACAAGTTCATCTTACCCCTAGGATAGTGAAGTTTAGCTATTCATATTAATTAAGCACGTAAAAATTGCATAAGAAGTCATGAATGAACTTTAAGAAATAAAATGCAAAGGATAAAGGAACTTCTCCAATTGATGAAATAAGCTCTTCTTACAAGCTCACAAAGGATTTCTCCTTGTTCAATAGACCTCTCACTTTGATTCTCAACTAATTCTTGTCAAGAACTAGCTAGTTTCTCTCTCTATTCTATTCTCTTCTTTTTCTTGCTATTTTCCTCTCCTCCTCTATCTATTTTTCTTGTTGGAATACATGGGGTATTTATAGAGGATTGAGGATGGAAAAGATTACAAATAAAAAGATCTAAAGTTGAATTTTGATACCACAAGTCCACATTGTGCAGCTATCAGCCGAAATTCTATCAGATTTGAGCTGGAAATGAGCTGGAATTTGGCTGTAAGTTGCAGCCGTCGTTTTTGAAGATCCGCGATGTGGATCCGTGAGGCAGAGGATCGCGGATCCCATCGGATCCTACTTCCATCGAGGGAGTCGCGAGCTAATTTATTTTCCACTTGTCACGTCGGCGTTTCAACTCTGAATCTGGTCCAAAATGTGAAAAATCCGAATTTTCGTCGTGAAATTGGCGCGTTAACTCCTCCGACTTTTGACCCTTCAATTTTTCAACTTTTCTTCAAAACTTCATTACCTTCAAATAATCATTCAATTGGGCATTAATTTGCTCAAAAAGCATTTTCTAATTGAATTTCACATTTGAATGCATATTAATAAATAAAGAACTTAATTTCATCATTTTTCATAAAATAAGTACATAAAAATAGATAAATAAAACACACTAAAATAGGAAAAATATTTACTTATCAGCACCCAGCACCAGCAGCGGCCCAGTGGGCTATTAATGATATTTTTCAAATTTTTTGAGGGAAAAAAGGTTTAAACCCAATAACTTTGAATACATTAATCCAAAAGTACTTTATCTTGAAATGTCTTTTAAAATTTTCTTAATAACATGAAAATTGAACATAAATTTTCTGAAAATTGATAAATGTAATTTCTTTCAACCATACAAAAAAAAAAAAGCAAACCTGAAAAAATTTGAAATATTAGATACATCTTTAACCGAAAATTGGGAAAACAAAAAAAAGAAAACCAACATCAATAAATGAAAAGAATTCGAAGTTTCAAATTAAATACAAAAACTCCACATACAGAAAATAAATAAAAGGAAGAAAACTTGTATAGATTATGTTAAAGTTGTGGAAGAAAACTTCAACGGATTAAACTAAATACATGGAGATTTAAAAAATGGTAAGAGAGAGAGGAGGGTGGAGGAGGTGGAGATGAGAAGAGGGAAGAATAGAGTTTGTACAGGAAATTTATTGTAGTAACCCTAAAAACTAATGATTAAAAGAGAAATGATTGAGGTGAAATTGGAAGGATGCAAGATTGAATCATCTGATGGTGGAATTTAGTAACTCTAAAAATTAGTGATTAAAAGAGGATTGATGGAGGTAAAATTGGAAAGAATGCAAGATTGAATCCTTTGAATGTGGAACTTAGTAACATTAAAAACTAGTGATTAAAAAAGGAATGATAGAGGTGAAATTGAAAATGATGCAAGATTGAAGCCTCTGAATGTGGAAATAGAGAGAGGCATTTTCATTAGTTTTATAAATTTTTGTACTCACCTAACTTCAAAAATACTTGTTGGTGTGGTGGTTAAGACACTTGTGTCTTATATATGAGGCCCCAAGATCAAATCTCACTACTACCACATTTTATATTTTCAAAAAATGAAAAAAGTCAAAAAACTGCCGGTTCGCGGTTCATCCCGGTTCTCACGGTTCGCACGGTTCGACCGGTTCTTGACGGTTTTTTGATCACTTCCGACTATTATAGAGAACCGGACCGGTGGCATGGCCGGTTCGCGGTTCCGGCCGGTGACGAGAGCTTTCGGGCCAACCCTTGTCCGTTATATCTTGGAGTAACTATGGAGAGTAGACAACGAGAATTGCTTAGCAAATTTGGGACCCAGAAATCTATAAAGTCAACTGAAGGTTTCAATCTCCAGAAGATCCGGACGGTTCCTACTGATTCTTTTGAGTATAAATAAATGAGTGGCTTGAAAAAAGAGATTTTTTGTTAGAGAATTGTGTTTTTTTTTCCCTTCCCCCTCTCCCTACCGTTGAATGATAATATAATGTTGGTAGCGTGATACCATGTCAGTTAATAGAAATGTGATGAAGATGAGGTTAATAATTCCATTGCCCTGGTAGCCTGTGAAGTTTTGCCGGCAAAAGGGAGACGTGGAGTTGGGGTCCTTTGTCGGGGAAGAAAGAGAAATTCTTTGAATTGGGCATTTTGGTCATCTATGACATCCAACTAACCCAGATTATGGACTATTACTGACAAGGGGGTAAATGTAATTTGATCGAACTATAGTGTTTGTTTTGTAATAAGGTTGCAAATGAGTCAAATTGAGTCAAGTTTTACACTAAACGAGCCAAATTCGGTTCAAGTTTGACTAGGTTAGAGCTCGAACTCGAGTTTTAACTTAAGTCAAGTCGAACTCAAACTCGAACGTACTGGAACTCAAATAAAATAAAAAATCTTATTTTATTTTTTGAAATGAGTAAAGTAATTTTTCTTAATAAATAATAAAAATATTAGGGATGTATATATAATTTTATTATTAAAATAAAAGTAATATATATATATATATGTATATATATATCCAAGCTGGCTTGTGAGCCAATGGGCTAATTATCTATCGGCTTGAACTCGGTGTTACTCGATTCGTTTGCAACCCTATTTTGTAATATGGACAAATCACAAGGGAGATAAATGTAATTAACCCTTAAGAAAAATGCCAAAGAAATATTCTAGAAAATGTTTCATTAACCCTTAAGAAAGATGCCAAAGAAATATTCTAAAAAATGTTTCGTGGAAACACACGCAATCCAGACATGCCGTGATAAACTTTTGTTAGTATTAAAAGTAATAGCTACAAATTGAAGCGAGGGGACCAAGAAAAAGAATTATTGTTGTCATGATCAAGATATAATTATGTAACTTTTGGGTAATTGTCCAAAACAATTAATTAATTAAGCTGATTAGAACGTATACCAAACTTGAATATTAAATCATTTTTCATGGACGGACTTGACTCAACTTAAAGCAGGATTGGAATCCAAGGTGCCTCACGGTCGAAATTGCATGCACCCTTGACAGAGCATTAGAATATTAAAATTTGAATCTCAAGTACTAGTAGGTCAAGTAGATCACACCGGTTGAACTGCTCAGCTAAAGAACCAGTTAGTTGACAGGCTTGCTAGTTAGTTTTTTGAACATACATTTTTGTCTAGAAGGTTTGGCTAATGGATAATCGTTAAGAGGAGACTCGGATATTTAGTATGTCGGAAAAGCATAATTAATTTAGAATAGTATTTAAATACAAAGGTATAATAATTGTGATCGTGTGTACTCAAATCGCAAATCCGATATAATTTAAGCATGCTAACCAGTATTAGAAAAATTCTTTTTTAAATGTCAAGAACATTGTTTCTTTAAACTTCATCAACTCTTACGTGTAATTTTCATTTCATTGCCTAGTGGCATGTGCTAATTCATTGTTTTTGACGGCTGCCTAATGGATAATAGTTCCTAATTTATCTTCGAATGCAACACAAACATATTTATTGACCCTGATTGCAATCTGACATACTCTCCCAATCTGATGTTCTTTGAGAAACTAACGTATACACCCATCCCATCCTGTTGTGTTAGGTAGCAGTTACATAAATTAGTATTGATGGTGCACGATATCGGCTAAATTGAAGGAAAGAACTTTGCTAGAAACTACAAGGAAGAAAACAAAGAAGTAATCGCTGTCATCATTTCTCTAATGGTTCCTACCAATGAAACCGATGGCCTGCTTCCTGATTTCAAGCATTAGTTTCAAGGAAGAGAAACAACCAATGGGGATTATATTATACGGACTGCTTTCTATTGGCACGGTTATGTTGATGCACCGTAAAATATATATTATAAGGGTCCGCTTGGAAAAGGAGGATGTTGAATTCAATGGAGGACTTCAGTTGGATGAATGTGAAATGAATGGTTTTGAAATCCATACAGTCTAGATACCTTGTTCGTTCAAGAATTGCTGTAGGATTGGAAGACTTTAATATTAACAAAAAATCTATGGTAGAAAAAAGGTTGAAATGTTCAAGGGCTAAATGTTAAATTGCATGTCTTTACTCTCTCTCTCTCTCTCTCTCTTTTTTCATGTCTTTACTCTTGTTCTTCTTGCATTGAAGCCCCAAGAACTCACCACTGTTTCTGTACCCAATCTTTTCTCCTTTGATAGCACCAATCACGGCAGCCAAAGTCAATTCTCTCTCATGGCCAGAAACTTGAGTTTTATTAAATAACACGACCATAAAATGACAAACTTTGTACAATCGTTGATGTCCTCCATCCACTTGTTTGGTATGCTATTCAGCATGGAAAAGTATTTTCACCCATGATACCTTTCTACCAGAATGGTTAGTAAAAAGAAAAATTATTCTTCTAACGTCTATTGCACAGGTCAAAATAAAATATTCGTTCCTGTTTTCAATGTTTCATATAAGATATCAGAATGTAAGACAATACATACTGATTTGATTTAATTAATTCCGTAGGACATAACACGTATTACTTGTTTCTGTTAAATTATTTGTATATATACATGAATTTTGACATTTTTTGCTTTAAAAATGATTAAGGTTTAATATTAAAATACTTCAATTATTATCTCACCATATGGATTGTTATTTTAATTTGTCATATTCGTTAGCAATATAATTAGTTCGAATGAGTCACATGAAGTGAACATCCATACTCTCATTTTCAAATGGCCTCATATTATATATGAAATTTAAATAAATTCTTAGACAATTTTTCCAAAGTTTGTTTTATGAAAATAGTTTATTAAACATTTTCTTTGCTAGCTTAAAAGGAAAAAAATCATTTCAAACAAAGACAAAAGCGATCAGTATTACAAAATTATAGTCATTTGTTATTTAATATCATAAGTATCTTAAGATTGGGAGGCCTATAAGGATAAGCTTGACATTTTATTATGTTATTTATTCCAGGTTTAAGTTGACAAGGGCTTTTCCTAGGTCCTTTTAAGGAATGAGATTCACCAAAAAAATTAAAATGAGCATTCAAGAGAAAAAGGCTTTTTAACTTTATATGGTCCATGCCAATATGAAAGTGAAATAGATTAGTTAAAATTTTAAAAAGGCATTTCCAGTCAAGGGCTTTTCTGCAAATCAAATGAGGGCGTGAGCTCTACTTTGACACCTCGACCAGTAACTAGTGACGGTGGCATAACTTGAACTTTTGCTGTCCATTTTTCCCTCAATGCACGAGTAAAGATTACTGGGGAGATGGAGAAAATCTCAATGAATGATTTCAAATGTTATCTGATTTCAACAGATTTAGAATCACTAATCTTAAACTACAAAATACTTCCAACTCATAGGTGAATTTCAAATCCATGTGCTTACATATAGGGATTTAAAATCCAAATTCATCCAAAATGAACCAAATCAGTAATTTACCCACCGGCCACCTTCTACAATTAAGCCAATGACTAAAATCCAGCCCTCTATTGTTTACATTTCTTTGTGATTTAAGATTTTTATATTAGTAAAAAATTAAGGTCCCACAAATCAGTTTCTACAATCAAGAATGCATGTGAATTTTGAATCCTTAGACATGGAAGGCTAGTGATTAAAAGATTTATTCTTTTCAACAACTTGAATACGTTCACTAGATCATGTAGGTGGATTTTTCCTAAGCCTTTGATATAATCACTCATGAATTTTTTACAAAATCAGGATTATTATTTGAACCTATAAATATTTGTCATTGATTATTGTCTTTAATAATATCAGGTAATTTCTCTGAGATTTACATGTAGGTTTACATTTGACTTCTTGCATGTCTCTTTGTAAAAGTCTAATCCTTTCTTGAAGTAGTATCATTGTTGATTTAGGAAAAAGGCAATCCATTCCTTTTAATTGGCTTGAAAACTTGTCAAAGTAGTGTTTGAAGTGTTGATCAATTGTTTTTCAAAAATGTTAGTGAAAGAGATTTGAAAAGGCAGAATGTGGATTTGAAATGGCATTCATAATCTATATCTATATAAATTTGAGAAGGGGTTTTTAGTATGATTAAATTAGAATGCTTCTGATCCCTTATCTTTTTACACAGAATTTTAAATTTATAATTTTTATAAATTCTTTCAGGTCTTTTGAATTTAAAAAGTAAGAAGTGGCTCCACTTATATAGGAATTTGATTTGAAATCTATTAATGTAAGGAAGGCAATAAAGAAGAAACATCACCAAACTTACTAAAAGTCAAAAGGTAAATAATAATATATTACCCTTCAATTTAGAAATCTTAACTAAGGTGGCAAATTGTATAGAAAATGAAATGGAAATAATATTCATTGGTCATGGATTTGAAAAATCAAGAATGGTGCCATTCATGAAGTCTAAATTATGAAATCACTAAATAAAAAACAAAGTACTACTAGCCTTTCAACATGGAAATTTTTATTTGGAATCTTTATTTTTTGTGAATAATAATAATAATAATAACAACAACAATTATATCCAAATTAGAAAAATAAAAATACATTTTAAGGAAAATATACAGAACATCCGACCTGAAAATATATATACTTAATTTATATATATATAATCCAAATTTAACCATAATTAAATTTGAATAAGAGTGCAATACACAAAGATTAAGAATTACCTTGGCTATTATTGATTATTTTTTGTCTTCTTATGATTTTCTTCATATATAAATATGTAACTATTATGTCATTTTTATATATTTTTTGTAGTAGTTAGGAGTCTCACAAGATATTTTAGTTTTTCATTTGCATTTTCAGATGCCAATACTTGTAGTCATTGTGACCAATTTTTAGTTTTGTACAGTTTTCATATTATGGGACGTAAAGTTAAATATATTTAAAAAATGGTAAACCAAATTGCAAGCTACGGTTTTCTTTTTTTTTCCTTTTTCTTTAAATTTTATCTTTTCAATTTTTTTGAAAGTATCAATATAAGTATATTTGAAAAGTACAAAACCAAACTAAAACTTATGAAAATTTTTTCTTTTGCGTCAACTTTTTAATTTAGAGGTTGAATATAGATTCAACTACGATATTTCTCCTTCAAAAATTTGAAATCATTCAATTCAAAAGTAATATGAAAAATAACTAAATTTGGTATTTTTGTACTTTGTATTGAATTTTCATTTTTCTCTTTTACTAGCTTAATTTACTTTTATAATAGTGTAACATTAACAATATGTTAAGTTATATTTTGAATAAACAACAGAGAAATTAGAACTCTTAAACCGACAGAGATAGGAGAAACCAATTGCAATTACTATTATTAAAAAAATCTCAACACATATATGGCATATTATATACATATATAAATATGTAATTCTCGAAAACATATGAGAGAAAGCTACAGATTTTTTAATAGCATAATATATCTCAAAAGAAAAACTATGATATTGTTTTATTTTGGTTGGTTGGGTAGATAAAAAGGGAAGGAGTAAGGGAAAAGAAAATGGAGGAGGTTGGACATAGAGGAGAGAGGTGGGGGGAGGGGACTATTGAAGGGTATGGGAGAATGGTAAGGGAGAAGAGATAGAAAATTGAATAGCAAGAATAGGAAACTAGAGGCAGAGAAAAGGTAATAGTAAAAAGTTAAAGAGTGGTAGAAAAAAGTCAAAGAAAGAAGTTGAACTACTACAAGATTGGGTGGAGAGAAGAGGAAGAAAGAAGGGGATTATGGGGATATAATAAAAAAGGATGACATCATAATAAGAGGTACGAAGGTCATAGAAGGCAGTGGATGTGAGAGCCTCAAAATTCAGATTTTATTTTAAAAATATAAAATATTGTTTATATTGTATTTATTCATTGAAATATGGGTAAATTTATGTTTAAAGTGAATATTTTCTAATTTAGAGAATTTTATACGAATTAATTGCCGGTGTGTGGTTTTGGCCAAATTAAGCATTAAATTTTGTTCCGAAGTGTGAATAGTGACTTCAAATTGAAATCGAACATATGTAGTGATATTATAGAGATATAATTAAGATTGGACAGTGTTGGAATAAAATAAAACAGTGTAAGTTAGACTGTCGCGCGCGAAGCGACATAAAGTGGCCAAAAAGCCACTTTTCCTTAAATCAGGGGATTTGCACCTTTTTGTCCTTTAAGTCTTGACTTTTGGCTTCTTGAGGCATTATTTTCAGCTGCAAAAAATTGGAGCATAGAGAGAGAGAGAGAGGCCGAGAGAGTGAGGAGCAAGAGAGAGAGAGAGAGCTTGCAATTTTCTTCCATTTCTTCTTCCTTCCTTTCTTGAAGCCTCAAGCCACCATTGAAGACACTTGTTTTCTTCATCCTTGTAGCCGTGAGAGAGGGAAGGAAAGAGAGGGGCTGGTCCGAAATTCTTGAGGGAGAAAAGGGAGGAAAAAGTGTAGTTTGATCTTCCATTTCCTTCTTCATCCAACCTCTTGAAGTTGTGAGACTTTGGTGGAAGATCTTGACTTGTTCTTCTTCATCCTTGGCTGCCGTGTGAAAGTGAGAGGAAGAGGTGGAAGATCCAAAAATTTGAAGGAAGAAAAGAAGAGAAAGAAAGCTTGTAAGCGTGTCTTGCTCTTGTTCTTGAGCTTTTTGTTGGAAATCACTACCAAAGTGGAAGGATCTCGGGCTAAGGTCAAAACTTTTGGTGTCTCTAAGCTTGGAAGAATCTTTCTCGAAGAGGAGCTCACGAGATCTTGTTAGATCTTGATAGATCTAAAGGTATATCACTTGAATCTCTTAGATTTTGCTCTAGTAGTGGTAAATCTTGTAGATCTGTGGTTCATTTTGTTAAGAATGCTTATATATGGAACAATGAAGTTGGGCTCTTGAAATCCCAACCTAGGTAGCGGACTTGAGGTGAATTTTAGGTAACGGACTTGAGGACCTGATTGTGGACATGATTGATATTCGTGAAATTAGTTCATTTTATGGTTATCTTGTTGTTGAAAAATTTGAAGGAAAATGGGTGAGATGGCCGAACCTATGCTTGGCATTTTGACATTTGATTTCGAAATTTTATGATATTCTTGAAGAGGTTTTTGCTTAAAAATATATATGTGATATGTTCATTTGTGAGTGTGTGTTTGAGTAGAGTAAAGTCGTGAATTTCGAATGTCAAAGTGAAGCTTTTCATAGACTTTTGGAATAAAAAGTGATGTTTTGAAGAACTTCACGGTTTTCCAATATTTTGGTTAAATTCTATGAATTTCGAAAATAAAGACTTGATAAGAATTGTTCTAAATTTGTGTTAAAGTTTTGACAAAGAGCAAGTGTTGAGTTATGACAGGTGTCGAGCCTGTGCAATAATAAATACCTACTCCAAGAAATATAAATTTTGAGTATAAGGGTGAGTAGGATTGTCTCCTCAGGGACTGGGAAAAATTAATTCCTTTTTCAGTTACAGGAAATAGGGGGATTTTAGGAATTAAATGCTAACAAAAGATAAACTAAATAATCAACTATGGGAAATAATTAAGAAAGAGAATTAATGGGAAAAACTCTAGCCAAGGATACACTTCAGAGATGGTTCAAATAACTGATCATTGATGCAAATATAATTCCAACATTCATTGATAAACAGGTTTTTCACTGCCAATACGATCTGACAGCAGTCTCTTCTTATTGTATCGATAGCCAAGGTACGACCATTGACTATTTCCCTAATTCAGAAATAACCCTAGGTACGACCATAGGATTTAATTCCTAATTGCATTAAAAATTAGAAAAACCCTATTCTAATTAACAAACACGCTACGAGGGCTCATTTAAATTAGATTGTATATTTCCCTGACACAAAACCAATTATGCCAGTTGCTACCGGGATTAGAGTAATCAAACAATTACGGATTCAACCACTCTAATTAGCAAATAGATCACGTGAATAATTAAATATTGTACACCTATTTAATCACACACAGTCACTATAATCAATAAAGGCAGAAAACATACAAATATCAATGAATAGAGGGAATGGTTAAAATAAATTGGATCTCACAGGATTAGACGAACCAAATCTTCAAGTGCCCCTTGACTAGAAAGATGAAATTAGCCACACATCATGTATGAAAATTCCACCAAAGTGTTTTGAGAAAAATAGCAAAGTCAACTCTTAATATTCTAAAGAACAAAATAGCGAAGGAAAGGAAGAAAAGACGGAAAAGCTATGGCTGGATCTTGCGTTTCTTCTTTGTCCGTCGTTTCCTTCTTTTTCCCCGGCAAAAGACATAGCCAAGAAGGTGATTCAAGAGGATAGATTCCTCCCAAGCCACAGATGATGACTTTTTGAAGACGGGTCCCTTCTTTTTCTAATAGTCACCCGAGGTAACTGTCTTCCTTTCACAACACAACTTCCATTTGTTGGTTTCCTTTTCCAATTCAAACTCCCACGTTGCACACTCCTTTTCCAAATATGAAAATTAACTTCCAGCCACGTTTTTCATCCGTTTCCTTTTTGACTTTCAAGAAACAAAAATTACCAACAATACCAAATCCTATTCTAAAAAGATTTCCTAAAATAAATACCAAATTAGTTCCAACTACTAATTAAGAAAACATCATAATTAACTTCACAATCTTCCAGAATTTGGACTCCACACTTCTTGGAATTTTCCCACGAGCCCTTGAAAATCCAAGAAATCTGGCCTGGATGTCCACCTTAGGTGCGCCTGCGCTTAACTGTCAGGAATGCTTCTGGATTTTCCCTTTTTCAGCACAATTTCACCAAATCCTGCAATTGACCACCAATTAAATAAACTTAGTAGAATCCACCCAAGAATGCAATTTTTAGTCTAAATAATTAGGAAATATTAACACAATAAATAACTAAAATTGCACCCTATCAAACTCCCCCACACCTAAATAATGCTTGTCCTCAAGCATATCCCAACTCAGAAAAACAACCAAGACATATGATATTGTAGCAATTCCATACCAATCAAGCTTCCCATATATTCCCCAACAATTTCACCAAAATCAGAATATATTAATTTGGCAAACCTCACCAGGAATTTAACAATTGCACTCATTCACTCCAAGATGCAAAGGATATATCACTCAACTCAACACAATGGAATGTCATTACCATAAGCTTGCTCATATATCATATCTCCACCACTTAATCATGAATCAAATGCAAAAATCAAAGGGACTTTCACAAGGTTGTAATGGGGCTTGGGTAGAGGCAGGATAAAAGGGGTAATGTAGGTGTAAAATATGCTAAAGCAAAATGCCAGAATTCCAATGCACAATTTCTTTACAAATTTCAATTTTCAAGGCAAATTAGCACTTCATCAACCCAACAAATGTAGCTTGTATTGGTGCTGATCACATTTCACAACACAAGAACTTCACACATCACTTTTTCCATTTTTTTTCCATTTTTCATTCTTTTCTTTTGTTTTTTTCTTTTTTTTATTCTCTTTTTTTTCACGTTTTTCATTTTTTTTTCGAAGACAAAGGAAATAAACACGCATAAAGCACCTTAACTCGCTACACTTGCTTCTTCACATTTATTGCCTTGCAATTAATCCATCATCTTCTTATGCAATGAGATTCAACACTTCTCTAACATATGGGTTAAAAAGAAAGTCTAAAAACAAGTCTTAGGCTAACAAATGTGGTTTTAAACAAAGAAACAGGGTTAAAGGCTCAAATTGGTTCACTAGGAGTAGACAAAATAAAGGAAGAATTTTTTCTAAACTCAAAAGTGGTTAATCCTAGGCGCCCTTGTCATTTTAATGCACCAAATTCATTTAAATGTGGCCTTGACATGCATAACCGAGCAAGTTCTAGAATGTTCAACCCATGTGGAATACCACTCAACAAATAAATATAGAGCAAATTTAGGCAAGTGCTCACGTTCAGGCCCAAGAATCTCACAAATGGTAAAGGATTGATGCCAAATCCAATATATTCATCAATTAAATCCATCATCAAGAAAAATAAGAAACCCTTATGGCACGAACTCACTACTCATACCCACATCTTGATTGCATTCATCATTGTTTAAAATCATAGGACTAACAAAGAAAAGAAAAGCAAACTTAACAAGACAAACTATCACCCACAAGTACAGTTAACCCTCCCCCACACCTAAATCCTACATTGTCCGCAATGTAGCACATAAAGAACAGCAAAGTCAAGTGAAGAGGAACAGCCGAACTCCCCTGAATTATGGAGGAGGGCAACCATCCACCTATGGCTCGGGGGGAAATGGAGGTTGGAAACCCATATGGTGAAAGAACTGTGCCAAATTTTTGGTCATCCGTGACAGTTGGCGCTCAATCCGCTCCATTCTATCATCCATGTGACGACCCACCTCTCCCTAGGGCGCACCCCAGGGTATCAGCAGCCGCCTGCCTAGCTCTCGCCAGGACTCACTCACTCTATAATCATTTCACTTAACAAATTCAAACTTGACATGATAACACTCTTAACCCAAAATAAAAGAGGGCAATGCTTTACAATATATAACATCCGAATTACAATCCATAATATATAGGCTATTCATCCCTACAACCTCGTTTCGTCATACAGGAGTTCTCAAAAGACATTATATAAGAGTTCTCAAAAGATAACATCCAAGTTCTTCAAAAACACTAAAACAAGAGGAACCCTAATCTTAAGGGTAGGCATTCTCGTCGTGGGTCTCATCTCCTGCTAAGGAAAACAAATGGGAGAAAGGGTGAGTTAGAAAGCTCGTGAGTTCCCAAAAACATGCAATTCACATAACAAATAAGAATATTCACTCAACAAGATTTCACTTGAATTTAAATCAGACAAGAAAGCATTTAACAATACAAGTATGGATACGGGGCTCTCAGGAGCCAAAGTCCACGTCGCTTGTCCACGAACCAGTAGTTGACACTCCGTCAACTTGTCACTATTACCATGTAGAACTTCACTCCTTTTACCCTCAAAACCCCACGGGCCGTTCTCCAACCTTGCAGTTCAAGATAATAACAGCTTTCATTCGGTAGGGTTAAGCACTCTCCATGAGGGACAAGTCCATAAGCCGAGTCCAGAGTACTTTTCAGTTCAGGGCAGTCGGTAACAGTGGTTGGTTGCTCTTTTAGGAGATAGGTTCAGTTCCAGAACTCAATCTCGAGCACAGTACAGTGGTATAAGTCACTGGGCTTTGTGACATTGAAATAACCCTATGGCTCTTCCCTTTCTTCTCGACCTAGGCCTAGCCTCCGGCTCGAGTCGAAGGGTTCACCGATAGGTCTCAGGCATTTCCTGACCTTTACAAACACATGCAGTCACTAAGTGGAACTATAACAGACATTCATTTCAGTTTGCATTCGTTTCAAAGCATTTTCATAGTCGTTTGACTCAGATAAGAGTAAGTGCGATAAAGTACACACTACCCTATCTGAGAGTTCAAAACTAGTTTTCACAGTACCATCACAACAAGAAACATCATCACAGTCATTTCACATAAGCACGTAACAGGCATGGAAACTCACCAAAGTAATAAGGCTCAGCCTCTACGTAAGGGTCGAATTCACTTTCCTCTTCAAACCCTAAACAAGTAAAAACAGTAGTTGAGAATTCGGTTCTTTCACTCATTAATCAAAACAACTCATTTACACCTTTTTAGTTTTCAATCAATGTTTTTCCCAAAATTCTCTCAAGGAAATACTTTCATTTCCAATACGATATTTCAAAGCGAGATCTTTGAAAAATCACTATCTCATTTCAAAAACCACACGTTACCGATGTATTCACTAAGCACTTTTCCACATTTTCTTTAATAAATCACTTTCGGTGAAAATTATCAACCCAAAATCATTTTTAACATAAACTCAACATTTCCTTCTTGAAAATGCTTTAATATAACTTTAAAACACTTTAAACTATCACCTTTTCTTCCAAAATTCATCAAAGGAAACCATAACACTACAAAACCCTCCAATGACATTTTTCACCCAATTTTCATGAGAAATTCTATTCGTTATCCTTTCGAAAGTCATACACCGATAAATGTACATATCAAATATTTTCTTAAACAGAAATTCATCACGACTGAATACAAAGTTTCAAAATCAAACATAGAAGTTTTCAAGTGTGGTTTTGGCCATTTTAATCATTTTTCCTTCAAACTTTTCAACAACTAAAAACCCTAATTTCTAACCATATCGAAGCAAGTTCACAAATAACAATCAAATTCCCAATCAGGTCCTCAAGTCCGCTACCTAGAGGTCACCTCAAGTCCGCTACCTAGGTTGGGATTTCAAGAGCCCAACTTCATCTTTTCAGATGAGATCATTCCTTCAATATTAACCACAGATCTACACTAATCAACATTAATAAGGCTAGATCTACAAGATTCGAGACTTGTACCTTCGGATCTATCAAGATCCAACAAAATCCGTCAAGCTTTCCTTCAAGAAGGTCGCTTCCAAGCTCAATAAACCTCTCAAGCCTCGATCTTCACCCAAGATCTACGGATTTTGACGGTGATCTACGACTCCAAGCCCACGATCAAGCAACCCATCACTAGATCAAGCCTTGTTTCTTCACTTTTCTCTTCCTTTTTCCCCTCAAGAACTTCGGCCCTCTCTCTCTTTCCTCTCTCCTTGGTTCGGCTGAAATAGGGAAGAAAAATCAAGCCCATAATCCATCCATCAAGTTTCTTAAGCTCAAGATTCTAGTTGAAGAAAAATGAAAGATTTTAAACCACAAAACTCACCTTTCTTCCTCCCTCCAAAATCGGACCAGCCCTCTCTCTCCTTGCTCTCTTCCTTGGCTGGAAATGTGAGGATGATGGTAGCTTCAAGAGTGCTTGGAAGTGGAAGAAAGGTAGAAGAAAGAAATGGAAGGAACTTGAACTTATTTCTCTCTCTTTTTCTCCTTAGAGCTCTCGGCTCTTTCTCTCTCTATCTCCCAAATGTGCAGCTGAGAATGAAGTGGGAAGATGGCAAGAAGTCAAGCCTTTTTAATGGCAAAAAGTGCTTTTCCCTGATTCAGGGGAAAAAGTGCTTTTTGGCACTTTATGTCGCGTCGCTCGCGACAGTCTAACTTACACTGCTCTAGTCCATTTCGACACTGTCCAAACTTATTAATATTCTCAAATATTGCCACTTATGCTTAATTTCAACTTAAAGTCACTAATCACGCTCCGGTAGAAAATTAGAGACCTAATACGCCAAAATCGCAATGCGCAAACAAATCATATAAAATGCTATAAATTGTAAAATATTCAATTTAAACACAATTTTACTCATAAACAAATAAATAAACATAATATAAATAGTATTTTGCATTTTAAAATAATTTGAAATTTGAGACCCCACAATCCAAGTGTGATGTGGCGAGGCCGGGGAAACCTCTCAGGAGGATGATGGTGGTGGTCTGGAAGTAGAAGCACCTGGGGCATCGGCAGAGGTGGCGTTAGAGGCTGACCGCTTGGGAGGCAAGAGAATGGGGCCTGGAGGAGTGAACTGGAACACGCCACTAACCTGTTGAATGAGACCCATCTTTTCCAAACAAGCTAAGTCAAGCGGTTCCATATCACAAGCTTTATGCAAGTTATGATTGCTTAAATCTAGAACCCCAAGATTTATAGCCAAGTGAGTGATATAAGACCCTAGAATCAATGGCTTGTTTTTCTTATTAAGCACATCGTTAAATTGAGACGCTAACCAAAGACCCAAATTGACCTTGACATCAATCATACACCATAGAAAGAAAAACTCAGTCTTAGTCAATATACCAGAGCTGTCTCGTCTACCAGAAAAACTGTAAGCCATGAACCTATGCAAATAACGAAAAGTAGGATCTTTGAGAAAAGAAGCCTTAGATTTGCTAGGATCATAAGGGTATTTATCCACCGACAGATCAGCCCAATAGCCCATGTTATGAGAGTAAAATGGTTCAGAGTATTCACAAGGGCTATGCAAATATTCAGCAGTTTGGGAATAGGGGACATCAATAAATCCAAAAGCCAAGTTAAATTCAGTAACAGACATCTTAAATTCCCTTCCCATCAACCTAAATCGGATCAGCTCAGGGGTGGAGACAGAAAATTGATCGGGGACAGTGAATTCAAATGTAGCATAAAATTCCCAGGTCAATTCAGTGAAAGCAGGTAAAATAATGGAAGTATAAGTATTCCACCAAATAGCAGCTATCCTCTTAGTGACGTCCTCCCTGATGTGCATAGTGTCAAGGGTGGGCCCATGTATGTATTTGCAAGGGACTATCTTGCGTGCAAAGGCTGTAGTATATCGTTCCTTGTCAGCCGCCTTGGGGAAAGTCAAATGCCCACCAAAATGGGCAGGTGAGGATAGATGCACCTCTTTACCTTTTCGAAGGAGGGACTGGGAACTAGATGCTGGAGAAGGTCCAGGTAGATGAACAATCGGTTGGGGTGCAGAAGTGGGTGGTCGGGCCCGTTTTTTATCTTTAGTTTTAGGCATGATGTCTAGTAAAAGCAGACCAAAGCAATTCCAACACAATAGCAATGACAGAACCACAGGGTAGTGTCCCAATCAATTAGTTAAAGAACAGGACCACAGGGCAAAATACCCAATTGAAATTTCCAACCAACAACAAGCAGTCCACTAAAGTTTACTCAACAAAATGCACAATTGTTCCCTAAATTCCCGACACAAGTCACAAGAACACGTGCAAATCAAACGAATTCAGCCAGACAATTTGATACACGTGACCATAAACTCAAGCCCACACAATAAATCAACAGCCAGTGGGGTCTAGACAGCAGATTAATGCCTAAAATCAAGATCAGCAACCAACATCCAGAAAAGGCCAGCCACAAGGAGTCAAATGTCAGGCCAAATATTGCCCAAAAATTTTAGTGGCCAATCTACTCACAAAATCAGAATCACTGGGCAAAGTCCAACAATTGTAGCCAGCAAGCCAGCACGGAATTTGGAAAAACAAACAGGAAGAACTCACAGGGGCTGCCACGTGGGCAGCGGAGTGGAGGTTGAGGAGGCGTAGTTGGAGTGGCGGAAGTGCGGATGGCAGCCACCAGTGAAGACGAAGCAGCAGCAGCAACAACCGGAGGAACCCGCTGAAGTGCGGTGTCTGGCGGAGGAGCGGCATGTAGTGGAAACCAGGTGATCTCGTCGCGCAGCACTAATGGTGGCAGCAGGAGGACTAACGACCACGCGACGACCAGTGAGAGGCAACGACCAGTGAGCATGACGTTCGTGATTGTGGGTGAAGGTGGGTTGCGACCGTCGGTTATAGGTGAAACTGTGTGGCGATGTCGCAGGCAGCCGCCTGAGTAGCTCGGAGACCATGCATGGAGATGCAAAGCAGGTGGTGAGGTTGGAAGAAGAAATAAGGGAGAGAGAACGAAAGAACGAAAGAAGAAAGAAGAAGAAAGAAAAGAAAGGGAAAAGGAATTAGGGCCAAGAGTTTTTTTTTTTTTTTAAACGAAACCACTGAAAATCGGAAAAGAGAAACAAAAGATTTTTTTATTTTTTTTTATTTTTTTTGTATAGGGCAACCGTAGCGTTGTAGAGAGTTACGGCACCTAACCCATGCCATAGCTTCCGATGAAGTGATGGAATTTTTGATTCCCGTGCCAGGCGTTGGAGATAGTTAGGCGTGGCACGTAACCAGTTCTCGCTTCTATCCACGAACATCTAAATTGAGGGTGACCAGTTTGCGTGGGCACGCCTAACCCTTGGTGACGGAGACCCTGGCGATAGTTCCCTTCGCGTTGCCCAATTTTGTGGGCCGCCCTAACCGTAGTGGCGACCCTATCACATGAGAGATTGAACATTTAAATTAAGCATATTCTCCTAGTAAAACACAAAATACTAAAAACACGTAAAATAAGCAAAGTAAGGATCCTTGGTTTGCCTCCCAAATACTTTCTTTAATGTCTTTGGCTAGACAATGCCGAAGCTTTTAACTTGTGTAAGTGGGATCCTCAAGGTGCATTAATTCAACCCTCCTAGAAATGCCTTCATAGGTATGGCTTGAGACGATGGCCATTTAGCGAATCTCTTATCGCCTTCAAACTTTGAATCTCAACTGCACCATAAGGAAAGACATTAGTAATAACAAATGGACCTATCCAGCAGGTGAAGTTTACGGAAAAGCCTAAGTTTGGAGTGATAGAGGAGGACTTTTTGCCTAATTTCAAAAGTCTTCCGTGAAATTTGTTGGACATGAAAGGCCCTGTTTTTCTTCTTGTAAATCATGGCATTTTCATAGGCCTTATTCCTCAACTCCTCCAATTCTTGCAATGGAAGCTTCCTTTGCACTCCCGCCTCAACCAAGTCCATATTGCATTGCTTAATCGCCCAAAATGCCTTATGTTCCAGTTCAACAGGAAGATGACACGGTTTCCCAAACACCAACCTATAGGAGACATCCCAATAGGTGTCTTGTATCTGATTCTATATGCCCAAAGCATCTTCAGGTCTTAAACTCCAATCCTTCCTGTCGGCGAACCATCTTCTCCAAGATGGACTTGACCCTCTATTGGAAATTTCAGCTTGTCCATTTGTTTGCGGGTGATAAGATGTAGAAACTTTGTGAACAACCCCATATTTGCGGAGTAAAGCTGCAATCACCCTACTACAAAAGTGCTTTCCTCTGTCACTAATCATAGCTCTTGGCATCCCAAAACGGACAAAGATGTGAGATTTCACAAAATCTGTGACTACTTTTAGTCCGGGTGGCTTTTGCTTCCACACAATATTAACTCAACGGCGCCAAAAATTGATAGATGTCGAGCCTGTACAATAATACCCAATAGACCTAATGCCAATAAAAATAACTAAAAGCTAATCCAGTGTTGGGTAGGGACTCAGAATGTGCAATGGGTTCTTCACCACCGATTCAAGGGTATACTTGATCCGATATACCAGAATTAGTTAATTTTGTATACAGTGGCAAATAGGGTCGTCTCCACAGGGACTGGAGAAATAAACTCCTTTTTCAGTTACAGAAAATGGGAGATTTTGAGAATTAAATGCTAATAGAGTATTAACTAATTAACCAACTATGAAAAATAATTAGGAAAGAGAATTAATGGGAAAAACTCTAGCTAAGGATACACTTCAGAAATGGTTCAAATAACTGATAATTGATGCAAATATAATTCCAACATTCATTGATAAACAGGTTTTTCACTGCCGATACGATCGGCGGTCTCTCCTACTTTTTGATAGCAATGCGACCATTGACTATTTTCCTAATTCAAGAATAACCCTAGGTACGACCATAGGATTTAATTCCTAATTGCAATAAAAATTAGAGAAACCCTGTTCTAATTAACAATCACGCTACGAGGGTTTATTTAAATTAGATTATACGTTTCCCTGACACAAAACCAATTATGCCGGCTAAAGGGATTAGAGCAGGTCAAACAATTAGGGATTCAACCACTCTAATTAGCAAATAGATCATGTGAATAATTAAATATTGTACACCTATTCAATCACACACGATCACTATAATCAATAAAGGCAGAAAACATACAAATATCAATGAATAGAGGGAACGGTTAAAATAAATTAGATCTCACAGAAATAGATAAACCAAATCTTCAAGTGCTCCTTGACTAGGGAGGTGAAATTAGCTACACATCACGTAGGGAATTCCACAAAAGATTGCAAAAGAAAATCTCCAAGCCAGCTCTTGTCTTTTTAATTGAAAACTAACAAAGGAAAAGAAACGAAGGCAAAGCTGTCGTTCTCGTTCGTAGCCTCCTCCGAATATGTGACTTCCCCAAACTATTAGTGCTTCGGATTAGCTATACTTCGCGGGGCCAAGTCCTATTTTTTAGCCGCCAGCCCAAGAAAGTAAAACTAATGTAAAACCTAAATTCCTTTTCAAACCACTCTATTAGGAATTTCCTAATACATATCAAAAACTACCACTTACCTATTCCAAATAGATATTCTAATAAAAATATTAAGATAGTTTCCTAATAGTAATTTACTGCTAAATAGAAAAAGGCAATAATTATTCCAGTATGGACTCGGATTTGGAATCTTAAATTCTTTGGAAATTGCACATGCGCCCGTGGAAATCTTGGAAATCTGGCCTGGATGCCTGCTTTAGCCGCGCCCGCTCCTAACTGTCAGGAACGCTTCTGGAATTACACCTTTTTTAGCACAATTTCACCAACTTCTGCAATTAACCACCAATTAAATAAATTTAGTAGAATCCACCCAAGAATGCAATTTTTAGTTCAAATAATTAGGAAATATTAACACAATAAATAACTAAAATTGCACCCTATCAAACTTAACACAATATTAACACAACGGCCTCACTGCTACATGGAAAAGAAAAGAAAAAAACAAAAGAAAAGAATGAAAAATGGAAAAAAAATGGAAAAAGTGATGTGTGAAGTTCTTGTGTTGTGAAATGTGATCAGCACCAATACAAGCTACATTTGTCGGGTTGATGAAGTGCTAATTTGCCTTGAAAATTGAAATTTGTAAAGAAATTGTGCATTGAAATTCTGGCATTTTGCTTTAGCATATTTTACACCTACATTACCCCTTTTATCCTACCTCTACCCAAGCCTCATTACAACCTTGTGAAAGTCCCTTTGATTTTTGCATTTGATTCATGATTAAGTGGTGGAGATGTGAAATATGAGCAAGCTTATGGTAATGACATTCCATTGTGTTGAGTTGAGTGATATATCCTTTGCATCTTGGAGTGAATGAGTGCAATTGTTAAATTCCTGGTGAGGTTTGCCAAATTAATATATTCTGATTTTGGTGAAATTGTTGGGGAATATATGGGAAGCTTGATTGGTATGGAATTGCTACAATTATCATATGTCTTGGTTGTTTTTCTGAATTGGGATATGCTTGAGGACAGGTATTATTTAGGTGTGGGGGAGTTTGATAGGGTGCAATTTTAGTTATCTATTGTGTTAATATTTCCTAATTATTTGAACTAAAAATTGCATTCTTGGGTGGATTCTACTAAATTTATTTAATTGGTGGTTAATTGCAGAAGTTGGTGAAATGGTGCTAAAAAAGGTGTAATTCCAGAAGCGTTCCTGACAGTTAGGAGCGGGCGTGCCTAAAGCAGGCATCCAGGCCAGATTTCCAAGATTTCCACGGGCGCATGTGCAATTTCCAAAGAATTTAAGATTCCAAATCCGAGTCCATACTGGAATAATTATTGCCTTTTTCTATTTAGCAGTAAATTACTATTAGGAAACTATCTTAATATTTTTATTAGAATATCTTTTTGGATTAGGTAAGTGGTAGTTTTTGATATGTATTAGGAAATTCCTAATAGAGTGGTTTGAAAAGGAATTTAGGTTTTACATTAGTTTTACTTTCTTGGGCTGGCGGCTAAAAAATAGGACTTGGCCCCGCGAAGTATAGCTAATCCGAAGCACTAATAGTTTGGGGAAGTCACATATTCGGAGGAGGCTACGAACGAGAACGACAGCTTTGTCTTCGTTTCTTTTCCTTTGTTAGTTTTCAATTAAAAAGACAAGAGATGGCTTGGAGATTTTCTTTTGCAATCTTTTGTGGAATTCCCTACGTGATGTGCAGCTAATTTCTTCTTCCTAGTCAAGGAGCACTTGAAGATTTGGTTCATCTATTTCTATGAGATCTAATTTATTTTAACCGTTCCCTCTATTCATTGATATTTGTATGTTTTCTGCCTTTATTGATTATAGTGATCGTGTGTGATTGAATAGGTGTACAATATTTAATTATTCACGTGATCTATTTGCTAATTAGAGTGGTTGAATCCCTAATTGTTTGACTGTTCTAATCCCGGTAGCAACTGGCATAATTGGTTTTGTGTCAGGGAAACGTATAATCTAATTTAAATAAACCCTCGTAGTGTGTTTATTAATTAGAACAGGATTTCTCTAATTTTTAATGCAATTAGGAATTAAATCCTATGGTCGTACCTAGGGTTATTCTTGAATTAGGGAAATAGTCAATGGTCGTACCTTGGCTATCGAAACAGTAAGGAGAGACTGCTGTCAGATCGTATCGGCAGTGAAAAACCTATTTATCAATGAATGTTGGAATTATATTTGCATCAATGATGGAGTTATTTGAACCATTTCTGGAAGTGTATACTTGGCTAGAGTTTTTTCCCATTAATTCTCTTTCCTAATTATTTTTCATAGTTGGTTAATTAGTTAATACTCTATTAGCATTTAATTCTCAAAATCTCCCATTTCCTGTAATTGAAAAAGGAGTTCATTTCCCCAGTCCCTGTGGAAACGACCCTATTTGTCACTGTATACAAAATTAACTAATTCTAGTATATCGGATCAAGTATACTCCTTGGAATCAGGTGTAACCCATTGCACATCCAGTCCCGTCTTCCAACTTTTGCCCCAAGGCTGCTCCCTTCTTGTGTCACTAGCATCACACATGATCTCAAGCGGAGACTCAATCCAGGGGTTGGATAATTGGTGGTGAGGTTAAAGCTCTTTCAACTTGTCAAATGCTTGCTTGCAATCCTCATTTGAAATCAAAGGCCCGTCTTTTTTGCAATAGTTTGAACAAAGGGGCTCCATTTTTTAGAAGTCTTTAATGAATCTCAGATAGAAACACATGACCCAAAAGAATGCACTTCCCGCACACTTGCGGGGTAAGGTAGGGAAAAAACAAGATCTATCTTAGCTTTGTCGACTTCAATGCCCTTAGATGATACCACGTGACCCAAAACAATCCCGTGTTCAACCATAAAATGGCATTTTTCCCAATTAAGCACAAGATTAGTTTCAATGCATCGTTTTAAGATCAAAGTCAAGTTATCAAGGCATTCATGAAACTATCACCATAAACACTAAAAAGTCCATAAAACTTCGTGATTTTCTCCACATATTCAGAAAGATGCTTACCATGCACCTTTGAAAAGTTGTTGGAGCATTACAGTCGAAGGACATTCTCCGATAGGCAAAGGTACCAAATAGACATGTGAATGTTGTCTTTTCTTGATCCTCAGGTGCTATGGCAATTGAAAGTAACCTGAAAAACCATCCAAAAAATAATAGTAAAGCCTGACGGGCTAATCTTTCAACCATCGATCAATAAAGGAAGAGGATAGTAGTCCTTTTTAGTCCGCATTGAGCTTGCGGTAGTCAATGCAACGACGCCATCACGTAGGTTTCTGACTGGAACCATTTCACCCTCATGATTTGCCTCCACTGTGATTCCAGCTTTCTTTGGAACTACTTGCACTGGGCTGACCCATTGACTATCGAAATGGCAAAGATTATTCGATCTAGAAGTTTGAGTATTTCATTCTTTACCACCTCCATCATCATTGGGTTCAGCCTCGCTGTGCTTGTGCATGGCTTTGCCTCTTCCTCAAGTCGAATCCGGTGCATACATAAGGAGGGACTTACGCCCTTTATATCAGCTATAGACCATCCTATTGCTTCCTTGTGTTCTCTAAGCACTCTTATCAACTTTTCCTCTTGCATGGGTGATAGTTGAGCTGAAATAATGGTGGCAAAGTCTTCCCATCACCAAGATATGCATACTTGGGATGATTTGTAAGGGCTTCAACTCTATTTTTGGCGTCTGCACCAGAGGGTAACAACCTTTGATGAGATTCAGGTATAAAGAGGGGTGCAAGGTCATACACGCTTGTAACAGATGCCAAGGACTGCAGTGCTCTAACCATATTCTTCATCTGCACTTAACTCCACATCATAAGTTGTCCCCAAGTCAAGATGCTTGGTTAGAGCAACTTCTAGTTCATCCCTGCCATTCAACTCAAAAACTTCCTAGACCACAGGATCAATTACACTTATAGGAAAAACAGAATGAGATTCAGGAGGATACTTCATGACATCAAATATATTAAAATGGACCACCTCCCCATCAAATTCCATTGTCAGGGTCCCCCTTTTTACATCTATTTTTGTTTCAGCAGTGCTCAGAAAGGGTCTCTCTAATATGAGTGGTGATGGACTAGGGGAGTGTTCGTCATGCATATCAAACGCGTAAAATCAGGAACACTAATTCATTAACTTTGACGGAACATCTTCAATTAGTCCGTCGGGATAGGCATTGAAATGCAGTGCGCTAACTAAATTATGATTCTAGTGTTTTCAATGGCCTAGATTTGGAGGTGTAGACACTCTTTGGCATCACATTAATGGATGCTCCTAAATCTAGCATTGCATCTCAAATTTTAAGATTCCCTATTCCACGTGAGATAGAGAACATACCTGGATCTCCACATTTTGGAGGTAATTTCCTTTGTACGGTGATACGTTCTTACCCACCATAACTCGTTCATCTCTCCTCAACTTTCACTTATTAATGCACAAGTCTTTCAAAAACTTGGCGTATTTGGGCACCTGCTTGATTGCTTCTAACAGAGGTATATTTACTTGTACTTTACGGAACACCTCTAGTATCTCCTTTTCCTTCTCTTGTCTCCTGGCTTCTCCAACCTACTAGGGAATGGTGGTGGAGTAGCTTTAATTGCTTGGATCGAGTTACCTCGGTAGCCTTCTTGCCCTCTCCTTCTTCCTCTAATTCTTTCGATTTGGTCCTCATTCTTGTCTTGATTGTTGGTTTAGGACCTTGATCTCTTTTCCACCGGGGTCATAGCACTCACATTTTTTGGGGTTAGTCTGGGTTGGGAGGTAACCTCCCATCTACAAGCTTCTAGGCGGTGGTAGCTAAGCGACTCACTTGTGTTCATAAATCTTGTATGTTGGAGTCCGTTTTATGCTGGAATTGCAAAGTGCTAGAAGCCAGGTTCTTGACTATGTTCTCAAGAGATGCATTGGATGAACTGGAAGGGGGTTGTTGTGGCTTGGGTTGGTAAGATAGCTGGAATCCTGGAGGCCGATTAGGAAATGAATTTTGCTGCCTGTTCCCATAGCTGAAGTTAGGATGATCCCTCCATCCTGGATTGTACGTGCTTGAATAAGGATCATATTGTCTTCTAGGCGCGGGCATGCCTCCAGCCATGTTCACTTGTTCAGCTCCATCTTCTTGGAACATGGGGCACATGTCAGTGGAATGCCTCCATTTGTACAAATCCACACACCTTGAGTGCATTGAGCATTTCCCTACTGACTAGTTGCCGAACAAAGGATGTCAGTTCAGACAACTGTTGTTGCATGGAAGATACCTCCACTGCATTGACTCTACGGATGGATGAATTCTCACGGGTGCCGAATTGTTGTGAATTTTCTGCCATCTCCTCAATTAGCGCCCATGCTTGGTCAAGGGTCTTATTGGCTAAGGCCCCCTCCACTTGCGACATCAATGATATTTCTATCCGGTACAAGTCCCTCGTAGAAGTGCTGGATCAATAATTGCTCACTAATTTGATGTTGTGGACATCTAGTGCGCAATCTATTGAATCTTTCCGTACTCATCTGAGGATTCCCGAGATCTTTGTTTGATGCAGCATATCTCCTTAGTGGCATTTCGGGATGTTCAAACAACTCTCTCAGATGTTGGACAATTTCATATGCCCCCATATTCATGTGCTGCTGCTGGAGTTGAGTAGTCATAGAGGCTATCATGATACATGAATCCGTCCTATTATCATTCTTATGCTTCTTATAAGCATTTCGAGCAGCAGCAGGTGCATTTGGTTCAGGCTCCTCAGGCATAGACCCATCAAGTACATATTCAATTTTTTCATGAGTGAGAACGAGTAGGACATTGCGATGCCAGTCGAGAAAGTTTGTGTCATTTAGTTTGCAATCAGTGAGAATGGTACATAGACTCAGATTATTACTCATTCTACAACAAAATAAAGATAGAGTTCGTTAGAAAAGTTTTGTTTAATAAAAACTTCCAAAATTATGACTTTATTTCCACTATTTTTCAAATCAATTACCCTCAATAAATTGATCCGGGATTTTCTAAAATTCCATAGTGGCTAGAATCCCATCTTAATTATTTTTGATTTTGAGTGAATCCCAACAAATCAAAAATAATCTTAACAGGTAGGTACTTTACCAATTACAACCCATTTGTAATTTCTAGATCCGTTACGTATCAACTCTTGTTTTTACATCTTATGTATTAACCCAACCCTTGCCTCTAAAATTCATGGTCTTGAGTGAATCCCATCAAACCATAATTTTAGTTAAATCAAACCCATCATTCTTAAGAACGTTTCTTATAGTAAAACGATGTTGTAAGTAAGGCAGTTTTGGATGAATCCTAACAAACTAGCACTTAATAACCACATTTTGTTTTATACTATAATGATGGAAGGCGGTCTTGACTTAATATTGTATTTGAGGGATTTATTTCCTTTTTTCAAAACATTTTGTAGTTTGAGGTTTTGAAAAATTCATTTGTCGGTCTCATCAATCATCATGCATATAAACATTTCAAAAATAAATATAGCATGAAAATAAATCGTGGATGATTGTGCATATTCCTAAACTAATTTCCCCGGCCATTAGGGAAATTAGTGGCTAACTAAGGCTAAATTGAATTTTTCCTCCTAGTTGCACAACTCTTTTCTTCATCTTCCAATTTACAATTTCTATATTAATTACACAATTTCCTATCATCTATTCCAATTTATTGTACATTACAAATAGAGTAGAGGAAACCCCGAGTTACATTCGGGGAGAATTAGATGAGGAGAGAAATTATAATCAGAAAATTAAGAAAGGCAGGACACGCAGGCCCTATTTATAAAAATTTACAACCATTCAACCACACATCCACAATCGTATTGGGTTTATATCCACAACCATCCACCATGCATTCTTACAAATTTAAATAACTTTAAATTAAAGGAAAGCATGTAATTACAGTAATCAATCATTCATGGATTATTTGGATTTTTTATCTCAAGATCTCAAACAAATTTTGAGACTATACATGTGTAAGAAATTTTGGTAAAAATAATTTTATTAGGTCACATTTATCCCTAACTAAATTAGAAAATAATTGGGAACATTATTTAAATTAATCAAATTAAATTTCAAATCAATTCCTGGCCTAATAAAACATGAAATAACAAATTTTAATAATTAAAATTCAGAACAAAATCAGGTAATTTTCAGAAATTGAAAACTCAGTTTTTCAAAAATTATATTTCGTAGAATTCCGTTTCCAGAATGATCCGCAATCTGATCCGCGAAACTGGTTCGCAGATCCATGATACGCGGATCAGATTCTGAGTAGGATCAGCAAGGCTAGCTCGCAGATCTCTGTCACGCGCGGATCAGATCCTGAGATTCCCGCACAGGAACCGCGATGCAGATCCGCAAAGCAGGGTCGCGGATCTCTGATACACGCGGATCAAGTTTTGAAACCCCCGTATCGGATTCGTGAATGGATCCGCGACGCGATCTATGACTCTGGGTCGCGGATCCCTGATCCGCAATCTGTATCTCGAGGATCCGTGTTGCGGATCCGATTCACGAACTTCTGCTTCAACAGCCAATGATTGGCTACTGCAGAATTCTGCAGAATTTTTACCAAAAATATCATCTAACAACAATTGCAGATCATTCAAGCGAAATAAACAGTCATAAAATATCACTGAATCAACAATTTTACAACTTTTACATAGTATATCAAATCAAAACATAAAACTTTGTTCTGTGAAAATTTTCCAGATTTTCTAATCCACTTTAACCAAATTAAAGTCGTAAACTTTCAACCAAAATTTTGCACATGTATATATATGTATCATCCAAACACAATTAACCCTTGAACAATAACAAATACAGGTATAAATAAACACTAGGGATGGATCTGATGCCAAAACAAAATTTTTAACCCCAAAACCCGCCAGTAATCACCCTAAGTTCTACGTATGACTTGAAGAGGGAGATTACAGGATTATGTTAATCCGGGTGTCGTTGCTTTTGACTCGTTGGAGAAGATGATCAGCCCCTCGAGCAGTCCAAATGTCCTGCCTCTACTGAAATTCACGTGAGAGAGAAGCCTGGATCGTCTCAACGATCTATGTGTGAAGGTGAAGATGGTGCTAGCCTATCTCTCACTCTCTCTTGGTTTTTCTCTCTACGTAAGTTTTCAGAAGAACTTAGCCTCTCTATTCTGTCTATCAGTAGTTACAGACGTATCGTATAGTTTGTATATATTGATAGGATAGAGAGAGAGAGAGAAAGAAGGATAGAGTCAGATTGTTTGATTCAAAATCAAACAACGTAACATCTGATATTAATTCTATCCTTCTGTTATCTGACAGATAAGAGATAACTATTTTATCCTATCTATCAGATAACCCCGGGATTTTTTAGCCTTTATAGTTAAACCCCAGAAGATTTTTTTTCCAAATCCCTACTTGGACACACAATTTTAATCCAGAATTCAGTCTCTAAGTATGTGATCCAATAGGTCCCAAATACACTGGTAATAATTATGAATTATAATTCTCAAGAAGAACTAGATAAAATAAACAACTTTATTTTATCATTAATTACAATAATTAATTCATTCATAATTATAGATTGTGAGTGGTGTCTATCAACACATCACAACCACCCAAGCACTCGAAATTAGTCAAGGGAATTTTGACCTAACCTTTCCATGAAAAATTACCATGTAATTATTATCCTTTCACCATCGATATCCTATTAGTCAGGGAATAAGGAACAAGTGCCAATTCCCTATTGACTAATTAATTTGCTTGTTCCTGGAATTAACCCTAAATTTGGTTAACTTGAAGACATTCTTCAATTAATCTAATGTAGTCGACTATTAAGATTAATTTCCCACTAGAGGCCTTTCTGGATATCAACTCCCACTATCGGAGTGATGAATTCTTTCTTAATCACTCACTATCTTTCCAAACTTCACACTACCCCCAATTTCTATTCTTTAAGTCACTCTTGATGAGTAACAAGCAGTAGAATCAAAAGGCAGTGATTCACATTCAAGATATTATGGTGATCTGAAGTTTAGGATCATTTACACAATTTCCCATAAGAGATTCAACCATTGGCACTAGATAGATATCCTAATGGGATCTCTGTGTGGATCACTCCAATGAATTTGTACCTTACAATTCATCTACACATTAGTTTAGGTATCCCGATACTATGGTTGATGGGAACAACACTACTTACACTAAGTAGAGGATAACTGTGTACTAGTCTTTCTGTATTAATGATGTCCTTTCTCATTAATACCACGACTAGGGAATTTTAAGAATATTACTATAATTGTGTTTGATATCTCATAGTCACCAACTCTTGTGACTATCATCACACTAGTCAATGTTCTAAGGACTTTATTAGTTGAATTTAATACTTAACAGATAAAATGAAAGTTCATAAAATACAAAATTTAATAAGGAATGTATTTAAACAAAATGATTGTTTTAGGGTATACATTCCAACAGTCTTGTGCCAAGAACATTCTCTAAGCTGAAACACACCTCAAAGGGTGCTACACCAACAACTCTACTGATGTTCCTTGCAGCAGCTTCACTAATAAAGGAATTGGTGAATGCTTTAAAGATGGAAGTCTCCAGTATGGTGTAAGGAATAACGGTGCTAATCTTCGTTCCACCATTGCTATGTCTATCAATGATTAGCAATGTGATGTTCAATTTCACAGCCTTATTGCTCACCCTGATAGATTTTACTCCAATGAAGTACCAGTTCGAGGGCTTGCACTGGCTGAAAACTCTAGCAGTGCTAACTGGATTGATGAAAAGCAAAGTGCATTGCAAAAACCTGCTCCCTCAATGTCTGGAAGAAAATTGTAAGGGCCATCACCAAAAAAGACGACATAACTCAGCACTGGTTGAAGATGGTAGGCAAATTGCGAACTTTTTATAGAAATTGAAGGCAGACAACTGAGATGGCAATCCAATTCAAGCCTAGCCAAGTCCAACCATGCCTACTGTACCACGTACTTGCAAGGCCTTCCAATAGAAAATTAGAGCCATGTTGGTATCCAGATGTGAAACACACTGTTATTGAGAAATAAGCCAGAGCACTATAATAATAAATAAGCCAAAGCTATGAAAATAAACAATACATAAAATTTGATGTGGCTCGTCTCCATTGCTAAGCCTATATTCATGGAGAGAAAATCTGTTACATTCTTGATTACGAGAGAAAAAATTCCATACAAAAATACAGCTTGAATCCTGTTGGGAAAGGGGTATTGGTGCAGGCAAAAATATATCAGAGTTATCCAGGACAATTCACTCTTTCCCCAAGTACAAATTAAAATAGGAATAAACCAAAATCATCAAACAACGATATCAACTGTAATAATAAAATGCAGGAAAAATAAACGGCACAGGACACTAAGATTTTTACATGAAAAACCTAAATCGGGAAAAATCATGGGACCTAATCCAGTCAAAAAATCTCCACTATCACATTAATAATGGGCATACACAGGTCTATTCAGAGCATTTGAATGACAGAAACATCGCCAATATTAACCAAGTAAATCTAAAATAATTTTGTCTTTCAAAAACTACAACGGTCAAGGAATGGGTTTGGAAAGATGTTATCACACAAAGAGAAAATCCAAAATCAAGACCGGTAGATGGGTAGATTTTGGTGAGAGGATCATGTAGCTAAAATTTCGTCTCAATCGGGATTCAAATTACCATCCGATCAAGACAAAGAAGTAGCGAAAACTCTTTCTCTCTCCAAGTCTTTTTTCCTAACTTTTCCTCTCTTCATTTCCCAAAAAAAAATGGTAGCTGAAGCTTTTGATGTATGATTGTTTCTTGCAGCTGTGCTCTTCAAGTTATAAGACTTGAGAAACCCAAAGACTTGAGAAACCCAAAAAATCTACTCAAGTATTGATTAGGAAAACCAAACAAAATGTTATGGGTTTTGGGTTTTGTTTGTTTGGCCCACCAAATGGGCTGGACAAACAAACCCAACAATCTCTCCCTCCAGCTCATTTGGGGGGTTTCATCAAACCTACTTCCTATTTACAAAACAAGAGTTTCTCCCTGAGTAACACCTTAGTCAACATATCAGAACCATTATCATTTGTGTGAACCTTCTCAAGTGTCAACAACTTGAAATCCAGCACATTCCGAATCCAGTGATATCTTACATCAATATACTTGGATTGAGAGTGAAATGTAGAATTCTTACACAGATGAATGGCACTCTGATTGTCACAGTAAATACTGTACTTCTCTTGCTTCATGACCAATTTCTGAAGAAATTTCTGTAACCAAAGAATCTCCTTGCATGCTTCAGTGGCTGCAATATACTCTGCCTTTGTACTGGATAAGGCAACACACTTCTGTAATTTGCTTTGCCATGACACTGCTCCCCCTGTAAAAGTCATCAAGTATTCAGATGTGGACTTCCTGTTGTCAAGATCACCTGCCATATCTGCATCGGTGTACCCATCTAGTATGGTCTTGCCATTGCCAAAACATAAACATAATTTGAAAATTCCCTTGAGATACCTGAGAATCTATTTGACAGCATTCCAATACTCTCTACCAAGATTAGAGAGATACTGACTAACTATCCTAACTGCATGAGCTATATCTAGCCTAATGCATACCATAGCATACATTAAACTCCCAACGACCGAAGCATAAGGAATCTTCTTTATGTATTCTTTGTCTTTCTTACTTGTAGGACACTGCTTGATACTCAATTTGAAAAGACCTGCAAGTGGAGTAGAGACTTCCTTAGTTTTACTCATATTAAACCTGTCGAGTACCTTTTCAATGTACTTTTCTTGAGACAACCAAAATTTTCCATTTTGCCTGTCCAGAGAAATTTTCATCCCAAGAATCTGTCTAACTAGATCTAAATCCTTCATTGCAAAGGATTTGTTCAACTCATTTTTCAACATGTCAATTTTCATAACATCACGACCAATAATCAACATGTCATTAACATACAGCAAGAGAACAATAAAATCACCATCTAAAAAATTCTTCACATAAACACAGTGATCAGATGTGGTCCTGTGGTACTCATGGTTTATTACAAAGAAGTCAAACTTCTTGTACCACTACCTCAGCGTCTGTTTCAACCCATACAAGTTTTTCCTGAGACAGCATATAAGGTTCTCTTTGCCATTTTCTTTGAACCCCTCCGATTGCTCCATGTAGATCTCTTCTTCCAAATCACCATATAGGAAGGCTGTTTTCACATCAAGTTGTTCAATCTCCAAATTCAAGTTGGCTGCAATACCAAGAACAACTCGGATTGACGACATCTTTACCACATGTGAGAAAATTTCTTCAAAATCTATACCTTTCTTCTGACTGAATCCTTTCACAACCAATCTTACTTTGTACTTTGGTTATGAGGTATGTTCTTGAATTTTCAACCTATATACCCATTTGTTCTTTAATGCTTTCTTGCCCTTAGGCAATTTCACCAAATCATAGGTGTGATTCTCATATAAGGATACCATTTCCACTTTCATAGCTTGCAACCAGTCTTATTTCCTCTCATGTTCAAGAGCCTCACTATAGGATTCTGACTCCCCTCCATCTGTCAACAATGCATACTCATTAGGATTATACCTGCTAGCAGGTCTTCTCTCCTTGGTAGATTTTCTAATCTCAACTTGTGGTGGTGATGATGGAGTTGGTGGCGTCTCTTGTTCAGATTCATCAATAACAAGATCTTCACCATCAACTTCCTCTCTCTACTCTACCTCACCTCCCTCATGATCAGAATCAACCGGTATTGGAACTGGATCTGAATAAACAGGAATGTCATTTGAGAATTTTGACTTGTCATTTTTATCAATGTCTTCAGTGGTTTGATCTTAAGGAAGACTACATCTCTGCTTCTGACCACCTTCTTCTCAACAGGATCATATAATCTGTAGTCGAAGTCTTCATGCCCATAACCTAAGAAAATACATTGTTTTGATTTTACATCAAGTTTTGACCTCTCATCTTTAGGAAAATCAACAAATGCCCGGCAACCAAAAACTTTCAAATGTTTGTAAGACACATCCTTCCCTGTCTATACTCTCTTTGGGATATCACCATCTAGAGGAACTGATGGAGAAAGATTGATCAAATCAACTGCGGTCCTTATTGCCTCACCCCAAAAGGATTTTGGCAATTTAGCATTGGAGAGCATACATCTAACCCATTCAGTGATGGATCTATTCATCCTTTCTGTTACTCCATTTTCTTGAGGAGTCTTTGATACTCTCTTTTTTAGCCTGATCCTATAGAACTTGCAGTAGCTTTCAAATGGTCATCTGTACTCACAACCATTGTCAGCACGTACACACTTCAAATGCCAGTTTTTCTTTCAACTTTGCTATGAAAATCTTTGAACACATCCAAAACCTGGTCTTTGGATTTCAAAGCAAGACATCAAACTTTTCTAACAAAGTGATCAATAAAAGTTACAAAATAAATAGCACCACCAAAAGATCTATCGCTTATGTAGCAAACATCAGTGTGCACCAATTCTAATGGATTTAACTTTCTAGATGGAGAAAAATTCTGAAATGCAATTCTATGTTGTTTTCCATAAATGCAGTCAACACAAGATTTAAGTGCATTACCTCTTATTTCAGGTAGGAGTTGCTTGCAAACAAGTGTCTGAATTCATTTTTCACTCCTGTGTCCAAGTCGCTTATGCCAAAGGTCAATGGAGGAATCACAAATTGCATTCACTTCTCTCTTCCCCAACTTTGCTTGCATCAAGTATAGGGTATTCTGCTTCTTTCCTCTGGCAATAATGAGACTTCTTTTGTTGAGTTTTCATTTGCCTCCACTTCATGAGTTATGATAGCCCTTATCATCAAGTTTTCCTATGGAAACAATATTAAAACGAATATCAAGAACATATCGAGCATTTTTTAAAACCAACTGGCACTCGGTATCTGTGTCCAAGTATATGACTACCATACCAATAATTTTGCACGAGACCTCATTTCCCATCCTAACATAGCCAAAGTCTCCTTCTGTGTAGATTGAGAAGAAGTGCCTGTGAGGGGTAATATGGTAGGATGCACCTGAGTCAACTACCCAATCACTATCATGACAAGTAATATTGACATGACCATCATCATAGAATACAAACATATCATCATGGGTTGCCACAACCACTGTAGTCTCTTTTTCATCTTTTTCCTTCATCTTGCCTTTTCCTTTCTTCTCAGCTTGGTCTCATTTGAGAATTCTACATTCTCTCATATAATGTATAAGGCCCAAAGACAATCTAAGAGGAGGGTGAATTAGGTTGATTAAAAATTAATCAAGTGATGCCCCTTTTTTTCACAATAATAGATGTAACCTCTTACACAATCAAATTGTCAATCAAATGAGCAATAGAAATCAAGAGAGATAGAATATATAGCAGTAGATGAATCGTAAAGAAAGTTGTAAATAAGGATGATAGTAATCAAACTGATTTTCTTCTAAGTTCCTCTTGAGGTTGAAGAATAAATCTCAATTCAAGCAACTTCAATTTGATAAATTATAACCAATCTTGTGTACAATAAAAGGTTCACTTCCTCCTTACCCCAAGCAGCACTTAGCCAAGTTAGGAAGTTTTACAATCACTCGGATAACCCTTTCAAAGCTCCACTATTGAAGAATTCACTCACAATTGAAAAGTTTGCAAATCAACTAACACTTCAAGACTTACAATTCTTACACAAAGAGTATTTTCTTGCTAAAATCACTATTAAGGACTTGTATTTTAAGTGTACAAAAGTTAATATTAAGTTTAGACAAGGCTCTATTTAAAGGAGACTAAAAAGTGTCTTGATAATAGTGGTCAACGGATAGAAGGCAACTGAAGAGTCAACTAGCCGTTGGAGCTGTCGGACGTCCGAACAATGTTGTGCGTCCGATGGAATCTTCCGAAGGATTGTTTCGATCTTTATTAGACGGCCGATGCATATTTCTGCATTCGATGGAGCCTGCGTCCGACAGTGACCAGAGAGCTCAGAAATTTTCTTGGATACGATCGGACGTCCGGTAATGGTGATATGCGTCCGATACGAGTGTCTGATACTCCTCCTGCCTATCGGACGTCTGGTACTTCAGGTTGAGTGCCTAATGGAGTGTTCTCGACTTTTATCGGACGTCTGATACTTGCTATCAAGCGTCCGACAGATTTTAATGTCCTTTGCTCCTTTTGATTAAGTTCTTCAATTGCACCATTTGCATTGATAACCTGAGCTGCCAATATTCTCAATGGAAAACATTAAATTGATTTCTTTAATTATTTTGTAATTGTCAAAATTCGAGATCATGATTTACATATCGCCCTTTCTTTTTACAATAGTAACATGCATCATTTTTTCACGACTTAGACTTGCATCTGGATTTGTTATTTATGTAGTGGGGTCCTCTGCTCTTGCTTCTCCCCCTTCCTTCCTTCTTTTCTATCACCAAGGCTTGAAATTCACTGATAATTCATTGTTCCTTCCTCCTGAGCTCTTCATTCATCACTGCATCTTTTGCCATGGCTATGGTCAACACCCTATTTGGAGTTGAATTACTGACGGAGACTACCATTGTTTCCCAACTATCTGGCAATGAACTGAACAGTAGTAATGGCTATACCTCATCATCTAAGTTCAGATTCAACGTAGTTGTTTGGTTTATTAAACCCTAAAAATTACTCCAGTGCTCAATCATATCTGCACTATTCTTATATCTCATCCGAGTAATCTGCTTCAAACAAGAGGCTTTATTTAAACCAGTTCTCCTTTCATACATGCTTTCAAGTTTCTTCCACAGTATATCAGCTCTGGTATCATTAGCAAAGTGTCTGACCAATTTACTTTCTAATATTACCAACAGTTTTTCTGTGCATAACAGCCCATTTTTCATCACTCATATCACTTGGTTTAGACGTATCTTCTAGAACAGGATCAAATAAATCTCTACAGTATAAATAGCCTTCCATCCTAGACTTCCAAATTGAATAATTAGTTGTATTTAATTTTATCATGCAACCACTATCCGAATCCTCCATTTTAATCAGTACAACGAGCAACCCAACATGATTGCTCTGAGACCACATTGTTGGGCTTGTTTGGTCCAGCCCATTTGGTGGGTCAAACAAACAAAACCAAAAACCCATAACATTTTGTTTGGTTTTCCTAATCAATACTTGATTAGATTTTTGGTTCCCCAAGTCCAATAAATTGGAGAAGTAGCTGCACGCAAGTATCTATCCATCAAAAGCTTCAGCCGCCATTTCTCTTTGAGAAACGAAGAAAGGAAAAGTTGGGGAAAAAGACTTGGAGAGAGAAAGAGTTTTGCTACTTCTTGGCCGTGATCGGATGGCGATTTGAATCCCGATTGAAACGAAATTTTACCTACGCGAACCTCTCACCAATCTCTACTCATCTACCGGTGTCGATTTGGACTTTCTGTTCATGTGATAAAATCTTTCTAAACCCACTTCTTGACAGTTGTAATTTTTGGGAGACTAAATCATTGTGTAATTCATTTCACATTACAATAACCATCTCTAACGAATGTAAAGACTATATGGCTCCAATCTCCACCTATTTATAAGTAACCTTGGTCAACACTCAAGTAATCTGCTAATTTCTAAATTTATATAAAATAGGAAATTGCTACTAATTCCTAAACTCATATAACTAGGAAATTCCTTGGCTACCACTTCAAATAACTAAAATAGTTCGGAAACCAGTTATTCTTTTACAGAATAAGGAATTTAACTAAAAAAATATTAAGGCAATTTCGTAACAAGCCATATCTGAAAAAATTAACTAAGGAAATGTAATAGATCGACCAGCATTTGAGCCATCAGTTGATGCAAAGGCCTTCCCCAGTGGCAGTGCAAGAGATGGTGGCGTCAGGAAAATGAAACAGATGCTAGGGAGCACTGCGCGCTCCAGCATGGAGGAAATGTAATTTTTATCACAATCAACACGCAAGAATTAACCTCCAATATCAAGAGCGAGGTTCAGGCAAAGACTGCACTCACACGTAGTGGGAATGGAGTAGGTCCAATTAGATACGCCTATTCATGCTCAAACCATAGCTCGAACAACGCATGAATAGGTTTTCGAAGTTTCACCTAAAAAGCGAGATGCTAATGTGAGAGAAACAAAACCATATAAATTCCATATTAGAACCCCATATTTATAATGTGGGATCCAAGTATTATATGTTGCAATTAGATCACAGCAATCCACCACATTCTGCAGCCCTGCTACACGCACAAGCTGGCTTTGCACTAAATATCTAGTTCCGAGTAAACATTGCAATTATTGGCATCACTCGGCTAACACTGCAATTCCGACATCACTTCCATTCACGGGCTGGCTTTACACTAGTCTGTCTAGTTCTAAGTGGGCATTGCAAGGCAGGTGTCACCAATCGTATCATACTTTAATAACTAGGAGGAGCGGTGGATGGCTCGATACCAATTGATACGGCCTCTGGGGAAACCCACCACAAAAACTGGCTACTAGAGTAAGAGAATTCATGGCTATATAGACTTCACATTAGAATCCCATACTTTCAAATGTGAGATCATGAGTCATACTAGTGCCCTATGTAATTGGCTTTCAAATCTAATGAATTAATTCAATTCAACGTACTCATAGAGCATCCCTATATAGACATGCCAACAGTTCAAATTTCAATCAAATTTGGATCAAAACTAGACTGGAGTTTTGTTGAATCGAAACAAGAATCCATTTTAGAGAATTGGAAGTACTTCTAGAGAACCAAAATCGAGACTGAAACTATGACTAAAGGTCACAATTCAGATTTACCAAAGATTAGAAGAGGAGTTGAACTGGAGGTTTGGAAGTGGAAAAATCTATTTTAAGAATGTATATGTGCATATATTATATTTATATATGTAAATATGCTACCAATTTAATGTGAAAATTGAGACATTTTTTTCTTTTTCATTTCAATTCCAAGAAGAAAATTATTGATCTTTTATTTATTCAAAGTAATCAATAAATGTGAGATATTTTCTCACAAAATTTTTATCATTTTTTTGGATCAACTAATAATATAATAGAAGTTTTTTTTTCTTTTAAATTAATGTTTTTCAAATTTTACTTATTCTAATTTCATCGTCATACTGTTCGACATTCAATTTTGTAATATTAATTGATTGAATATAACTATAAGGAACTAGAACTGTCATGGAAAGACTAGAACTGTAATTGAAAAAATTCATAATTTTAACTAAACCAGAACTGGAATTTTTAGAATCATTACTGTAACCCTACAAAAACCAGGTCCAATTTCACTCTTTACAGAAACTGAAACCAATGATTTTTGAATCGGAATTGGTGATTTTGGAACCATAACAACCCACAATCCCATGCTTCAATGTATATATATATATATATATATATATAGATATGTATGTATGTATGTATGCATGTATTTGCTTTTATGGTGATGGAAATAGAAACATGATCAGATTGGAAGGAATGCAGTCATTCCAAGTCTAGGACTAAGATGACAAAATAAAAAATAATAAAAAAGGTAGTTGCAAAAGGGATGATAAATGCTTGTTGGTTGATAGTGGTGCCGGTGAATTGCAGGGTTAGAAGGTTTCAATTTTTTATCCCTTTTTATGTTTTTGTTTAGCAAAGCTATATTTTTTTTTTCTTTTCTCAAAAAAAACAAGAAGAAGAAGAAGAAGAAGAAGATAGGTTGCATACATAATTTTTTATCTCAATTATGACATTGTTTTTCCTTTTACCAAATTAGGATTTTTTTATTTTTCTCTTTTATTAATGATCCAAGTAAAAACCATTTTGACAAATTTTCAATCCATTACTCGATTTTCCCTTAGTAATTAGTTTTTTTTTTCAACTATTATATTACATTCTTTTCGTTGAGGGCACTCTTGTCACTAAACTACCTCTTTTAGTTGGCTTTCAACAACATCGTTTTTTTTTTTTTTGAGCAACCTGTCAAAAATTTTATTGATAAGAGAAAAGAAGCTTTACACATGGGGGAACACCCCACCTCATATAACTCTGTACAAATACTACTCTAAACTATCCCACACATTTCCAGTTTAAGCCCCATTCCATTACTAGTTCACAGTTTATTTTAGTTCTAGGAAATCCTGACCAACTATTTGTTACATAGCATACTGCTTCACCAATAGATTTTAGCAGTCCAGAGCATGTAGCAGGTTTGGACTTGTATATCATTTCATTCCTGACTTTCCAGATATGATACACCGTAGCAGCCAGTACCAACCTTCTGAGTTGATCAGCAAAAGAGTTGGACTTCCAGTGGTGTGCAAGCCATGCAAGTTCCTCATCCCAAGAGTAGACTCCCTTAGCCACCAAACACATCTGTTGAACTTTTTGCCACACCCTTCTAGTCATATCACAGTAGAAGAACAGATGATTGATACTCTCCACTTCACTCTTGCATAGTACACAGAGATTTGAAATCAGTGATACACCCCACTTCTGCAGCCTATCCATTGTGGATAATCTTTTATTGCATAATAGCCAAAGTATAAAGGCATATCTGGGCACATATCCTTTCCCCCATACTAGTGTTGCCCATTCCACCTTCACTGGGACCCCATTGTTTTCATGACATGTTGCGTACTAAAACCACCAGTTTTACTTCCTTCCCAAACAACCTGATCTTCGGAGTCCACTAGAGGAGAGGAATAGATTGGTGTAGTTTCTTTGAGCCTTCTCACTTCAGTCGTTAACTTTCTACCCGTAGGCCATTTCCACTTTCCATCGACTATGATCTCTGATACTAAAGACATGGGGTTGCAGCCGAGATTTTTTAGCAAATTTCCTGTGAAAGCTTTATATAGTGGGCCAATGGGGTGCCATTTGTCAAACCATAAGCTTGTACTAGTTCCATTCCCCACAATGTACTTTATGTATGGTTGAGCTAACTCCCTGATTTTCAGTATCTTTCTCCATACCCAAGAGGCATCGTTTGGTATTTTAACTGCCCAAAACGATTGTCCTTTCAACAAAACACTATGTACCCATCTGACCCAAAGGGTGTCCTTTTTGCTGCAGATGTTCCATATTAACTTCATGACCAAACATTTGTTCCATGCATCAATATTATGTAAGCCCAGACCACCTTCTTTTTTTGGCAAGCAGACGTCTTTCCAACTCACTTTGGCCCCATACATCAGTTTAATCTCACCTGCCCATAGAAAGGACGCCAGGATGCTATTAATTTTCCTGGTTACTGCCTTTGGCAAAACAAACACACTGCACCAATGTTGGTATATTCCTGTTAGGACAGAATGTATCAGTTGCAGACGCCCACCATAGCTTAGCTTTTTGTTAGCCCAACCTTTTATTTTTTGTTCCAATTTACTGAAGATAGGTTGACAATCTTTGAAAGAAAGTCTAGTACTGATGAGAGGTAATCCCAAGTATCGGACTGGTAGTATTCCTCTTTGCATCCCCATCATGTTACACATAGTTTCTGCATCAGGTGCACTAAGTCCAGCAATGAAGATCTGACATTTTTGTAGATTTGGTAGCAGCCCTGACAGCACACCAAATTCATTCACTGTTCTTCTCATAGTCCCAAAGGAAATGGTATTTGCAGCAGCTAAAAGGAAAAGATCATCGGCAAAAATCAGGTGGGATAACTGCAGTTTCTGGCACTTTGGATGAAAATCAAAACCATAACTTCTAATATTCCTCTCAAAGAGTGTAGAAAATATCTCCATGCATAATAGGAATAGGTAAGGTGAGATTGGATCACCTTGCCTTAGGCCTCTTTCATTCTTGAAATATCCAATCAGGGATCCATTTAGGTTGATTGAGAAGTGTGCTGTGGTCACACTAGCTCTAATCCATTGGATGAAAGTAGTTGGGAACTGCATGGCTTCCATTGTTCCAAACAAGAAGTCCCAATTTAAAGAATCATATGCCTTCATGATGTCCAGTTTTAGGACAGCCCTTGGTTTGCCACCTTCTTTGTGATATCCTCTAACAACTTCATGCATTAGTAGAACATTATCTACAAGTTGTCTTCCTTTTACAAAGGCACTTTGTTGGTTGCCTATCAGGTGAGCCATAACTTTCTTTAATCTGTTTGTCAAGATCATTGAGTAGATCTTATACAAAACATTACAGCAAGCTATGGGTCGGAAGTCTTTCATTTGTATGGGATTTTCTGTTTTGGGGATGAGAGAGATAGCCGTGGAGTTTAGAGGGAAATACATGTATGAGTGCTGAAAACAGAATTTTACAGCATTTGACACATCATTTCCAACTAAATTCCAATTGGATTTGAAGAATTCCACTGTATAACCGTCAGGACCTGGAGCTTTCCCCTCTTTCATGTTGAATATTGCATGTTTGATTTCATCATAGGATACTTCCTCTACTAAAGTTTCCTGCTGCTTAGTGTCCAGCTTTCTAACAACCACTTCTCTCAATTTTTGTAAAAAGTCTGTAGGGGGATCATTTTGCTTGCTAAAAAGCCTCTCATAGTAATCAACTGCAACTCGTTTAACTTCCTCATACTCAGTTACAACACTGCCATCCTCCTTCTGTAGCCTCAAAATTCTATTTTTTGCAGTATGTGCTGCCATCTTTCTGTGGAAAAATTTTGTGTTCCTATCACCAGATTTCAACCATGCAATCCTTGACTTATCTTTAAAAAATCCTCCTCGGCTCTTAACAATTCCAAGTATTCAAATTTGGCTTGCTTTTCTTCTTGCGCTAGTTGGGCATCCCCAGATGACTGAACCTGGGCCTGCAATTCATATAATTTCTGCTTCATCTGCTCAACTCTAGCAGAAATATTGCTATAATATTTCTTGTTCAGGTCTTTCAGAAGGATTTTAAGTGCCTTTAGTTTCTGACAAGTCACTTGTACAGGATTTCCACAATAGTCATTATTCCAAGCTTTAACAAGCATCTCAGTAAACCTTTTATCCCTCATCCAGTAGTTATGAAATTTGAAAGGTTTGGGGCCAAAACTGACTGAATCCCTGATATGTAAGCTGATGGAGGAGTGATCAGAAATACCAGGTGGTAAAAACTCAACTTCTGCTAAAGGGAAAGCAGAGAACCATTCCTCATTTGCAAATATTCTATCAATACGACTGAATACTCTCCTTTCAATAGACCAGTTGTTACTCCAGGTATAAAAGCAGCCTCTTCCTGGAAATTCTTCCACATCTATTTGATCCAAGCATTGGTTAAACCTTTCCATAGCAGCATGATCAAAATCCACACTTCCCATTCTTTCTGACGAGTTCCTTATTTCATTGAAATCACCCATGATGGTCCAAGGTAAATTCCCAACCAGGCTTCTAACAGAAATTAAGTAATTCCAGAGGGGAATCCTTTCTTCAGCTTTATTCATCCCATATACAAAAGTGAGAACAAAGACGCCATTCAAACTATTTTCCACCAAACATGTAATGCCTTGCCTATGGATTTGCAGGACAGAACATTTTGTGTTAATGGTGTTCCAGCAGAACAAAATCCTACATACATCCCTATCACTTCCATTGTGAACATGCTTCCACTCAGGTAAACACTTTTGCATCACTTTACCAATGTTCTCCATTCTTATTTTATTCTCTACTATACCTAACACATCAACCTTCATTTGCTTCACAATTTTATTGAGTGCATACTGTTTATTTGGGTCGTTTAGACCCCTTATATTCCAGCAAAACACCTTCATTTTAAACCAGGTGAGTATATTTTCTTACCTGATTTCTTTCTTGCTCCCCGACCAAGCTTAGCTCCATCTGCTTGACTATTCAACATCGTTTCCAAATCAGTACATTCAAGCGCACTGTAACTATTTCCCATGACAAAGGTCTGTTGTGGAGATTTTTGGGCTGGAGTCATTTGTTTTGGAGCAGGACTTGATTGCCATGGCCGGCTATGTGTAACAGAAGTTGTCTGTTGTGTCTCCTCAATGATCACTGCCTTCCTTTCATCTGCTTCCAAAACTCTATTTACGACAGAGAGAACCACACTATCCACCTGAGCTGGCTCAACAAGTTTCTCCTTATCCTTTCCCCTTTGATTTACTTCCTGATTTACCTCAGGTGTCTCTCGGCTTTCTTCTTTTCCTTCCTCTGTTTTGGGAATCCACTTGGGGAATGTCTTTGGCTTTTGAGGGCGACCAAATTTGTGGCAGTGGCTGCAGCTAGGAGGAATCCACTCATATTCAACTTCCTGGTTTTCCATATGTCCAGATTCATTTATATAAGGTATAACCAAAGGTCTGTTAGCTTCAGCAGATATTTCTATGCACACTCTCGCATAAGAGATCCTTGCTTGATTGGCAGTATGTTTATCCGTATAGAAAGGCTTTCCTATATAACTTGCAAACTTACTTAATCCTGTTTCAGTATAGTAGTGCAATTTGAGATGAGGGAACCTCACCCAAATTGGAACTCTTGCCAAGTCCTCCTTTCTCAGATCCATCTCGGGGCTCCAAGGCTTTAGAAACAACATCTTGCTGCCCATGGGGATTGCTCCAGAGCTTTTACTTTGCTGATCTCCTCTTTGAAATTGAAAACATATACTCCATCCTTCAGCAAATATACTTCTACCACTCCAAATTCACTCCATCTTGACTCCACAAAATTCTTCATGACTGAAAAAGGAGGTGAGTATCCCGCAGTGAAACCTACAATCGCATTTCGCCATTTCTCAATTCCAGAAGCTATGTCATCTGTATTGACTGCAACAGGACAATTGAGGTCTGGAGGTATGAATTGGAGTCCCAACCCACCATGCACAGCACCAGTGATCTGCGCCCAAGTCTTTACCTCTGTTTTCTCTTGATAATTGCCAACCGCCATGGATGTACTGACTCCTTCAGCTAAGAGAGGTGGGAAATCCCTGCCATCGAGAACTACCGACAGATTTCCACCATTTGTGAGATCTATCCATTGAACTCTAGTACCTTGATCCGGATTTTCATTCCTTCCCACCACAACATTGTTTCGCAAGATCGAAGTAGGTCGCGATATTGTCCCCATTCAGCTGAAAATGCCAACAACATCGTTAACAATGGACACAAGTGTAAGCAGGTCAAACTTGAGGGCTTATTTGGTAATATGGCTAAATTTTAGGGATGGTATATGTAATTAACCCTAAAATATTGCAAGCAAAGGCGTTTCACGTGTTCTTTAAATTTTTTTCTTGTGAGCACGTTTCCCCTGCTTGAGTACCATATCTTCCCATTTTGTTTGACTTTTTCTCCAGCGCTGTGACTTTCAGCTGAATAAATTAAGCTAGAATTTGTCTTTAGAGTTAGCTCTGTATTTTGTTCTAGCTATAAAACACATATATTGGCTTGGAGTTATAATGTAACGAATTTGTCAATTAGTCTATGTATACCTTTAATGTGATTAGATTGGTGCTTTGGAACATTTACAAGAGAGATAACCAATTAGTACTGGGAAAAATTAGTTTCACTATTGTAGTTTGTCGCTATCAGCAGAAACTAGAACAAGAAAAGTTTGTATATGATAATTTGTGCTTACAAATTAAATTATAATCAAGCACTAGGGAAGGTTGGTCATTCTTGTCCAAATATCAATACAAAATAATAGAAGAAAAATCTTTATTACCGTGAAATGTTTGCTGGAGAATGCAACATCAGACATCAGGCATGATGAAAAGAAACGAACAGTAAGACTACTGGGCTGGCATTATCTCGAGAAGATGGACCTGTGCTCACCTGCATTATAAATACTCTGCATTATAAAAATTCTGCCTGACACCAGAAATATATAATTGGTAAGTCATTGATAATTCTTAAAACTCTGGGTTTTTGCATGTGACACGTACGATAACAGAAATATAAAATTGGTTGGTGGATAAACTAAACCCTTTGTACAGTGATGGTCTGTGAAATTCAGCTCTATATATTCACCCAAGATTTATGCGCTCTAAAGCATTCCACACTTTTGACTCAAAGATCATAAGCAGCGAATATGTTGAAGGCTTCAGCCAAAATTATTCTTATGGTGGTCCTGTTCGCCCTTGTAACCTGTAAGTTTATTGCTTTGCGTTTTTTTTTCCTTTGGGAATCAAAGTAATTAAGTACGTCTCGATGGTTAGAAGTTCGTTTTATTAATTTTTCCTCCTTTTTGCCTTCATTCCCCTTCTAAAAAATTCAGAAGAAAAAAAAAACTTGTTACAAGCGCTAATGAAAATTAAGGGAAGACTGAAATGGGCTAGCAAGAAGCCAAATTTATTGTATAAATAAGAAGAACCTAAGATTCTTGATTACAAATCGTGTTTGGTCAATTTCATGTTGTTGTGTTTGATATAAAATTGTATGCAGCTTTCTCCATGGCAACAAAGGAAACAGCACAAGTGGAAATGCTGAAGACAACTATCTCCAGAAAATTGACATTGCACCGCCAGTGCAGAGAAATGGGCTGTGGTTTGGACATAGATTGCGAGTATTACGGATGTTATGGCTATTGGAGAAATAATGCCGAGCAATGCTAACACTAATAACAAGAATAAAAGGAAAATAAGAACACGCTTGAGTCGTGCTAGATAGCACTATTCTAAGAAACTATTTCAGAATGTTGAAATATTTCCCCAGGATTACACAAGTCTTCTTCTTTCTCTAAAGAAGCAAGATTATCAACAAACTATCAGTATATCCAGCAAAGAACGAGAGAATAAGGAAAGTGAAGAAAGAGCAGGAGAGGAAGAGAGAATAGAAGGAAAATGTGTGATTGCTAATGGAAAAGAAGGCAAGTACTTATAGGAAAAGTTTAGCAAAAGAGCCATTAGGCTTTTAAGTATTCTGCAGAATAAAAGGTAACATTTTTATCTCATAAAAGGTAATGATTCAATCTCATAAAATCATTGCATGATTTAGGAAAGAAATGTTAGGAAAGTAATCTGCGAGATTTAATCTCATAAAACTATTGCATAATTTTAGGAAAGAAACGTGAAGAAATTAATTAGCAGAGATCTTAGTGCATTGAAGTCGTTGCTAACTTTAGGAAAGAAATGTTAGGAAAGTAATTTGCTAAGAAAACGTGTTACCATTGCAAATGAGATTTAGGCAACGTGCAGATAAGTTTCTAACGCTTCAGTCCAAGCTTTTATCAAAAAATAATTATTTTTCCTGGCAAAAGCTAAGTTACTAATGCTTCAATCCAAGCTTTTATCAAAAAATAATTATTTTTCCTAGCAAAAGCAAAATCAGATTGGGCCCTATTTTAACCCACACGCAGGGAGGGGGAATCCGCCAGTTTGAGCTGGATTAGCTCAACTCAACTCACCCCTCATGTGCGCGAGCCCATGCTAGTTCTCAACTCATCACAAGGCCAATAAAAAGTCAAACAATATAAACCAATGAAAGGTTTTTTTTATTTTCCAATGTGGGACAGAAATCTTTTGAAATACCTTCATTTACAACAATCTCGCACCTATTTCAAAAGATTTTGAACAAGAGAGTAAAAGAGGAAGAAAAAATTTGCTGGATATGTTTGGGCTCAACGTATCTTTTGGACTATGAACCAAACTTAGACTGACAAAACATGTCTTACAAAATTATTGGTGAAATATAAATTTCTATGAACCAATAATTCTTGTCGTATAACAGAGATCTTATCAGTCACATTATAACCTATAATTTGCTGTTCAATGCAGTTTTGCGCATTTAAACCGTGCGCCTGCCTAGTTGTTCATGAGATCTCTAAAGATTTGGCCAAAAGAATCTTATAGGAGCATTCCCACTCCACTCTCATATAGGTGAATCTATCAAGTGTATACTACTCTAAATACACCTCCCAAACGGGATATAAATTCATTAAGAGTATCAAACTCAACCTCACAAATTACTAGCAGTCAAAGCACTTATCTCAGAAGGGACTTACATTTCAAGTGCTTTACAATCAATATCGACTTGTTATTACGCATACTAACCTACTTCATGGGATCACCAATCACATAGGTTGGGGTACCATCTCTATTGACAACTTGTTGGCCTAAGTCCCATTTCCCTTGTAGTTTGAAAAATTAATTTTCTTCCTACAGGTTTAGTCAGAGGATTGCCAAATTCAACTTTGATTTCATAAAATCAATGGAAATAATTCCATCTTCGAGCAACTACTTTACGACATCATGTGTCAACTTTTACAATTACAAGATTTAGTTTTTGCAATAGCAATAGCTACTTGACAATCACTGTGTATGGATACCGGATGCAACATATCCTTAGTTGAAGGGATATTAGCTAAAAAATTCCTTAGCCAATCAGCCTCAAAACTAGTCAACTCCAGAGCTATAAACTCTGATTCCATAGTTGACCTAGCTATGATTGTCTACCTAGCTGATTTCCAAACTACTGCACCACCACCAAAGGTGAACGCATAACCAGTAGTGGATTTTGTATCGTTTGAATCAGAGATCCAATTAACATCACCGTATCCCTCTAATACAGTAGGAAATCTACTATACAAGAGACCAAAATTCATGGTACCTCTCAAATATTTCATTAGTCTAACTAATACAAACCAATGCTCACAATTGGGATTGTGAGTATATCTACTCAGTCTACATACAGCATAAGCTCTATCATGTTTAGTGTAATTCATCAAATGCATCAGACTCCTAATAATTTGAACATATTTAGACTGAACAACTGGGTCACCATTTTTTTTCTTTAATTGAGTGTTGGCATCATAAGGAGTACTCACAGGCGTCACATCATAATTTTTAAACTTCCTAAGAAGTCTCTCTGTATAATGTTCTTGTGGCAATATTATTCCATCATCTCTCATTATGATCTTAACACCCAATATAATTTTTCCTTCACCCAAATCTTTCATATCAAAATTAGAAGATGAGAAATGCTTAGTTGATATGATCCATGGCTGCCCAAGACAACCCTTAGGCCTTCTTATTACAAGTGCATGACGGGGGTCCAAGCCCTTAAGCCTTTTGGGCTGTGGAGAAGTGCAACAAGTGGGTAAGTAAATTGCTCCCGGTTGTTCAATCATTTGATAACCAGAGTCATTCTTTGATAAATGATCACTATGAGTCAGACTCAATAGAATTTGATCAATCCCCTTTTCTGTCGTTAAGGTGGAGAACTGAACCAAGAATTCTCTTTCTTCATCACCAGCCAAAGAAAAGTGCAGAAAAGAAGAGTCGCGGACCGATCCGCAACCCGTGCCTCGCGTATCATCATAGAAGCGAAAGTCCTTAGATCCGTGGACCAATCCACGAACCAAGTATTGCGGATCCAGCTCGCGAATCTCAGTCGTTAAATTTTGTAATTTTTGATTGTTTTTATATTTTTGGTAATTAAAATAGTCCAGCCCATGGTTCACCCCAGAGAGTCTTTGGTCGAACCCTGGGCTCAGTAATGAGTCGTTAGGTTAGTTGGTAGTGAGTATTTAAACAAGTCTTATGTACGATTCATTCATCAGATTAAGAAAACACTTCTGAGAGTTTCTCTCTCTTGTTTCTTGAAGCAATCTTGAATATCTTAGATCATTCTAGGATATTTGACAGACTTATCAATCTAGGAACGCGCTAGGTTGTGGCGTCTCTACCATATCAAGAGATCGTTGACCACGTGATCAACGGGTTTTTGATTCTTCCGCCGTGTCGTCGTGTCAAACGCAGATTTAACCTTCTAGATCCGTGGTAGTCTATACGGGTTTCGTCACAGGTTGGCGACGTTCGTATCAGCTGGTATCAGAGCTAGTTGAAGGTTTGCGTTATATCGTTTTCTTTTGTTTTCGTTCATTGAAAATTTCATGTTGTTCTAGCCATCTAGGGTTCTTCCTATTGTTGTTTGAGTCGTCTCTTGTTGAGTGATTCTTGTGCAAGTCGTGATTTGTGTTTGTTTCAAAAAAAAAAAAAAAAAATTTTTCCGCCGCTACTGTTCACGAGCACTGTAGCACAGTTACTGTAGCACATTACTGTTCACGCGGCGCAAGTTACTGTTCACCCGAAAAAAAATTAAAAAAAATTGTGAATTGCTGATTGCGTGTGTTCTTTTCTTGTTCAAGTTGTGGTTGTGTTGGATTGTTAAAAAAAAAAGAAAATTCTGATTTAGTGTCAAGTCTTGTGTTGTTGATTTTGTGGAAAAAAAAAAAAGACTGTAGCAATTACTGTAGCGATTACTGTTCATTGTTACTGTTCACCCTTTGTTACTGTTCATCCGAAATTTTTCCTAAATTATCTCCTAGATTCTAGCCTTTTTCTAATCCCAAACTTCCCTACATTATATCCTACATTATCCCCTACATTATCTCCTAAGTCTTAGCTTATCCTAATCCCCAAACCCTTACCATCTTAATCTCCTAGAATCCAACCCATATCTGGTCATCCTACACTCAAACCCGAGCCGCCTCTTACCCACACACCACACCCCAATTCGGCCATCCCACTTCTAAACCCTAGCCGCCTCTCCTTCTTTTCTTATCATTTTCATTCTTCCTTTCTTTCCTTTCTTGAGTCAACTTCATCTTTGGTATTGTAGAGGGTTATCAAACTCGTGTGTACTAAATTGATTAAGTTGATCGTTTATCTAAAGGAAATCTAATTTCTTCAAGATAAGCCTTCAAGCACTTGAGAGAGTAAGGTGAGCTCATTATCGAGTTATACTGAGAGATACACGAGTGTTGAGTGAAAATACTTCAAGGAGTGAGTGAGGATTATACAACATATATTTGTATTTTCTTTGCTAAGTTTTTGCAGGTACACCTCATAGAAATAGCAAGTGAGGGTGATAAAGCTCAATTTGATCCAAAGTTGTTCGCCGAGACATTAATGGGGCAAATGCAGAAAATGTTCCGGGAGCACTCCGAATCCATTGGACGGAGAATGGAGCGTCTTGAGCTAGCCCTAACCGCATCTGCATCTGGCAAAAATCGAACTCCACAAAATGACGATTTTGCCCATAACAGTAAGGAGGAATCATGGTGGGAGACTTATCAACGTCTTCTACATGAAAAGCAATTGAAGGAACAAGTTGAAAGCAATATTCAAGAATCTCCTAAAGAAGCGTTTATAGAGGTCATTGCTCATGAAAGCCAACATAATCCCATTCGAAGTGAAGTTGAACTAGAAGAAATCATCATTGAACCTGAGGAATGGGAGAATGTAGTTGAAAGTGCTAAAGATGCTCTCCAAGTGCTAAATTGTGAAGTTACTCTTGGTGGTATTCAATGGTCAAGTGGATTGCAAATAATTGGCATAGATTTGAAGGAAGATTGTGCCCATAGTGAGGCTACATGTGATGCGTATTTGTGGTTCATGGAACGTGCGCATCCTTGTTGGCCTTGGTTAGTGCATAAGTTAAGATCGTGGTTGAAGCGTGCTCGTTGGTTCCACTTCAAGCTAAGTAGAAGGCATGCTTCATGGCTTGCATTTATCCACATGTTACCTACAATTCTTCTCCTTAAGCAATCGTTCGATTTGGGACAAATCGCCTTTAAGAGGAGTGGAATGATATGATCCATGGCTGCCCAAGACAACCCTTAGGCCTTCTTATTACAAGTGCATGACGGGGGTTCAAGCCCTTAAGCCTTTTGGGCTGTGGAGAAGTGCAACAAGTGGGCCAGCCAAAGAAAAGTGCAGAAAAGAAGAGTCGCGGACCGATCCGCAACCCGTGCCTCGCGTATCATCATAGAAGCGAAAGTCCTTAGATCCGTGGACCAATCCACGTGAACCAAGTATCTGGATCCAGCTCGCGAATCTCAGTCGTTAAATTTTGTAATTTTTGATTGTTTTTATATTTTTGGTAATTAAAATAGTCCAGCCCATGGTTCACCCCAGAGAGTCTTTGGTCGAACCCTGGGCTCAGTAATGAGTCGTTAGGTTAGTTGGTAGTGAGTATTTAAACAAGTCTTATGTACGATTCATTCATCAGATTAAGAAAACACTTCTGAGAGTTTCTCTCTCTTGCTTCTTGAAGCAATCTTGAATATCTTAGATCATTCTAGGATATTTGAGACTTATCAATCTAGGAACGCTAGGTTGTGGCGCTCTACCATATCAAGAGATCGCTGACCGTGATCAACGGGTTCTTGATTCTTCCGCCTTGTCGTGTCAAACGCAGATTTAACCTTCTAGATCCGGTAGTCTATAATGGTTTCTCACAGTTGGCGGACGTCAGATATTAGTATCGTTGACAATACTTAAATTTGTACCAAATATAAGCATGTCATCCACATACAAACTAATTATGGCATATTGATCGTCTACAAGTTTAACATATACATATTTATCCACTTCTACAGACAAAAAACCGTCTTTTATAAACACTTGATCAAATTTCTCATGCCACTGTTTAGGAGCTTGTTTAGACCATAAGGAGATTTAATTAGTTTACAAACCTTATTTTCTTGTCCTAATACAATACATCCCTCAGGTTGAAATATATAAATTTCTTCTTCTAAATCACCATTTAAAAATGTAGTTTTGACATCCATTTGATGTACAAAAAATTTATGAATAGAAGCTAAAGTAAATAAAATATGAATAGAAGAAATTCTTATTACTGGTGCAAATGTGTCAAAATAGTTAATATTTTGTTTTTGAGAAAATCCTTTGACTACTAAACGGGCTTTGTATTTATCTATAGAGCCATCGGGATTATATTTCCTTTTAAAAATCCATTTGCAACCAATAGGTTTTGCACTAGGAGGTAAATCTATCAAAATCCAAGTTTTATTTTTCATAATAGAATCAATTTCAGCTTTAATTGCTCCTTTCCAAAATTTACTATCAGAGGAAAAAATAGCATCAGAATATGTTAAAGGGCATTGTCAACAAGAAAAGTTTGAAAATCATTTCCATATGAAAATTCTTTTCTTAGCCTTTTACTCATTCTTCATTCCTCATTAGAGGTTATTTCTTTGTTTATTTCTACAGGTGCATGAGAAATTTCATTTGACAGTGGAAAAATATATTCAAAGAATTCAGCATTTTTTGTCCCAATAATTGTATTACGATCAAGCACATCACTTCTTAAAACAAGAAATCTGTATGCAGCACTATGTTCAATATATCCAATGAACATACAATCAGAAGTTTTAGAACCTAATTTTCATTTCTTAGGTTCAGGTAACAATACTTTAGCAAGACACCCCCATACTTTTAAATATTTCAAATTTTGTTTATAATTTTTTCATAACTCATAAGGCCTTTTGCCAGTTTTCTTATGAGGTATCTTATTTTGTAAGTGACATGCAAATAATATAGTTTCTCCCCACAAATTATCAGAAGCATGAGAACTAACTAACATAGAATTCATCATTTCTTTTAATATTCTATTTTTCCTTTCAACTACCCCATTAGATTCTAGTGAATATGGTGGTGTCATTTCATGTATAATGCGTTCACATTCATAAAATTATCTAAGGATAAATATTCATCTCCTCTATTTGATCAAATTCTTTTTATCCTTTTAATGTGTTGATTTTCTACTTCAGACTTGTAAGATAAAAAGTCATTATGAGTGTCATTTTTATTTCTAAGTAAATAATGTTTAGTGTATCTAGAGCAATCATCTATAAAAGTAACATAATATTTCATACCACCTCTAGTCATAGTTTGTTTCAAGTCACCTAAATATGTATGAATTAAACTTAACAATTCAATTTCTCTTTGGATAGTTATACAATTTTTCTTTGTTATTTTAGTTTCTGCACATATTTCACATTTGTCCATTTGGGCATTAATATCAGAGATTAGGCAAGATTGCATTTTCTTTATATAACTTATATTAAAATGTCCTAATCTAGCATGCCATAAAGAAATTGAATCAACAATACAAGCAGAAGAAGAAGCATTCTCATTGATCACATTGGAAATGTTAATTACAAATAGTCCCTGATTACAATAGTCTTTCCCTATAAACACGTTATTTCTGGTCATTACAATCTTATTAGATTCGAATGACACTTTCACCCCAATTTTCCCTAGCAAAGCTATAGAAACTAGATTTGCGTGAATATTTGGCACATGCAGCACATCATTAAGGGTCAACGTTTTTCCTAAAGTGAGTTTCAAGAACACTTTACCCTTTCCAAGGACTTCAGCAGTCCCTGAGTTTCCAAGGTAGACTACCTCTTCATCATCCTCTATTGGAGTATAGGAGGAAAACGTTTCTCAATTTGCACATATGTGCCGAGTAGCTCTAAAGTCTACCACCCACTCTTTCACATTGGCTGCAATGTTTACTTGTGAGATAACTGCAACAATTATTTCATCTCCTTCAACTAAATTAGCCTTAGGAGGATTACTGATAAGTCAATATTTTGCATGTTTTTAATAGGATTATTTATGTAGTTTTTGTGTGTTTTTGTCAGTTTAATGGCTAATGAACTAGGGTTTCTACTGAAATTCTACATTTTGTGGTTTAAACAGAAAAATGCATTTTTATGGATTAATGTGGTGAAATCTTCATATTTTTGTAGGATTGCTTGTTCAGTTATCAAACGAGATGAAAATGTGGATATTTGCCAAGAAGTTTGGAAGAAAAATTGGAAAATGCAAATTGCAATTCAATCAATGAGGAATCAAAGGGATAAAAGTTGGAGCAATTAAAGCGCCAATTTCACGACAAAAAGCTCGGAATTTGCAAGTTTCAAGGAGATTCGCGAGTCAATACGCGAACCAACAAGTGAAAATTTCAATTAGCTCGCGAATCCCTCTCACAGAAGACAGGGGAAGCAGATCCGCGATGGGATCCGTGAGCCTCTGCCTCGCAGATCCTCAGAAAATGACAGCTGCAAGTTGCAGCCGAATTCCAGTTTTTCAGCTCACTTCCAGCTCAATTTTCAGAAGAATTTCAATGAAGGCTGCATGAAGAATCTTGTGAAGTTGAAGAAACAACTCATTGCTAATTCAAAACACAATTTGCTTCAACATTACAACTCATTTGGGATTGAAATTCAAAGGATTCAAATGCATGAAGACAAAGAAATTTAAGAAGCCATTTTCCTTGACTTTTGAAGGCCAATTTGTCTTGTATTCACATGACATAATTTCGGATGCATATGGTTGAAATCTTCTATAAATAGGGCCTTTTGTATTCCATTCCATCCCATTCAATTCCAAAAAAGAGAGAAAAAAGACTAGAGAATAGCTCTAGTTCATTAGTTTAGTTCTAGTTCTTAGTTTGTAGTTTCTAAAGAGAGTAAAAGTGAAAGTTGTGAGAAATCTTGCACTTTGTATTTGGGAGATCAACTTGTGAAGAAGTTTATGGATTCAACTTCAAGAAATTGAATAAGATTCCTTCTTCCTTTACTTGTCTCTTGTGCTTTAATTTCATGGCTTTGTGCAAGTTTGTTTCATGCTTAAATGTTCTTAATATGATGTCTAGCTAAGCATCTTTAATCCTAGAGTTAGGATGAACTTGTTTTAGTTGTGATTATGAAGTAGTTAAGTGATTTATGTCCTCCATGATTTTATTAGTTTAAGACTTGTGCTTATGCTTTATGGTTGATTAGCTACCAACTATAATTGATTTGATGTTGATGAGTAATGAAAAACTTGCCTTCAATAAGATCTAAGTTCTTAAACACTAACTTATATTCTCACGAAAGTAGTGAATATAGTTGGTTGGTTTTGGTTTTATACTATAACTTCATTGAGCTTATTTAACTTGTTTCTCTCTTTTCTCTATGAAAATAGGTCAAGGAAGATTCCAAGGAATTAAGGAATTAGCGAAAGCGATTCCGAGTGACTAGCTTATCTTAAATGAGAGCTTGCACTACACATGACCATTGACGAAAGTGGTGGCATACAAAAGAAAGTTAGACCTTAGCGAATCATTGGAGAAAGTGTGAGGGCCTCGAAATTCCAAATTATTTTTAAAATGCATAATACTATTTAAATTATGTTTATTTATTTGTTTATGAGTAAAATTGTGTTTAAATTGAATATTTTACAATTTATAGCATTTTATACGATTTGTTTGCCGGTGTGCGATTTTGGCCGTATTAGGACTCTAATTTTCTACCGGAGCGCGATTAGTGACTTTAAGTTGAAATTAAGCATACGCGACAATATTTTGAGAATATTAATAAGTTTGGACAGTGTCGGAATGGACCCGAGCAGTGTAAGTTAGACTGACGCGAGCGACGCGACATAAAGTGCCAAAGGTCACTTTTTCCCCTGAATCAGGGAAAAACACTTTTTGGCCATTAAAAGGCTTGACTTCTTGCCATCTTCCCACTTCATTTTCAGCTGCACATTTGAGAGATAGAGAGAGAAAGAGCCGAGAGCTCTAGGGAGAAAAAGAGAGAGAAAACAAGCTCAAGTTTCTTCCATTTCTTTCTTCTACCTTTCTTCCACTTCCAAGCACTCTTGAAGCCACCATCATCTCCACATTTCCAGCCGAGGAAGAGAGCTAGGAGAGAGAGAGCTGGTCCGATTTTGGAGGGAAGAAGAAAGGTGAGTTTTGTGGTTAAAAATCTTTCATTTTCCTTCAACTAGAATCTAGAGTTTATGAAACTTGATGGATGGATTATGGGCTTGATTTTTCTTCCCCATTTCAGCCGAACCAAGGAGAGAGGAAAGAGAGAGAGGGCCGAAGCTCTTGAGGAGAAAAAGGAAGAGAAAAGTGAAGAAACAAGACTTGATCTATTGATGGGTTGCTTGATCGTGGGCTTGGAGTCGTAGATCGCCGTCAAAACCCATAGATCTTGGGTGAAGTTCGAGGCTTAAGAGGTTTATTGAGCTTGGTAGCGACATTCTTGAAGGAAAGCCTGACGGATCTCATTGGATCTTGGTAGATCCGTAGGTACGAGACTTGAATCTTGTAGATCTAGCCTTAATAATGTTGATTAGTGTAGATCTGTGGTTAATATTGAAAGAATGATCTCACCTGAAAAGGTGAAGTTGGGCTCTTGAAATCCCAACCTAGGTAGCGGACTTGAGGTGACCTCTAGGTAGCGGACTTGAGGACCTGATTGGGAATTTAATTGTTATTTGTGAACTTGCTTCGATATGGTTAGAAATTAGGATTTTTTTTTAGCTGTTGAAAAGTTTGAAGGAAAAATGATTAAAATGGCCAAAACCACACTTGAAAACTTCTATGTTTGATTTTGAAACTTTGTATTCAGTCATGATGAATTTCTGTCTAAGAAAATATTTGATATGTGCATTTATCGGTGTATGATTTTCGAAAAGATAATGAATAGTATTTCTCATGAAAATTGGGCGAAAAATGTCATTTGAGGGTTTTGTAGTGTTATGGTTTCCTTTAATGGATTTTGGAAGAAAGGTTATAGTTTAAAGTGTTTTAAAGTTATATTAACGCATTTTCAAGAAGGAAATGTTGAGTTTATGTTAAAAATGATTTTTGGGTTGATAATTTTCACCTGACTGATTTATTAAAGAAAATGTGGAAAAGTGCTTAGTGAATGAGTACATCGGTAATGTGGTTTTGAAATGAGATAGTGATTTTCAAAGATTCGTTTGAAATATCAGATTGAAATGAAAGTATTTCCTTGAGAGAATTTTTGGGAAAAACATTGATCGAAAACTAAAAAGGGTGTAAATGAGTTGTTTTGACTAATGAGTGAAAGAACAGAATTCTCAACTACTGTTTTTACTTGTTTAGGGTTTGAAGAGGAAAGCGAATTCGACCCTTACGTAGAGGTCGAAGCCTTATTACTTTGGTGAGTTTCCATGCTATGTGTTTATGTGAAATGACTGTAATTGTTCTTGTTGTGTTGTCGTGAAACCAGTTTTGAACTCTCAGATAGGGTAGTGTGTACTTTATCGCACTTACTCTTATCTGAGTGAAACGACTATGAAAATGCTTTGAAACGAATGCAAACCTGAAATGAATGGCTCCACTTAGTGACTGCATGTGTTTGTAAAGGTCGAAAGCCGAGACCTATCGGTGAACCCTTCGACCAGCCGAGGCTGTAGGCCTAGGTCGAGAAGAAAGGGAAGAGCCATAGGATTATTTCAATGTCACAAAGCCCGACGATACCATGATCGTGCTTTCGAGATTGAGTTCGAACCAACCTATCTCCTAAAGAGCAAACCAACTACTGCTACCAACGCCGAACCGAAAATACTCTGGACTTGGCTTATGGACTTGTCCCTCATGGAGAGTACTTAAACCCACCAACCGTTATTAACTGCTACCACCGAATTATTACCTTGAATTACCACTGAACTGTTATTACTAAAGCTTACCACCGTATCGTTTGGAGAACGGCCCGGGGGTTATGGAGGAGTAAAAGGAAGTGGAGTTCTATATGGTAGTAGTGATAAGTTGACGGAGTGTCAACTACTGGTTCGTGGACAAGCGACGTGGACTTTGGCTCCTGAGAGCCCCGTATCCATACTTGTATTGTTAATTGCTTTCTTATCTGTTTTAAGTTCAAAGTGAAATCTTGTTAAGTGAATATTCTTGTTTGTTATGTGAATTGCATGTTTTTGGGAACTCACGAGCTTTCTAACTCACCCTTTCTCCCATTTGTTTTCCTTAGATGAGATCCAATGAGTGACGCCACCCTTAAGATTGTAGGTTCTCCTGCTTTGATGTTTTTGAAGAATTTGGGATGTTATCTTTTGGGAACTTTTATACAATATCTTTTGAGAACTCCTGTATGATGAAACGAAGTTGTAGGGATGAATTGCTTATATATTATGGAGTGTAATTCGAATGTTATGTATTGTAAAGCTTTGTCTCTGTTATTTTGGGTTTAAGAGTGTTATCTTGTCCAGTTGAATTTGATAAGTGGAGTGATTATAGAGTGAGTGAGTCTTGGCGAGAGCTAGGCAAAGGGACGATACCTGCGCTCTGAGAGGTGGGTCACGTAAAGGACATAATAAACTTGACTAACTTCTAATCTTAACTTAACAAGGGATTCTAAAGCTCTAGGATTCCTCCAACTTGATCTTAAAAACTCTTTCTAACCTAACTCTCCAATTCCTTTACTTGCTTTCGTATTTCTTGTCTTTCACCAATTGGATGTCTTTGACACCTAACGGTTGGTTTTAATTGCTTTATCCCTCTTCCTTAGGTCGGTTTACCGCCTTCTCCCTTTTATCTAGCTTTCCTTTACTTTACTTGCCTTCTTTTATATTGTCTTTCTAGATAATAAAACAAGTGATTAAACTTTAGTGTTTGCAAAACCATAGTTCCTCGTGGGATCGACACCTTATTTCCCTATACTCAATAAACGATCCGTATACTTGCGGTAATATAGGGTTATAAAGGTTTTTTAAAATTTGAGGAGTAAAGAAAATCCCTATCAATTACCATTATATCTACACTGAGCAGCATAGTATCTTGATTTTTCACAACTGTAGCAATTGCCTTTTCTTTTCTTAAAATTGGGATTTTTTGGTTTGTAGTTGGGATTTCTAGGCTTATTATTTTGAAACTTATTGGCATACCTCTTATTGTTGCTTGTACCAGATTAGCTTTGAGAGTCGTCTTCTTTGCTTTGGCAACTCTTAACTCCTTCCTATTTGAATCTTCAATCAGAATATGTTTCACGAGCTCATCAATGGTGTAATTTTCTTCCTTGTGCTTCAAGTTATTTTTGTAGTCGGCCCATGACTCGGGTAGCTTTTCAATTAGCATCCCTGTGGCAAACTTCTTGGGCAACTTGATATCTTCATTTTTCAAATTCTCGAGTAACATTTGGTACTCCGTGATTTGAACTTTCATTTTCTTATCGTTCTTCATCTGCCACTGGTTGTACTTTCTCATGACAAATTTTTGTTTGGTTGCGTCTTCAGCGGTAAACCTGGTAACCAAAGCTTCCCAAATTTTCTTGGCTTCTTTGTAGCTACAATACATATCAAATAATTCATTAGAAAGTATTTGTAAGATAGTATGCCGACATACCTTATTGGCATATCACCACGATTCTTGTATTTTGACATCCACGATTACAGTAGGTTGAGATTCTGTCAGTGCATAGACCACTCCATGTATGTCGAGTAGAGAGTATACATGTTTTTGCCACCTTTTGAAATTTTCATTAACAAAAACTTCAATTTTGGAGACATCTAAAAATGGTTTAGCAAATGGTAATAGTGTGATTGCAACTGCTATGGATGATGGTTGAGAAGTGTTAACACTGTCGGATGCCATAGTTGCTTAGATTGTTGGAGAAATAATGTCGAGCAATGCTAACACTTATAACAATAATAAAAGGAAAATAAGAACACGTTTGAGTTGTACTAGATAGCACTGTTCTAAGAAACTATTTCAAGATGCTGAAACGTTTCCCCAAGATTAAACAAGCCTTCTTCTTTCTCTGAAGTAGGAAGATTATCAGTAAACTATCAGTATATCCAGCAGAGAACGAGAGAATAAGGAAAGTGAAGAAAGAGCAGGAGAGGAAGAGAGAATAGAAGGAAAGTGTGTGATTGCTATTGGGAAAGAAGGCAGGTATTTATAGGAAAAGTTCAGCAAAAGAGCCATTAGGAATTTAAGTATTCTGCAGAATAAAAGGTGACGTTTTTATCTCATCAAAGGTAACAATTTAATCTCATAAAATCGTTGCATGATTTTAGGAAAGAAATGTTAGGAAAGTAATCTGCAAGATTTAATCTCATAAAACCATGATTTTAGGAAAGAAACGTTAACAAATTAATCAGCAGAGATCTTAGTGCATTAAACCCGTTGCTAACTTTAGGAAAGAAACGTAAGTAATTAGGAAAGTAATCTGCTGAGGAAACGTGTTACCGTTGCAGATCAGCAGATGAGATTTAAGCAATATGCAGATAAGTTTCTAATGTTTCAATCCAAGTTTTTATCAAAAAATAATTATTTTTCCTGGGAAAAGCAAAATCAGACTGGGTCCTATTTTAACCCACACGCAGTTGGGGGGGGGGAAATCCTCTAGTTTGAACTGGATTAGCCAAACTCAACTCACCCATCACACGCACGAACCCATGCTAGTTCTCAACTCATCACAAACCCAATAAAGAGTCAAATATTATAAACCAATAAAAGGTTTTTTCATTTTCTAATGTGGGATAGAAATCTTTTGAAATACCTTCATTTACAACAATGGCTACAAATGTGTGGGTAAATATCATAGGCACTGCAGCTTACAGCCTTACACTAATTAGATAATGGTAAGTTAAGGACTGTCTCCAGCCACTGGTGTAATAAACCTATCCTGGTATTTCTGTAGATTCTTACCACAGTGGCATACTTTTGTTGTTTGCATGAACCTTTTGTAATGTTCTAAGTAAGATTCTTAATGTTTTTGAATTCCACGTATTGTGTATTTAAAGCATAGCTATTAAAGCCAATCCAGAGAGGAACCCGATAAAAGGGGTGGGATAATGGGTCATTAGTTCAACCAGTGGATAAATGGTTGAACCAGTGGGTCACTAAATATATATAAATATTATGTTTCATAATTTTTTTTAATATAGGATCCATTTGAATAAGTTGTTTTTGGATGAGTTTTTCAAAAACACTACTGTAGCATTTGGAGTGTGAAAACAGTTACTGTAGATGTATTTGGATTGTTTTTTTTTTCTATTTCTTTTTTCTTTTCCTTTTCCTTTTCCTTTTCCTTTTCCTTTTCCCTTTCCTTTTCCATTTCCTTTTCCATTTCCTTTTCCATTTCTTTTTCCTTTTTGTTTTTCTTCTTTTCTCCCCAACCCATGTGACATCCACCCTTCAGATCTTTTTTTTTTCTTTTCCTTCTCTCTCCTCTTCCCTCCTCCCTCTTCCCTCCCCTCCCAGCCCCCTCCCCTGTGCACATGACCAGATCTGGTGCGATCAGATGTGGTCGCGTGGGGGGGGAGGGGAGGGTGGCAAGGGAGATGGGAGGTGGCGGGGGGAGGGGGAGGGAAGAGAGGAAGAGAGAAAGAAAAAAAGAAAAGATCTGGTTGCCGACGGGTGCCGGTCGCCAGTGTTGGCTTGGGGAGAAGAAGAGGGAAGAGAAGAAAAAGGAAAAGGAAAAAGAAAAGGAATAGAAAAAAGGAATAGAAAAAAAAACCAACAAAATATTGTGGTTGTCTTTGAGATTGTTTTTAGTTGGTGTATTACTGTAACATTTGGGGTGTGAAAAATAGTTTTTCAAAAACAAGTGCCAAAAACAAGAATCCAAACGGACCCATAGGTTATATGGCTAAATTGTAATAAAACTATGCTAGAATAAATGCTTATGTAATATAATTCAATATAGAATGATTAATTCTTATAAGAATCAACAAAATTTAAATTTAATTAATAATCCACCAAACTTCAAGTATAAAATTTTATCTATATTTAGTATAATTATTTAGTTTATATATGAATTTTAAGTACAAAATGTTATTAGAAAAATATTTACCTTTAAAATGAAGTATATAATATGTATTTTAAAAACCTATTTCGTAACTTATACAGTTTGGGGAGCAACTGGGGAGCAATAAATTTTATTACAAAATTTTCAAATACATTCTATTTTAGAGAAATTAAAAAAAATAGATCAGTAATCTAATATATAATAAAAGAATGGTCCTTACCTAGCACATCAATTGCTGCTAGTCCAGCAGTTAGTGCATTCTCTTTCATGCAAGAGGTTACATGTTTGAATCTCTCTAACATTTTTAAAGTTTAAAGAGTTTTGACCTAGTTCTTTACAAAAACCGGTCATGTTCACCGGGTTAATCGGTTGAACTGCTGGTCCATTGACAAGTCAGCAGGTTTGATACATATTCAATTCAATTATTAACTTAGCCCGGCCCATAGGCTGATTCACTGGGTTGATCGGTCGAACCGTCAGGTCGGGCTGAGTTTAATAACTATGATTTAAAATTATCTTAGTTAGATGACTCCCTAGTTCAATTCTCAAACCGTTCCATTTCCCCCTTTCTTCTTTGCAAGGCTTGAAATTTCCCATTCGATCCAAAATTTTCCTTTAATCAATTAAAGGCTCGGAGAAATATGGGTTTGGCAGATTGTTGTTTTGTATCCTTGACCATCGAGTAGCACTGGAAACAGCGTCTCAAAAGATCCAGTTTAGGCCAGTTCAGAGCTAAGATTAAAAAGGAGATAGTGGACGGCAATTTTTGGTATTAGAAAAAATTACTGAAATTGTTGGGAAACCTGCTGATGCAGGAGCATCATCTCCCCTCCATCGCCATCCAGTAAAGAAACAGTACTTTTTTAACACAATTTACAGAAAGCCGCAAAATTTTGAATAATTATGGAACAAAAATTCAACTTGAATCTTAAAAATTTCAGGTATTCTTCTCATTCTTTCTCCCGGCCCATTGATCAATGCAATAACGGAAGAATAGAGTGGAAGAAAATATCGATAGAAAGTTGGGAGAAAAGAAGAAGTTTAAAGAAGTGGATTGTAAGAATCTGCAGCGACTTTTAAACTTGAAACTGGTGGATAGCAAAGGGAATTGGAAGATCATAGCCTTAATCCACAAATTAAGTCCAGGAACAGATCCCGCATCCAACTCTAAGTAAAGGAATGTATTATTATTTCATTCCTACAAGTATTCCCGTTGACACTATAACTTGCGTAATTCCATGAAGAAATTGTTTTGGTTTGGGGTTTGATTGTAGAATGAAAAGGATTGTAAACGGTTTCTATGGTGGCACGTTGCCAAGCCATATACTGGTTTGCAAAGAAATACACCAAGTGATGTTATTACATCTCATTACTTGCTATCCCTAGAAATGGTATATGGTATAAAAATTGCTAGGCCTTTTCATTTAGATAGAATTACAATGCAAAGAATCTACGGGTGTTTCATAAAATGAGCTTTTGCTTGGTACGATCATGGTAGAACAATAATATAAAATGGTTAAATGATTTGTACATTGACATGTTTATGAAAATGGGTAAAATGCTTGTTAAATTAAAAAATGGACTAGAACAAGCAATGCATGGGCAGATTTTTTATTCAACTGAATATTGACAATGGAGAACCTTGAGTAATAAGTGTGTCACGCCTCTTTTTTAAAAATGCTAAACAACTAAGATTAAAACATATAGTTTCAAATGATTCTTGGGTTTTTTAAACAATAAAGACAAGAAAAAAAATAAATGTAAGCGCTTAGATTGAGGCTTGGTAAAGCTGATCGATTAGGGCCCATTAAAAGCCTACAAAATATTTCTTGAAAACTTAGAGGTCACTACCTGGTATTAAATCTTGGTGTATCGAATGGTTTATAATAAAAAAAAAGTAATTTTTGAATTTTTAAAACAAAAATTAAAACTCTTTTAAAATCAGAAAAATGAGTTTAGGAGTTATACTTGTGAGGAAAGACGGTTAAGATTTTACCCACAGGCACATCCCTGACGAAAAAAAAAATTGTGAGTTTAATTTCAATCTTCTAATTTTAAACCCAAAATGAGTTAATTCAAGCTAACCACTTAACATGCACATGATTAACATACACTTATATCAAGACACACAAAAGGTCCACAGCACATAAAAATAGAATAAAGTAAAATTTGATAACTAATTCCAGGACTTCCATTGAAAAAGCAAGGAATAATGCGCTCATAACCCGTTTGATGTTATGAAATAATTATTTTATTGTGGATGTCTATCACTTTATCTTATCTCCTAAATAAGGACAGAGTTGTCACGTTCTACGAGGTGACAAGGTTATCATGACACGACTATCGAGAAGATGATTATCTCTATCTTATCACTTCATGACTTATGAGAAGATATCATCTCTATCTCTTTACCTTATCACTTCACGACTTACGAGAAGATGTCACCTCTATCTTTATAAGAATACAAATGTACTTTGAACTCTTCATATCTTCCCCTATAAATAGGAGTTCCCCCTTTGTAATTTGAGAAGGAATAGAAGTTTATTTGATTTGCTCTCTCTACTTTCTCTACTCCTCTCTCTACTTCATATTAGTATTAGATTTATAACACATTATCAGCACGAGTCTCTGCCATTGAGCATATATGAATCACAAATCTCTATTACTGAGCAACTGTGATGCATGAGATTCTACTTCTAAAGAAAAGAAAAGCATGAGACTCTACCAAAATTTTACCGGTGTTAGATCAATCGTCAGGCGCTTCCTTAGACGATTTCTAGTGAAACTTTGGAGGTAACATTTCTCACTTTTCATTCATTTACTTTGCTTATAACTAACCTTTGAGCACAAGTATTTTCCATGGAGCAACCATTCAACATGAATATATACCTATGGGGCATTTTTAGGTAAAATCTATTCTATTCAATTCTATTTAATTATCTTTAATATCAAAGAATTATTTATTATGAATATTCAATGGTGAGATACATCTTGATACAAATGGATTTTGAAGGCACCATTAATGAAAATAATGATGGTTAAAGGATCCACTTGTCCTTTGAAAGAAAAAGATCTCACCACCTGAAGATGATCTATATCTGACCACCTGAAGATGGTTGTTCTTATAAGACTCGACATGATCAAGTTAGCGAAGGCTATAATCTTTTGAATCAATTAGTGAATATATATTGCATGTTTAGAGTAATTTCTCAATCAAAATTGTATAGAGAAACTGTCACTGATATAAATATGTGAAAAAAGTATTCTCTACATTTTACCCATTGAATATTCTCCTGAAGTAGCAATATCGAGAGAAGGGATTTGAGAAGTATTTTGAATTATTATGTGCCTTTGTCTAAAATCCAATTTAATGGATCTAGTCAATTCCCTGAAGTAAATATGACTAAATTTTGACCATAATCGTGATTGTGGATGCAGTGAAGGTAGATATGTGCCACCTAAAGAGGGATAATGAAAAATAAATACCATTTGTATAGCATTAAAGGTCATTAGTCATGACTCTATCGTATGACTAAATATCTTATTAACCTTTATCAAGTATCATAAACAAACACCTTGAAGGTGCAATTAATGGTGTAATTGATGATGGTAATAATTATATTTTCTTCCTTAAGAAGAAATTGATGCCAAACACTCGATATTTATTTAGAATTTGATTATTTATTATTTTCACATATTTTATGTCATTTTCTTTATCAGTTATGTTATTTATGAATTTTATTAATGTTTACATTTATTTGTAAGTTTCTTCATTAATTCTTCCTGAAGAAGAATATTTCTTTATTATTTCTTCCTGAAGAAGAAATGGTTGTATTATTTTATTATTTCTTGCTGAAGAAGAAACGGCTATGTTACTTTATTATTTCTTCCTGAAGAAGAAACATTTCTTTATTATTTCTTCCTAAAGAATAATTGTCTCTTTATTATTTCTTCTTGAAGAAGAAATGGATGTCAAATATTTGGGATTAAAAAAATTATGGTGATTATTATTTCTTCTTGAAGAAGAAATGGATGTTAAATATTTGGGATTAAAAAAAGTATGGTGATAATAGTATGTGTCTCATTAATAGTGCTATTATGCACACTATATTCCTGTTTGAGAATAGGAGAGAAAAATACAATCAGTAATGGTGGTAAAATAATAAAAAACTCCAGAAGAGCCACCACTATATTTCTCTGTGAAGGAGTAAAGTTTGCTAGAAATTATGTACTATCCTTTCCCAAAATCTCAAAGGAATATATTGAATTTAAAAATATCCGCTGAAATGGATATCATATCGAGACACAAAATGAGATAATAATAGATATCATCGAGTGAAATAAAGGTTGATTATAGTGCAAAACCATTCGAAAGAGAAATGGTTATTGTTATAGTTGTCTTTATTCTCATTTGGTTTGATTAAATACAAAATCATCACCTACAGTGAATCAGAAGTTTACTAATCCCAATATATTTATGATTTGTCAAAAATAAGAGTTGACAATTATTTATACATACCCCCTTATGCTATCTGTGGCTCCAACAGAAATTTATGTCGGAGATAAATCACCCTTTATAAATGGAGATCGTGAAACATTGATGGGTAATCTATTGTATACTTCCCGACATTAGGGGAAGGAAATAATCTGTTAAGTCCTTAATTGCATGGTTTATTTGAGCACATTTTCCCTCAATTATGGCCTAAATATGGTATGAATTGCTCTATTAGACTCATGTTGGGTTTTGGTATTGATTTTAGGTCATTGTAATCGTTGGAGGTTAAAAGTGCGAGTTTTGCTAAATTCCAGAAAAAATTCCAGAAGACCTTCAGGGATAGGGCGTAGGCGCGCTTCATTGGGCTGTGAAAAAGAATTTCTGTGAAGATACTCTACGCCTGACAAGTCTTATCATTGATGGAAGATTTTATTTATTTTTCTGTAATTGGTTAAAAGACCCTTTTAGTTAGAAGGTTTTGTATTTGGTTTCCATTTTACTCTATTATTTCTTTTTAGGACATTAGATTCCAATTAGAACTAGGATTCCTAGTTGAGTAGGGAAATTTAGGTTTTCCTTTATTTTTGGAAGCGAAGGCGTCATTTAAAAGGAGGATGGAGGCCACGCAATTGGGGGGATCATATATTTACGTGTCCTTCTTCTTCTCTCGGTGACTTCCTGGGAATAATCACCAAACAATAAAAGAAAGGAAAAGCCTTGGCAATGTTTAATCATTCTTTGTTTGTCTTTAGCTCCGTAGGAGTTTTCTTCCTTTCGATTGATTGTTTTTGTCCGTATGCACAAGGAAAAAAAAGACAATAAGCGCTGTCGTTTTGCTTCTTCTCAGTTTAATTTTTTTCCTATTTTCCAATCAACGTGTGTTCATTCTTGGCTTTGACGTTGAAGTCGATTTCTCATCTACCAATTCAACCGCATACACATTCAAATCTCAACGTCGTCATGAACGTTCACAGTGAATCCAATAAGTCACGTGGGATGGCTGAGATGAGGAGCGGTTAGATTTCTCATCTACTCAAAGGGCACTCGAAGGCGCAATCCAATACATTTGTGAGATCTAATCGAATCTCTAACCTTTCATTTAATTTGTTACTATTCGTACGTTTTCTGGATTAATTGATTGAGGATTATTTTGTTAATTGAGTATCAACGGTCGGGTATTTAAATTAACCTAATAGCCTACTGTCAAATTAACTAATTGAATACGTAATCGTTCATTTAGTTAATAATTAGTGGCGACCACCACAATTGGTTTCATATTGGAGAAATGTATGATCTAGCTTAAATGAACCCTCTTAGCGTGTTCATTGGTTAGGGTTGGGTTTTTCTAGCCTTTAATGCAATTGGATAATTAAATTCCTATGGTCGTACCTAGGGTTGTTATCTGGTTAGAGGAGCAGTCAACGGTCGTACCCTGATTGTCGAAAAAGTAAGGAAAAGCTAGCTGTCAGAGCTTGTTGGTAGCTATAACTAACCTAGTGACAAATGAATGAAATATCTTTGCATCAATGATCATTTGATTGGACTGTGCCTGAGAAGTTGTTCCTTTGGGTAGAATTTCATTACTTGCATTTTTATTAATTATTCTCTATTCGTTCTCTGGTGATTTATTTAGTTGGTATTTTCATTTTTCATTTCCTTATTTTATTTATTTTATTTCTGGTTCTATCACATCCGACCCCCCCAGTTACCTATGACTTAAAAAGAAACAATTTCCTACCGTTCCCTGAGGAGACGACCGTACTTGCCATTTTTACAAATTAATTAAATTCTCTGGTTAATTTATGGTATATTGGATAAAGTAAACTCCTTGGAATCAGGGTGAAACTAGTAACCCATTGCACATCCGGAGTCCCTGCTCCAGTACCAGATTTAACTCGGGAGTAGTTCTGTGGACAGTTAGGTTTTAATATTTATTATTGCACAAGTTCGACAACTGTCAATTTTTGGCGCAGTTGCCGGGGAACGGTGTTCTGGTTAATTTGTTTCTTTTTAGGTTATTTTCTTTTGGTACCTGGTACCTTTGCTAGTTTATGCCACGTTCTTCTCGTACAGGTAAATTGACTTTTGATCCTGAGATAGAGAAGACTGCATGTAGGCTAAGGAAGGAGACTAGGGAGTACAGGGAAGAATTGTTGGTCACTGCATCTTCAGGATTTCAACTGCCAGAATCTCCAACTGATCAATCGAGTGATTCAGAAGAAGAAGTTGACATGGCCAACGCTTCTAGAACACTAAGGGAATTGGCTACTCAAGATTTAACTCAGCAACCCCTGTGCATTACATTCCCAACTTTGGCTGAAAATATTTCTTTTGAGTTGAAATCTGGGCTAATCCATCTTTTGCCTGCATTCCATGGTCTGTCTGGTGAAGAACCTCACAAACACATCCAAGAGTTTGAAGTGATATGTTCCAGTATGAAGCCTCCGGGGGTCACTGAAGAACAGATTAAACTCAGAGCATTCCCTTTCTCCCTCAAAGATGGAACGAAGGATTGGTTGTATTATCTACCCGCTGGTAGTATCACAACTTGGACGCAACTAAAAAAGAAGTTCTTGGAGAAATATTTCCCTGTATCTCAGGCTGCAAGTTTGAGAAAGGAGATATGTAGTATTAAGTAGTATCTTGGGGAAGTTTTATATGACTATTGGGAAAGGTTCAACAAGTTGTGCACTAGATGCCCACAGCATCAAATTAGTGAACAACTGTTGATCCAATACTTTTATGAAGGGCTTCAGCTATCTGACAGGAGCATCATTGATGCTGCAAGTGGGGGAGCACTGGCAAATAAAACACCAAGGGAAGCTTGGGATCTCATTGAGGCAATGGCAGAAAATTCTCAGCAATTTGGCTGCCGTGAGAGTCACCCCACCCGTAAAGTCAATGAGGTAGAATCCTCATCTATTCAGCAACAGTTGTCTGAATTAACATCTGCTGTACGACAACTGGCCATGGGGAATGCACTTCAAGTGAAGGTCTGTGGAATTTGTACAAACACTGGCCACTCCACAGACGCCTGTCCCCTTTTGCAAGAAGATGGAGCTGAGCAGGTTAACATGGCTAGAGGCGTGCCCGGGTCCCGTAGGCAATATGATCCATATTCCAACACATATAATCCAGGGTAACGAGACCACCCCAATTTCGGCTACGGGAACAAGTCTCAAAACTCATTTGTGAACCGTCCCCCAGGATTTCAGCAGCCTTATCAAGCAAAATCTCAACCTTCATCCACAAATTCTGGACTACAGAAAATTAAATGCCGTCACAAAAAAAGACCACTTCCCTCTCCCCTTTATTGATCAAATGACAGAGAGGTTGGCTGGTCGTGTTTACTATTGTTTTCTTGATGGTTTTTCAGGGTATTTTCAAATTGCTATAACACCAGAGGACGAGGAAAAGACCACATTCACCTACCCATTTGGCACTTTTGCTTACCGTAGGATGCCATTCGGTCTCTGTAATGCTCCAGCAACTTTTCAAAGGTGTATGGTAAGTATTTTCTCTGAATATGTTGAAAAGATTATTGAGATGTTCATGGATGATTTTAGTGTATATGGAAATAGTTTTGACGAATGCCCTGATAATCTAGCTCTAATTTTGAAAAGGTGCATGGAGACCAATTTGGTTCTTAATTGGGAAAAATGCCACTTTATGGTGGATCATGGTATTGTCCTAGGGCATGTTGTGTCAGCTAAGGGAATAGAAGTAGATAAAGCAAAAATAGACATTATTTCTGCTTTACCTTACCCTGTAAGCGTACATGTAGTACGTTCCTTTTTGGGTCATGCAGGGTTTTATAGGAGATTCATCAAAGATTTTTCCAAAATCGGAGCACCCTTGTTCAAATTATTGCAAAAGGACGTACCGTTTGACTTCACCAATGAGTACAAGGTGGCGTTTGATAAATTGAAGGGGTCGTTGACATCGCCACCCATTATTCAACCCCCACACTGGAACCTCCCATTTGAAATAATGTGCGACGCAAGTGATTATGCAGTGGGAGCGGTTTTGGGGCAAAGGATTGGCAGGGCGGCGCATGCAATCTATTATGCATCTAAGGCCTTGAATGGAGCTCAACTTAATTACTCTACAACCGAGAAAGAATTACTAGCTGTTGTTTTTGCACTTGAAAAATTTAGGTCTTATTTATTGGGTGCAAAAGTAATAGTTTTTTCTGATCATGCAGCCCTAAGGTACTTGTCCACAAAGAAGGATGCAAAACCAAGGCTCATTAGATGGATTCTACTCCTGCAAGAATTTGACTTGGAAATCAAGGATAAAAGTGGGGCGAAAAATCTGGTTGCTGATCACCTGAGTCGTTTACTCACAAATACGGATGATCCACCATTGAGAGAGGCGTTTCCTGAAGAGCAATTGCTTGCCACTAATTCGTCTGCGTCTTGATATGCTAATCTTGTAAATTTCATAGTCACTAATCAATTACCTGCAGGTTGGCCAAAGGCTAAGAGGGACAAACTGAAGAGTGATGCCAAGTATTTCATTTGGGATGACCCCTATTTGTGGAAGCACTGCGCGGATCAAGTCATGCGTCGATGCGTGAGTGAATCTGAATTTAATTCCATTTTAACTTTTTGTCACTCTTATGCATGTGGTGGCCACTTTGGGCCTAAACAAACTGCCCGTAAAGTATTAGAAAGTGGTTTCTACTGGCCTACCCTTTTTAAAGATGCATATACATTTTGCAAGTCTTGTGATAGATGTCAAAGGATAGGTAACATATCTCATAGAGACCAAATGCCCCAAACCCCCATAATATTCTGTGAAATTTTTGATGTTTGGGGTATTGACTTTATGGGTCCTTTTCCCTCCTCTTATGGGTTTTTGTACATTTTATTAGCTGTTGACTACGTGTCGAAATGGGTGGAAGCAAAAGCCACCCGGACTAATGACTCTAAGTAGTTGCGGATTTCATGAAAAGTCATATTTTTGTTCGCTTTGGAATGCCAAGGGCCATGATCAGTGATAGGGGAAAGCATTTCTGTAACCGGATGATTGCAACTCTACTCCGTAGGTATGGAGTAATTCATAAAGTTTCCACCTCGTATCATCCACAAACCAATGGGCAAGCGGAGATTTCAAATAGAGAAGTCAAATCAATTTTGGAGAAAATGGCTCGCCCCGATCACAAGGATTGGAGTTTGAGGTTAGAAGATGCACTCTGGGCTTTATAGAACTGCCTATAAGACGCCTATTGGGATGTCTCCTTATAGGTTGGTGTTCGGTAAACCGTGCCATCTCCTTGTGGAATATGAGTACAAGGCATTTTGGGCAATCAAATAGTGCAACATGGATTTTGAGAATGCTGGGAAGAATAGAAAACTCCAGTTACAGGAATTAGAGGAGTTAAGGAATGAGGATTATGAGATGCATGGATTTACAAGGAAAAGAGCAAAATTTTTCATGACCAACAAGTCTCGAGAAAAACATTTGAAGTGGGACAAAAAGTGCTTCTTTATCACTCGAGGCTGAAACTTTTTCCTGGTAAGTTGCGTTCTCGTTGGCTTGGTCCATTTGTAGTTTCTAATATGTTTCATTTTGGTGCAATGGAAATCCAAAGTTTGAAGACCGACAAGAAGTTTGTAGTTAATGGTCACCGCCTCAAGCCTTATTATGAAGGTTTCAATGTTGAGGAAGTGGAGATTATCACTCTTGAAGATCCTGATTATACAACTTGAGAGCTTTCGTTATGTCTAGCCAAAGACATTAAAGAAAGGCGCTACTTGGGAGGCAACCCAAGAATTTTACTATTTTTTTTTGTTATTTCGTGTTGTTAAATTTTGATTCTTCCATCTTTCAAGTTTTTATTTCTTATGCTAAGCCATTTTCCTGTTTTAATGAAAATTTTGTGTTTGTAGGCCTTGGATGTATGTGCCAAAACTTTGCTCAATGGAGTTTTTCATTTGACTTGGATAGAAGACTTTCACAGTTAGAGCGTGCCTACGTCTTAAGGGGGAAAGTCTTCTGATCACATTTTTATCTACACCAAATTTTTGGACAGAAGGGTTTCAAGGTTTACGTGCCTTGGAGGGAAGTCTTCTGACCAAAGGGAACGAAGAAGAAGAAAAAAAAATCAAGGCAGACGGAAGACTCCAAGTTGTAATGCCTTATCGTAAGAAGGGAAGTCTTCCCAAAATTCAAGAAAAAAAATTCAGTCAAAATAGTCAAGAACCCCATTCTTTTTCCTTTCCTTTGGTTTCTTTTCTCCTCCCTTTTCTTTTCTTCTTCCCGTTCCCACTTCATCCCTCCCTGTTTTTTCCTTTTTTTTTCCTTTTCTTTCTTCCCATTTGCCACGACCACCCATACCGGTCTTCCTTCTTCGCATCCATTGTACTACTTTGCTCTGACGTCGCCATTGCTGTTTTATCCATTGTTACTGTTGCTGTCTGCTCAGGCTCCACTCTCCCAGCCGCTGCAGTCCACCGCAACCACCGGCTTTAGTCAGCTGGAGCTCATGCTACTCTTGTAATCTTCCACTTCGCGCTTAGCTGCTGTCTTGGCGAGTTTCATTCAGCCGGTGTTGCTGCTGCTGTTTCCCATGCTCCATTGCCGCTGCCTAGCTCGGTTGCCAGCTTTGAGGTTTAAGTTTCCTATTCCCTCTCAGTAGCTGATGCCAGATTAGTTCTTATTATAGCTGATGCCGGCTTTGGGTTCGTTGTTGCTGTAGCCAACACTTGTGTGGTTGAGTTCTCGTTTCTGTTCAATTGATATTTCTCGGAATTGAATTGCATGCACGTAGTTGGTCTTTGATGCCTTGGATTGGTGATTTCTTTTGAATTTTGTGGGTAGTTGTTGACCAATTCAAGGGTGAAGCTGCCGATATCTTTGAGACATTTGTTGGTGAATTCTGCATTCTGTGAGTTTTTCTTGGTATTTGCTGAGTCATTCTGTGGGCATTGGTTGGAATAGATAATGGCCAAGACTAAACTAATATCTTTGAGAAAAGGAAAAGCTCCAGTCCATTTAGAGCCCACCCCTTCCCGGTCTAAACCATCACCACCTCCTGGAGCAACTACTTCCCGACCTAGGAAACGTTCTCGGTTAGGGTTACCTACCGGGTTTATGCCCCATGATGGCAAACAAGTGGGAGGGTCTCTTGAGGGGTTTACTGCTGAGCAACAAGCTCGTTTTGAGCAAATTAGAGGCCGTCCATTTGCTGCTTGTAAATGCATCCATCATGAAACTATTGTTAGGTTAAAAGTAAATGATGAAGTGCTTCAATTATTCTCTAATATTGGTTGGGAAAATTTTCTGTTGACTGATGGCCCCACCTACTCTGAGTTGTCATGGGAATTTTACTCCACTTTTCAGTTTGATCGGCCAACTAATTGCACTTTGACCACCCCTGGTGTAATCCAATTCGGATTAATGGGTCATGTGTGCCATTTGTCTATTAATGAATTTAATGTGTTATTGGGATTTGTGGATGAAACTGAGGTTACTTCCGAAGCATATCTTACCTGTGCTTGTGATTATGTGAAGCCTTTTGTTACTGACTATATTGACATTTGGCGGGAGTGGTCCATTGATAAACAAGTGTACAACCCTAGCAAATCCAAAGCTTATTTTTTGAAGGATCCTGTTTTGAGATTGGTTCAAAGGCTCCTAGCTTATACATTTTCTAGACGGCGAGATAACTCTGGCACCCTTACCAAGACTGAATTCTATTTCTTATGGTGCATGGTCAACCAAGAGAAGCTCAATTTTGGTTGTTGGGTAGCTTCTCAATTCCAAACCGTCATCACTAGGACCAACAAACCATTGATTCTGGGTTCTCTTATCACATTTTTAGCTGATCAGATGATTATTCTTGGCATTGCATCACCTGCTGAAAAGCCAAAACATGTAGCCTGTTTGACTGGGCCTCTAGACGTTGATTGCTTGGAGCGAATGGGTGTCATTAGGCGCATAGGAGATGATTATCAATTTTCACCTCCTAGTGAGCCGGGGCCTCGGACTTCCACTCCTATCATGGCTTCTACGGGTGTTGATCCTTCCACTTCTGCTGCTGCGGCGGGTCCTTCCACTCCTGCTCCTCCACCTTTCTCTATGGATGCACGCCTTCGTCGTATGGAAGAGCAGCTTCGGCACCTGGATGGTCGCTTGGAGGCTATTGAGCTCCAACTTTCTCGCATGGCAGGGACCATGGAGGCTTTCTTTGAGTCTATGAGGTCCCTACCTCCCGTTCCTCCCCGGCCCTAGCCTTGTTCTTAAGGGAGTCCTCCATTCCTTCTCTTACCTTTTTACATTGTGGACAATGTAGTGTTTAGGTGTGAGGGAGAAGTATTTTGGCTTTGCTGGTTTGAGTTTTAATTTTTCCTAGCTTTTCAAAACTTTAGTTTCAATTTTTGTTTGTTTTCAATTCTAGTTGCTTGTTTGTGTTTTATTTTTCATATTTTTCGTGTTTTTCCTTTTTATGTTTTGTGAGTCTTATGTGGTAGAGATGCAAATAGGAGTAGTGTAATAGCATTGGCATGAATATTCCACTATTTAATTGCAATTGACTTGAAAAAGGGATGTTCTTGACATGACATATAACCATTTGTGAGTGTTTTTGAGATTAAATATCTTATTATTCAAATTTTGTTCTTCATCGTTTGTGAGTGTACTTATCACATCGAGTTAGATCATTCTAGAACTTGCTATGATATACATGTCGAGACCACATTGTTGAGTTTGATGCATGAAAATGATAAGGGCAATTAGGATTAACCTTTTTGACTTTCTAAAGACCCATCCTAATTATCTATCCCCGTAGTTGACCAAGTTGGACCTTAGACCTTTTTCTTTGTTTAACACATTCTTTATCACCATTTAACCTACTTGTTCTAGACCTCTTTGCTTGAGCCCAATGTCAAAAGGATGTCTTAATAGTCTTTTGCATTAGGAAATCACAAGTCAAGGAAGTGATTATATTTTTAGTAAGCAAGTGCTATTATGTTCCTATGTTTATTGTTTGTTTAAAAAAAAAAGAAAGAAAAAAGAAAAAAAAAACAAACAGAAAAAAAATGATGAAAAAATGAAAAAGAAAAAAAAATGTGTGAAACACTCTTGTAAATAAGTGCTGTGTTTTGTTAGGGAATTGTTATGTCTGCACTTGCTATGCTTGGAAATTGTTGTGGTGATAAAAAGATGACTAGGTGAATGGGTGTGTTATTTTAATTCATGCAAGGGATAATTAGGTATTCTCTTTGACATTTATAACCTAAATTACCTTTTTGTCCTACCTTTACCTAAACCCCATTATAACCTTGTGAAAGTCCCTTTGATTTTTGCGTTTAAATTCATATTCAATGGTGGAGATGTGATAGATTAGCAAGCTTATGGTAATGACTTTCTATGGTGTTGATTTGAATGAACATGTCCCTATTAAAAATCTTGAGTGTTGAGAGCATACGCTATTACTTATGTGAGAATTGTCAAGACTTGTATATCCTGATTTTGATGAGATTGTCAAGGAAATGTGAATTATCTGTGCTATGATATTATGCTATTCTATGGTTGATTTTGATTTTTGAGTTCTTTTGAATGCTTGAGGGCAAGCATTGACTAGGTGTGGGGGGAATTGTTAAGTCCTTAATTGCATGGTTTATTTGTGCACATTTTCCCTCAATTATGGCCTAAATATGGTATGAATTGCTCTATTAGACTCCTGTTGGGTTTTGGTATTGATTTTAGGTCATAGTAATCGCTTGAGGTTAAAGTGCGAAGTTTGCTAAATTCCAGAAAAAAATTCGGAAGACCTTCAGGATAGGCGTAGGCGCTTCATTGGGCTGTGAAAAGAATTTCGGAAGATACTCTACGCGACAAGTCTTATCATTGATGGAAGATTTTATTTATTTTTCTGTAATTGGTTAAAAGACCCTTTAGTTAGAAGGTTTTGTATTTGGTTTCCATTTTACTCTATTATTTCTTTTTTAGTTAGATTCCAATTAGAACTAGGATTCCTGGTTGAGTAGGGAAATTTAGGTTTTCCTTTATTTTGGAAGCCAAGGCGTCATTTAAAAGGAGGATGGAGGCATAATTGGGGATCATATATTTCACGTGTCCTTCTTCTCTCTCTAGGGTGGACTTCTGAATAATCACCAAACAATAAAAGAAAGGTTGGCAATGTTTGATCATTCTTTGTTTGTCTTTAGCTCCATTAGAGTTTTCCTTTTGATTGATTGTTTTGTCCATATGCACAAGGAAAACAAGACAATAAGCTTGTCGCTTTGCTTCTTCTCAGTTTAATTTATTTCCTATTTTCCAATCAACGTGTGTTCATTCTTGGCTTTGACGTTGAAGTCGATTTCTCATCTATCAATTCAACCGCATACACATTCAAATCTCAACGTGGTCATGAACGTTCACAGTGAATCCAATAAGTCACGTGGGATGGCTGAGATGAGGAGCGGTTAGATTTCTCGTCTACTCAAAGGGCACTCGAAGGCGCGGTCCAATACATTTGTGAGATCTAATCGAATCTCTAACCTTTCATTTAATTTGTTACTATTCGATGACGTTTTCGGATTAATTGATTGAGGGTTATTTTTGTTAATTGAGTATCAACGTCGGGTATTTAAATTAACCTAATACTTCATCAAATTAACTAATTGAATACGTAATCGTTCATTTAGTTAATAATTAGTGGCGACCACCATAATTGGTTTTATGTTGGGGAAATGTATGATCTAGCTTAAATGAACCCTTTAAGCGTGTTCATTGGTTAGGGTTGGGTTTTTCTAGCCTTTAATGCAATTGGATAATTAAATTCCTATGGTCGCATACCTAGTTTGTTATCCTCGGTTAGAGGAAGCCAACGGTCGCACTGATTGTCTAAAAAAAGTAAGGAAAAGCTAGTTCGAGCTTGTTGGTAGCTATAACTAACCTAGTGACAAATGAATGAAATATCTTTGCATCAATGATCATTTGATTGGACTGTGCCTGAGAAGTTGTTCCTTTGGGTAGAATTTCATTACTTGCATTTTTATTGAATTATTCTCTATTCGTTCTCTGGTGATTTATTTAGTTGGTATTTTCATTTTTCATTTCCTTATTTTATTTATTTTATTTCTGGTTCTATCCCATCCGACCCCCCCAGTTACCTATGACTTAAAAAGAAACAATTTCCTACCGTTCCCGGAGGAGACGACCCTACTTGCCACTTTTACAAATTAATTAAATTCTCTAGTTAATTTCTGGTATATCGGATAAAGTAAACTCCTTGGAATCAGGGTGAAACTAGTAACCCATTGCACATCCGGAGTCCCTGCTCCAGTACCAGATTTAACTCGGGAGTAGTTCTGTGGACAGTTAGGTTTTAATATTTATTATTGCACAGGTTCGGCACCTATCATAATCAACCGAACGGAAATTATTTGAAAAATATTATTGGATTTCCTTGATTGTCATACCAAATAATGTGAACTAGAAGTTCAATAGATTATCTATTTGTGACAAATTGCAAATCAATTGTTAGAGATATTTATCGAATCCAGAAGAGTTATTGAATTGAATATTCCTGCAGGAAATATTATAGTTAAAATTGATGTCCCTGAAGGACACATACAAGTGCTACAAATGAATTTAAAACTGACTTACCAAAATAAGATATCTTGATTCAAATATCTCCGGAGATGAAATAAATGTCATGATAAAATTGAATCTCCTGAAGAAGTCACTCCTGAAGAGAATGAAGTCATAGAAAATTTGAAATTAGAGCCTACACGAAAAGAAGTTACATATTATGCAGCATTTGACATTATGAACGAAAATGAGAATCAGAAAAATATATCGGTTGATGAATGTCAGTGAAGAAATGATTGGTCAAAATGGAAAGATACAATCCAATCTGAATTGGATTCACTGCCTAAAAGGAAAGTATTTGGACCTGTAGTCCAAACTCCTGAAGGTGTTAAGTGTGATGACCCCACCTCCCCCTAGGGCGAACCCTAAGGTATCAGCGAGCCGCCTGCCCAACTCTCGCCGGGACTCACTACAATCCACGATTCAATACCGAGCAAGTACTTCGAATAACAAGGTGATTTTAATATCCATCAATTCAATAAAACGTTTAAACCCTAAACTTCATTAGATACTAATAACTGTCCAAACCAAAGTTACAAATACAAAAGATTGTACCTTTAGAATTTCATAAGTACAATCCACAATAGAGTGATTATATCAAAATACAGTTTAAAGTCTCCAAACCAAACATCCCAGAGCAAACCTTGGAGGCTCTCGTTCTCAAACCCTGCTAAGGAAAACAAAATTGGAAGGAATGAGCTAAAAGCCCAGTGAGCAATCTCAAAACATGCAATTCCATATAGTAGCAACCGAAGAATCTAACAATAATGGATAGGGAGTTTATCACCAATAAAACACGTGAAATAAGGAAACACCTCAGTTAAGGATATGAATTGTCCATTTAGGAGCAAGTTGCAATCCATCTCATTGGCCGTCAATCAACCTCCTACTCCTTTATAACACTAGTGGTAATATTCAAGTATACCGTATGTAGGCTCAGGTTCCTAACCTACCGATCGAGTCCGCCACGCTCAAAATAGGGTAATGATGGGCAGGCCGGTTCAGCAAACTTACACTCAAGCACAAACAGCTAAATAACAGTCAATTAATCACTTTTAAAGCGGTAAAATGTCACATTTGACTAGGTAGAGTATAAAGTACACACTCGCCTAACAAATGGTATAACGGAGAAAAGTTTCACATTTGAGCGGGTTTAGAAACACTTAACACTTAAACAAGTAGTGGGCCAGGAGCACATAACAACATCATTCAAGTCACACAAGCAAAGATCACTCACCTTCAAGCAAAGCAAACCCATCGTCAGTTCTCAAATCCCCTTTGTATCTGTGGCTGACCCACCTTCCCTGAGGACTAAAGGGTCGGCGGACACCTGCCTAGCTCTCGCCAGACTCACTCCTCACTTGTTCAACAATACAACAACTAAAACCCTGGATACAATACAGAGGAGTACAATGTCTTACAAAAACATAACATTCCAGACACAATTCGATAAATACATAAATCCATTATACAATAGTCCACAAAAGGGGCAATATCCATAATTCTCCCAAAATACATATCAAAACATATGAAAGCCCTAATCTCAAGAGTTGGCACCACCACTTGGTTGCTCATTTCCTGCTAAGGAAAACAAATGGAAAGGGTGAGCTAAAAAGCCCGTGAGTTTCCAAAAACATGCAAGCCACTTAACACATAAACAATTTCACTTTGCAAGAATACTTGAAATATAAGCGGATAGAAAAGCAATTAACAATACAATGTGGGATCACGGGCCCTCAGGGGCCAAATTCCACTGAAACTTGCTCACGAACCACGAACGGTGGTTGACACCCGTCAAGCCACTATTACCATGTAGAACTTCCCTTTCTCCTTACTCCTCCAAACCCCACCGGGCGCGACATGCCAAACACTTTTCAACTTCACTTTAAACACACTTTAAAACACTTCACTTTATTGAGTACTCTCCGATAGGGACGGTCCATAGCCAAGTCAGTACATTTTCAATTCACTTCACTGTTGGGTTGTTGCTCTATTGAGACTGGTTTAAAACCAAGTTCAGGCATAAATCACCTCTGAAGTCACCGTGCTTTTGTGACATTTTAAATAACCCTATGGCTCGACCCCTTTCTCCTCTGCCTAGGCCTAGCCCCCATTTCAGCCTCGAAGTCAGGGTTCACCTATAGGTCTCGAGTGGATTTCACGACCTTCCAAACACATACAATCACTATAATACACTTTGAAACACTTTACAATAATCACTTCAAGTCATTTTCACAATCACTTTTACTCAAATGGGGTAGGTGCGATAAAGTACACCATCCCCCATTAGAGGGTTAAAACCAATTTTCACATAACATTCACTTCATTTGCATCTTATATACAATCATTTGCACGTAAACATCTCACAGAAACAAGCATGGAAACTCATAAGTAGGGTTCGGCTTCCACGTGGAGGTTCAAAGTCACCTTTGTCTTGCACACTCCCTAAAATAATTTAAAACAAACAATAAGATTCACTTCAATCTTTTCCCTTTACTAATACAGTTCACATTCACTTTAGTTTCAAATGATAATCTTTTCCAAAACTTACTCAGGAAAGTATTCATTTCACATAGCTCAATTTTTCCAAATAAATTCCCTTTGGAAAATCACTTTACCATTTTAAAGAAAACATCTCATCGATATACTCAGTATTGGCACTACAAGAAATACGTTCACCTTAATCAAACTTCCATTTTAACCCAAAACATTTTATACCAAGTCATTGTATTCAAAATCCCTAGATTTTAGTCAAAATATAATAAAACCTTCAATTTTCAGTCAAATAGCACTTTCACTCAGATTTCATGAAACTACACTTTTACCCTTTTAAAATCCAAACACTCACTCACACATATACTCTCACAATTTGAACAATATACATTTTTTTTCTCAAAAGTAAAACCCCTAGAGAACATTCACAACATTCAAAATCAAACATTGAAATCACCAAGCATGGGTTTTGGCCATAGTACATATTTTCCTCAATTTCTCAATCAACGAAAAACCTAATTTCTAACCATATCAAAACAAATTCACAAATAACAATCAATTCCCAATCAGGGTCTCAAGTCCAAGCTACCTAGAGGTCCCTTATAATTCACTTTGGAGTCCTACCTAGGTTGGGATTTCAAGAGCCCAACTTCATCTTTTTCGGATGATTTCATATCAATATTAACTACAGATCTACACTAATCAACGTAACTAATAAAGTTAGATCTACAAGATTCGGATTTATACCTCGGATCTGTCAAGATCCAACGATAGGCAAAACCCAACAAGATCTCTCAAGCTTTTCTCCAAGAAAGTCACTCCCAAGCTTGATGACTTAAGACCTAGAGCCAGTCTCTCACCGAGATCTACAGATTCGACGAAGATCTACAACTTCAAGCTCACGATCAAGCAACACTTCACTTTCTCTTTTCTTTTTTTCTTAAAAAAATTGACTCTCTCTCTCTCTTTCCTTGGTTGCGGCAGTTGACATGAGGAGGAAGAAAGCAAACCACAAAATCATCATAACTCTTCACAACTCATGTTATTTGTGGGAAGAAAAGAGAAATGGAAGATCAACCCACTTACCTCTTGTTTTCTTCCAAAACTTCCCCAAACCTCCTCTCTCTCTCTCTTTCGGCTGCTAGGATGGAAGATGATGGTGGTTGATGATGGTTGAACTTCAAGAAGAATGGATGAAGATTTATGGAAGAAACAGTTAGAAACTCTCTCTCTTTCTCTCCTTTCTCTCTCTCGCAGCAGCTCCTCTCTTTCTCACACTGGTTTGGCAGCTGAAAATGGAAGCTTGAGGTGTTGCAAAGAAGTCAAAAGGCTTTAAAACAAAAGTGCTTTTCCCTAATTTAAGGGAAAAAGGTGCTTTGTACTTTATGTCAGCGTCCTGTGCTTGACAGTCTAACTACTTGGTTTCTTTCATCCGCACTGTCTCACCATAATAATATTTCCAAAATATCACTACATATGCTCGATTTCAAGTCCAAGTCACTATTCACGCGTGGAACAATTTTTACGCTTAAAATTTGGCCAAAACCACACACCGAAACAAACAATTGGTATAAAATTCTCTAAATTGAGAAATAATCACTTTAAACATATTTTCACTAATATTTCAATAAATAAACTCAATATAAATATTATTAGGCATTTTAGAAATAAATTTGAATTTTTGAGGGGCCCTCACATCCTTCCTCCTCCTTAAGAGAATTTTGTCCTCAAAATTCCTTACCTTCTAGGTAAATAACTAGGATGACTCTCATCGTCTCTTCCTCCAATTCCCATGTTGCTTCCCTCAATGGCGTGATTCCTCAAAGAACTTTGACCAATGGGATCTTCTTATTCCTCAAGTCTTTCACTTCTCTATAGAGGATTCTTGTCGCTCTTCATAGACAAGGATTCATCCACTTCAATCTCTCCCTAAGGCAACACGTGGCTTGGGTGGATGATGCACTTCTTAAGCATGGACACGTGGAAAACATTATGAATCTTTGACATGCTCGGGTAAATCAACTGGTATGCCACTTTTGCCTACGCTTGAGAATCTCAAATGGTCCACATATCGTGGTTTCAATTTCTTCCCCTTTTGGATATCACTCCTCCTTTCATTGGCTTAACCGAGAAATACTTTGTCCCCCAGCGCCGAACTCGTCAAATCCTTTCTTCGGTTGCTCGGCATAACTCTTTGTCGACTTTGAGCCGTTTGGAGTCTTTCTCGAACTAGCTTCACTTTTCTCAAAAGCCTCCTCTCAACCAGGAATAGTGGTTGGATCCAAAATTTTCTTTTCTCTACTTCATCCCAATGAATGGGTGATCTACACCTCTCCCATAAAGAAGATTCATGAGCCATGCTGAATTGAAGCATGGTAACTATTGTTGTAGGCAAATTCAACTAGTGGCATGTGTGGACTCCAACTTCCTCCAAAATCCAATATACATAACCTCAACATGTCTTCCAAAGTTTGATTGTCCTTTTTCCAGATTGTCCATCCGTTTGAGGATGATGGCGGTCTCAAACTAAACTTAGTCCCCAAATTCTCTTGTAACTTTTGCCAAAATCGAGAAACAAACCTTGGGTCTCTATCAGGAGACAATGCTACAGTACTCCATGTAGTCTAACAATTTCATCCAAGTACATAGAACCGACAACTTCTCAAAGGACATTTCATACTTACCTGGGTAGAGAAATGGAGCGCTGGTTTTAGTAAGTCGATCCACTATCAAATGCATCATCTCCTTTTGACTCCTAGGCAACAGGTCCACAAAATCCATAGTGATATGATCCCATTTCCATTCAGGTATCTCTAAGGGTTGCAAAAGTCAGAAGGTTTTGGTGCTCATGTTAACTTGTTGGCACACACGAGGCAGTCTCAAAGTACTCACATCTCTCTTCGTTCCATCCACCAATACATCTTTTCAAGTCTTGGTACATTTTATTATTCTCTGGGTGAATGTATACTTAGAGCGATGTGCTTCTTCCAAAATTTCTTTCCTCAACTCTTCATTGCGGAACAACAATACGATTTGAAACCTCAAAATTCCTCAGTACTAACTTAAAGTCTAGGGTTTCTCCTTTATTCACTTTTCCAATCCATTTTTTTTGCCATGGAATCTCCTTTTGAGCCTCTTTAATCGTTCGGATGGAAGATCTCAACACTATATTCCCAAGATAATTTTCTGTTTCTCCAAATAGGGTTCCATTCCAACCTTTTCCAACATTTCCCACTCTTTACCATCAAACTTCTATTTGAGCCTTTTCGCTTAGGCATCTACTCCTTGTTGGCACTTTCCGTGATAACTTATGGTGCAATCATAGTCCTCAAGAATTCTACCCATCGCCTCTGCCTTAGATTCAATTCCTTTTAGAGAGAACAAATACTTGAGACTTTGTGATCGGTAAAACCTCAAATGTCACCCATACAAGTAATGTCTCCACTTTTTGAGTGCAAAAAATGACTATGAGGCCAACTCAAATCATGTGTTGGATAGTTTTGCTCATGAGGCTTTCCCCAATTCCTAGAAGCATAGGCAATAACTCTTCCATTTTGCATCAGGACACATCCCTAATCCTTCTTTCGAGGCATCAGATATACAAACCCATCCTTTCCATTTGGCAAGGTCAACACGGAGCTGTTGTCAAGCGCTTGCTTTAACTCTTGAAAACTAGCCTCACACTTTGGATTCCAAACAAACTTAACATGCTTTTAGTCAAATCCGTGATTAGCCCGATAATCTTTAGAAATCCTGAATGAATGAAGCGACGGTAGTATCCCCAAGCCAAGAAACTTCTAACCTCAGGGATTTCTAGGTTGTTTCCATTGAGTCTTGTCTCCACTTTGGAGGGATCACGGCAATTCCATCCTTAGAAATTTTATGCCCTAAAAGGACACTTCCTCTAACAAAACTCACACTTGTTGAACTTAGCATACAATTGATGTTCTCTTAAAGTTTGGAGCACTATCTTCAAGTGTTGCGCATGATCCTCTCGGGTCTTTGAGTATACCAAAATGTCATCTATGAATACAACCACAAATTGGTCCAAATAGGGTTTAAAGACCCGTTGCATCAAGATCCATAAATGCCGCTGGGCATTGGTCAATCAAAGGGCATTACCACAAACTCAAAATGTCATTTTCGAGTTAAAAGCAGTCCTCAGTGCGTCTTCCTTTCTAATCCTCAATTGGTAGTATCCTTGCCAAGGTCTAGGTAGAAAAGACCAGATACACGTCCTTGCAATTGGTCAAATAGTTCATCAATGATGCAAAGGATATTTATTCTTTATTGTCACATCGTTAAGCCCTCGATAGTCAATGCACACTGACCTCAAACTCCCGTCCTTTCTTAACAAAGAGTACGAGGTGCTCCCAAGGTGAGTCACTCTCCGATAAAACCTGGCTCCAATAAATCTTGTAATTGGACCTTCAATTCCTTAAGTTCAGCTGGAGCCATTCGATCACGGAGTCTTAGAAATTGGAGCTGTCCCACGGCAACAAATCAATCTTAAATTCCACCATTCGGGAGGTAGATTTTCTAATTCCTCACGGAAAACATCGGAAAATCCTTCACAATCGGCACTTCACTAACTTCATTTTATCACTAGGATTTATCAAAGGCCAAATACCCTTGAGCCCCTTTATCTTAACAATTTTCTCATTTAATCCCGAAATGAGGCGGATAATGCTAATCTCTCCTTTACGCCCTCAAGGTAGCTCAGGGAATGGAAAACTCCAGTTTTGCCTACAATCCAATTTAGCATGATGACGGGCTAGAGAATCCATCCCATGATAACATCATACCTCTTGATGTCTGGACTAATCAAGTCACCAAACAGCTTCCTTTCTCCTATCAAATATCACAATTCTTGTATACCCAACTAGTAATTAAACTTTGTTCCCCACGTGGGTGTCTTAACTTCAAGTCATAAGGTAATCTAGTAGGCTTTATGTCTACTCCATTTAAAAGGAAGGATTCACAAAGAATGTGATGCACCGGGATCAATCAAATTCTTAGCTAAGCGATGAAAGGCGGGATGGTACCTTCAACCTTGGGTAGAATTCAGAGGGGAACTTCTTTGTTGGTCAATGGACCCTAGCTGGTACTCTTGGTCGATTCCTGCGGCACTAGCTTTGGCTTGGTGGGTTTGTTGCTGGTTGGGTCATACCTCCTCTGCCAGGCCATGGACAAGCAGATCTTGATGTCTCAGTACTACCACGCAAGACGCTCCACTCTTTCTCCAACATTCATTCTCCTGTGGTTTGGCTTCCACAAAACCACAAGACAGGGGTAGAGACTTGACTTCCTTGGGAACCTCCCTTGGCAGGTCCTAGTCTCTCCCCCTCACCTCTAGACATTTCCTCCTCTTGAGTATGTCCCTCTCAATTTGATCCCCTTGGCGAGCTAGAGGGGTGGTTCTACCCATTCCTCCCCAAACTTAGAGGCTGGAACATTCCGTCCATTGGGCCCCGACTACCACTAGGTGCATTTCTTTTCTTGCATTAAAATTCCACCGGCTTGTGCTTTGGCTCCTTCAATCCTCTCCGAGCCCTTTCCACGACGGTAGAAGCTGTGACTTGGGCAGCTGAGATCTCTTGTAGCTCACATTCAACCCTTGAACAAATCTTCTTACTCTCCTACGCTTGGGCCACCAGCTTCAGGGCAATCTTGACTGACTTAGTAAGCGTGCTTTCATATTCAGCCATGTCTGGTAACCTTGTTTACACCTATTGAAGTAAGATCCTCAGCTTTTCTCTTGCACTGTGGAGGAAGAAACTTGGCATTAAACTCAGTGTAAAAATTTACCCAAGTCAGGGTATTCTCTCCCTGACTTGGTTCTTATGGTAGCCATGAGTGGGCGACTCCCTCAAATGGAATGTGGCAAGATTTATTTGCCTCTCCTCGATTATAGTCTAAGAACGAGGTGAAAATACTCGGCAATCCTTTCTAACCAACCCTGAGCATTTGGGGTTAGGTTAACCACAAATTTTGGGGGTTAAATAAATCTCTCAAGTTCGGTCCTCACCAACTCCAATGTTACCAAGATGTTGCTGGGGTCAGGAGCCTTGTTGCCCGGCATCACGATCTAAAATCTCATCAATACGGTTCATGGCGTAGCCATTTACTTCTACAGAGTTAACTTATTCTTGACACGTCGGTAGATTCATGGTCATTTCAATACTTTGAAGAAGCCTAGTTCCGCATACCGACCTACGTCCTCTCACCGTCCATATGTAGTTCTCTTAGAAGGCCATCAAATTATTATAAACCGAGGAAAGTAACAACACAATTAGAACAATTTGCTAGAAAATAGACAAAGCATTTTTCATAAATACATTTCATTACAATATGGTGCCAAGAGTACATCAGTCAAGCATCTTTTGTCAAAAGCCTACACATTGGTATATCAAGTTCTCAGTACACTTAAACAAAAATATGGTACCCAGCAGTTAGCAAGCATGCACTTTACAAAGTTGGGAACCCATTTCTACAGGCCTTTACAAAAGATTACAAAGCTAAGGATTGGTCAAGCTAATCTATGGTCGGTGAAGAGTCTGTGGGCTCATCCTCGGAGGGATGGAGACATGGGAATCGCGGGGTCTCCCTCACCCTTGCAAAGCGTCTCACAGCAGTACCAATGGGAGGCTACCGCTCCCAAGTCGTATGACATGAGGCGTCAGCAACCTCCTCTACTGGTTGGCTCAATGCACCCTCATCAAGGCCTCACATCCGGCAATACTCCTCAGCCCTACATGGGCCACCCCTACGGCTATCCTGGCGGCTGCTTTCGTTAGCCAGCGAACCTACGACCTCAAACTCTCAATCCCCTAGCAAGTGGGAGTGCGAGCCCGCGGTAGCAAGACCTCTCAATCTCCTCACCTCATGGTTGATCTAGTCAACCTCTTCCTCTCTCGGTAGACAGCGAGCACCCTTTGATCCGGGACAAGTGGTGCTTTTAACCTGCATGCTTGACACGTGATGCAGGATCCTAGGGTTGTAGGCACGCACGGGCACCAGAACCCAGCAAGATGGGGTGGGGATCAGCCGGTGTCGAGGCCCATCCTCCCTCAGACTCCATAACCTACAAAGAGAACCCTCGTTGGTACTGGTTCCCAGCAGAATCAACAATACTTATTCATAAACACATAACCCTCACTTCAATTTTGCTCACCTCATAAACTCTTAACAATTCACTAACTCTCAGCATGCCCGGACCTTCAAACGGCTCACATTACCACTGTGCGACCCACCTTCCCAAAGTGGACCAAAGGGAGTCGTGACCCTTCCACCTGTCATGGACTCGCTCAACGTTCCAGCAATCTTAACTTGACTAAAACTTGGATACTGATCTGATGCAAATGCTAAAGCATATTCAGAACACAATTCGATAAATACATAAATCCATTATACAATGGTCCCGCAAAGGGCAATATCATGGTCTCCCAAAATACATATCAAAAGCATAAGAAATACAATCTCAGAGTTGGCTGCCACCACTTGGTTGCTCATTTCACGCTAAGGAAAACAAATGGAAAGGGTGAGCTAAGCTGACAGTTCCCAAAACATGCAAGCCACTTAACACATAAACAATTTCACTTTGCAAGAATACTTGAAATATAGCAGATGAAAAGAAGCAATTAACAATACAATGTGGGATCTCTTTTTTGGGCCTCCGGAGACCAAATTCAAGCTTGCTCCCCGAACCGCGAGTGGGTTGACACTCAGGTCAGCTGTCCTTATTACCATGTAGAACTTCCCTTTCTCCTTACTCCTCAAACCCCACCCGGACCATCACATAAACACTTTTCACTTCTTTTAAACAATTCACTTTAAAACACTTCACTTTAAAACACTTCACTTTGTGAGTCTTTCTCCGATGGGGAACCAGAGTCCAGAGTCCACACATTTTCAATTCCTTCACTGGGTTGTTGCTTTATTGGCCGGTTTAAAAAGTTCCAGCATAAATCCCAGCGAGTGCAGGAGTATCTTTTGCTGACATTTTACATGCTTAAGCTCTGGCTCCTTTCTCTCACGGCCTAGGCCAGCCCCAGTTCGAGTGAAGGTTCACCTATGGTCTCGGTTGATTTCCAAACACATCTGCAATCACTATAGTACACTTTGAAACACTTTCTGATTAATCAACTGGTCATTTTAGCGATGGCACTACTGAATGGGTGGGTAGATGGTACACACCATCCCGTTGGGGTTAAAACAATTTTCACATAACATTCACTTCATTGCATTCATTGCAATCATTTACGTAAACATCAGAAACAAGCATGAAACTCACCGCAGTGGGGTTAAAACTGCAGTAAGGTTCAAAGTGCTATCTTGCACCGCTCCACAAAATAATTTAAAACAAACAATAAGATTAAACTTCAATCTTTCCCTTTACTAATACGTTCAGCATTCACATTTAGTTTGAATGATAATCTTTTCCAAAACTTACCGAGGAAAAGTATTCATTTCACATAGCTCAATTTTCCAAATAAATTCCCTTGGAAAATCAACTACCATTTTAAAAGAAAACATCTGCTCGATATACTCATTGGCACTACAAGTAATTCACCTTTTAATCAAAACTTCCATTTTAACCCAAAACATTTTATACCAAGTCATTGTATTCAAAATCCCTAGATTTAATTAAAATATAAAACGGCTTCAATTTAGGTCAAAATGACTTTTACTTGCATTTAGTAGAGAGCTACACTTTTACTGCTAAGATGAAACACTCACTCACACACATATACTCTCTAATATGCACAATATACATTTTTTTTTCTCAAAAGTAAAACCCAGAGAACATTCACAACATTCCAAAATCAAACATTGAAATCACCAAGCATGGGTTTTGGCCATAGCCATATATTACCACTCAATCAGCAGAAAACCCAATTTCTAACCATATCAAAACAATTCACAAGTAACAATCAATTCCCAATCGGTCCTCAAGTCCAAGCTACCTAGAGGTCCATCAAATTAAAGCTACCTGGGATGGGATTTCAAAGAGCAACTTCATCTTTTGAGATGATCTCATTTTTATCAATATTAACTACAGATCTACTTCAATCAAGCGCTAATAAAGTTAGATCTACAAGATTGGTGCCTCGGATCTGTCAAGATCCAACGATATCAGAAGCAAAACCCAACAAGATCTCTCAAGCTTTTCTCCAAGAAAGTCAACCCAAGCCTAGTAGCCTCTCAAGCCTAGATCTTTGCCCAAGATCTGCAGTTCAAGCGAAGATCTACAACTTCAAGCTCACGATCAAAACTGACACTTCACTTTTCTCTGCTTTTTTTCTTTAAAACC